>CM066575.1:2782500-3105000 GCA_033816785.1 Picus viridis
TCTCCTCTCCTCTCCTCCTCACCTCTCCTCTCCTCCCCTCCCCTCCCCTCTCCTCTCCATGTTTGATGTGGACCTATTCAGTACCAGTAGTTCACAGTGAGCCTGCCAGCAGCTGTGCAGTTTGTGCAAGTGTTCATCTCTGTTATCGTTTAGGACCTTTTACTTTGTGCACATTTTCTCCTTCTCTAATGTATAAGGCTTTGATAGTTTCAGGCTAAAATATTACTTTAAAAAAAGGCAGAAATACTCTTTTAATATGTTCCTACCAGTTGGACTCAGTACATTGTTTTCAAGGCTCATTCATACAGCTTGAGTACTTAGGTCATATAGCATCCACAACGGCTTTAAAGGCCCCTGGGATAACTTCCCAAGTACGTACCCCTTGCTTACTAGGTGAGGATGTGCATTTTTCATGGTTCACTTCTTCATTTTACACAAGGTCAGCACAGCCTGAGGTGCTACATTTCATGGGAATTTCAGAAAGCATAAAAGAGAAATTACACAAACCCTTAAGATTAATTTTTTTTGGAGACTGAAAGCACCTCAGTGCCTCCCAGCCTCTGTCAGCTTCAAAAACAAGGGAAATCCGTAATTTTATGGTGGTGTTATTGCTCAATTCCATGTAGACCATGAGAACCCTATACCCTCCTCAGCAGCAGTCCAAACACAAAAGGTCACTTCTTGTAACACACAGAGCCAGGCAGAGCTCATTTGATTTGTAGATGCGTAAATTACTACAGGGCGGTTAAACTTTTGAACTCAGACACACTTCGGTGCCAGTTCCCATCCCAGGCTGGGAGGACTCGTACCGAAGGCTGTATGAGGACCATCTGGCTCTGCTTCCTGATGGATCACGGATCAGAATCACATCCTGAGTAAAGGGAAGAAGGAAGAAGGAGGAGAGGGAAGGAGGAACGAGAGGGCAGTGTTTGCTGCACAAACACAGGGAATTCTTGAGGTTGTGTTTGGTAGGAGGCTCAACACAATGCATGCAAAGGACAGGTCTAGTAAATGCAATTTTAAAATGCAGCTGAGGAATGGAAAAAGGAAATGCTAAAAGCATGAAGAGGAAAGCATGGAGGATGTTTTTTGCTCTTTTTAAGCCAAGCTCACCCAATTTTCCTTCCACAAGTAAACAATGCATTTAGTCTTAAAGAGGTATTTGCAGAACTGAAAGAGCATTCAGCTGCTGGGCCAAGGAGGGTCAGAGTTTATGCTGTTAATCACGGAGAAGATGATAGTATAATGTGCCCTTTTTCCTCCCTGCACAAGAAGGACATTGAACTGATGGAGTGGGTCCAAAGGAGGGCCAGCAAGATGACCAGAGGGCTGGAGAGCCTTCCCTATGGGGACAGGCTGAGAGACTTGGGGCTGTTCAGCCTGGAGAAGAGAAGGGTCTGGACAGACCTCACAGCAGCTTTCCAGTACCAGAGGTACCTACAAGAAAGCTAGGAATGGACTTCTTACAAAGGGCTCGTTGTGGTAGGACAGGAGGGAATGGGTTTAAGCTTGAGGAGGGTAGGTTTATACTGGATATTAGAAAGAAATCTTTACATTAAGGGTGGTGACACACTGGAACAGGTTGCCCAGGGAGATAGTGGATGCCCCCTCCCTTGAGGTGTTCAAGGTTAGACGAGGCCTTGAGCAACCTGGTCTAGTGGAAGGTGTCCATGCCCATAGCAGTGGCGTTGGAACTGGATGCCCTTTAAGGTCCCTTCCAGCCCAAACCATTCTTTGATTCTAGGATTCTGGTGCAGTGAGGAACACTGTGATCTCACTATTTCTAAAAAGTTCATGAATCATGACAATTCATCATTTTCCCTTCCATGGCTTTTCAAGACATGAAAAGAGGCACACCTTGAGGGTTTTGCACACGTGCAGCAGGAGCAGGTACTGAGGTATAGGTCTGATTTTTCTGAGACTTACTTTTGCTGCAAGCGACGACAAATGGCACCTACAGAGCTCAGGGATGGAAAGCTGTCAGGGCAGCACATTTCTCCACAGGAGATGGCCTGGCTGCACCACAGCAAGGTCATACCGAAGCTCAGCAGTGCTGCTCGTTAAGAGGTCTTATTAGCACACACACACTAATTTGCTACTAACTTGTTAACACGGCTGTGGTCTCTTTCACTGGTTTTGGTTTGGGGGTTTTGACAGTGGTGATGGGGAACCTAGGTTGTGTCTCCATGTGGAGCTGCTGCATACTGCACGGGATTAACAACCTCCAGGTGGAGTTGCCATCTGTCGGCATGGTTTTGTGGGACTGTGTAGTTCATGGGACTGGTAGGATATTAATTACTACAGCTAGTTCAAGATCAGTTTACACAATTTTCAAGGATTTTTAAAGGAGCAGGTGTTGATCTGTTAAGAGGGTAGAAGGCACTCTGCAGAGGGACCTTCCCAGGCTGGACAGATGGGCAGAGTCCAAATGATGGCATTCAACACATCCAAGTGCCAGGTGCTGCACTGTGGCCACAGCAACCCCATGCAGTGCTACAGGCTGGGGTCAGAGTGGCTGGAGAGCAGCTAGGCAGAAAGGGACATGGGGGTACTGGTTGACAGCAGCTGAACATGAGCCAGTAGTGTGCCCAGGTGGCCAAGAAGGCCAATGGCATCCTGGCCTGCATCAGAAATAGTGTGGCCAGCAGGAGCAGGGAAGTCCTTCTGCCCTGGACTCAGCACTGGTTAGGCCACACCTGGAGTCCTGTGTCCAGTTCTGGGCCCCTTGATTTAAGAAGGACTTTGAGACACTTGAACGTGTCTAGAGAAGGGCAACAAGGCTGGGGAGGGGTCTGGAGCACAGCCCTGTGAGGAGAGGCTGAGGGAGCTGGGGCTGCTTAGCCTGGAATAGAGGAGGCTCAGGGGAGACCTTCTTGCTGTCTACAACTGCCTGAAGGGAGGTTGTAGCCAGGAGGGGGTTGGTCTCTTCTCCCAGGCAACCAGCACCAGAACAAGAGGACACAGTCTCAGGCTGCACCAGGGCAGGTTTAGGCTGGATGTTAGGAAGAGATTCTTCCCAGCAAGAGAGATTGTCCCAGGTAACCAGCATCAGAGCAAGAGGACACAGTCTCAAGCTGCGCCAGGGAGGTTTAGGCTGGAGGTGAGGAGAAAGTTCTTCCCAGAAAGAGTTGTTGGTCATTGGAATGTGCTGCCCAGGGAGGTGGTGGAGTCACTGTCCCTGGGGGTGTTCAAGAAGGGATCGGATGTGGCACTTGGAGCCATGGTTTAGTAGTCATGAGGTGTTGGGTGACAGGTTGGACTTGATGATCTTTGAAGTCTTTTCCAACCTTATTGATTCTATTCTATTCTATGACTGCACATAAGAAGTCAACTTGAATATGCAGTGATATGTGATTCACACTCACACAGAGACATTTGCATCCTGAAGGTTAAGAGAAGAAAGGCAGCAAGGGTTTCACATTGGCTGCCTGTTTCTATTTACCTGGGGCTGGGAGATGCTTTTTTACATCTGGAAAATTTTAAGCAGTTCTCCAGTTCACACTACAGCAGGAATAATGCAAAGATATGCATGATACATGTGATTAGCTCCATTTTCACTACTAAACTTACATTACTACCATCTGGTTTACTGCTGCGGTACCAACCCAGCAAGACACGTCTGTTTAGGACAGAGATAGCTTCACACAGACCAAACGTCTAGTCCTTTGATATTCACTCAAACTCTAATGACACATTCCTTCACATACATTTACTGCAGAAAAATGTGCTTCCCCATGTGAAAAGCTTTGTAATACCTAACCTTTAACACAAAAGGCCAAAGCCACATAATCTATCAAGGTGACAGAGGAAAACTCAAGAGCACTGGAAGCATTCATGCCCTTTCTGATAACACAAATGCCAGCCAGTTCCTGGAAATGGCTCATCCCTCTGTTGCGGACAGCATGCTCAGAAAACCCAAGCCTTCCTAGTAGCAGTTGGCATCATGGAGAAATTCCACCGGCCCACTGATAACTTTCTGTCTGGCTTTCAGTATGAAAGGGTTATCAGCAGCACCTTCCACCGCCTGCTTGCAAAACCTCAGCCTCACCTTTGACTTCCTGCAGCTCCTTGACATCCTGGGGCAGAGAGTGCACTGGTGAGAGACAGTAACCAGATGGCGTTTTACCGTGCAGCACTGCGTCACGTCAGGAATTTAATCTGATTTCCCAGAATATGCAGCACGGCCCTTCGTTCTCAAGTTGGCTGCAGGTGGGATCACATGCCTCTGGCTTTATAAATAGGCCTAAAACATCTGTGACTGAGCTGTCTGCTCCTTCCTTTAGAAAACTTGAACCTCTGCCGGGGCATTCAGCGGTGATTCTAACTCGCTCTGCTGGCTCCTGCACATATTTGACCTTGTCAAAAAGCTCAGCGTCTCCTCATTCCAACGGCACAGCCACTTCAGGCTTTGCAACCCGGAGCTCCTGCAGGGATTTATCTCCACTTTTTGGTGTTATCAGCTACACTATACTGATTAATTAAAAGCACATACAAAATACAGATACAGAATTATCTTGCAGCAGCAGGAAGTAGAAGAAACTACCTAGATACAACTACATCCTGTCTCTCTGCAAAGTTTGGTCGCCATTCACCGACCAGAAAGGTGAAGAATCAATAGGCTCCCCCAGCTCCATGTCCCAGTGGAGGACTGAAACATTTCAGACTCAGTTCCTCAGTGCTGGCCTTCAGTAAGCTGCTGCTTCTCTTGGGAACTTCTCTGCCACTGGCCATTCACAACTGCACAAACTGCAGATACCAGGCTTAAAAGGAATTACTTTAGTGGATCTCTGCATAATTTAAACATGTAGCAAAGGTCAGACTGTTCCTGGGAATTATTTTTCACATGTGATTTCAATGGTTTAAGAAACCAAGTGATTAAAGAGGTGATCATAACTCTTAGGCTCTTGCCAAGCATTGTTTTCCTTTATTTCTACTTCTCAAAATAGAAAACAAAAATAAAAACAACCCCAAAAAACCCCAACCAGAATTAAAAACATCTCTCATCCAGACATTCAGCCTAAATCCTTGTTCCTCCTACAAGTACACAGCTCTCGCTAAACCAGAGAGCTGAATGGAGAAGCTGAATTTGATTCAAGGTGGTCTGGAATGAGCACAGGCTGATCACCCATTTTTCCCTTAGCTCTTCAAAATTGCATCCTACAGCAAGGGCAAGACCTTTCCTGTTACAGGTTAAGGCCAAAGTGTTCCACCATAGAGATAAATTCCTCCAGAAGATAGAGAGTCCCAGGGGCTGCACAGTCCACCCCAGAGGGTAGACTCAGGAAGTTGTAATTCATTACTCTTGTGAGTAAATTCACTCTGTCCTCAGTCCAGTGCTGTTTCAGCTCCAACCATGACATTTCCTTACTCAGCCCAGAGCCCTGGCTTGTGCTTTCAGACCACATGAACAAATTCTAGGTTTCATCTAATTATGGATGCCTCTAAATACTGGTTTGAATCCATAAGCAGGCAATTAGGGATCCAAATATACAAATACGCTCTGCCAAAGACACTGGATAAGCTTCTGACAGCCTCCACACTGGATGTGAGGAACAGACAGGACAGGATCCTACCAGGCAGAGCTTCTCACCTCATAGAAGCATAGAATCAATAAGGTTGGAAAAGACCTCAAAGGTCATCAAGTCCAACCTGTCACCCAACACCTCATGACTACTGGACCATGGCACCAAGTGCCTCATCCAATCCCCTCTTGAACACCCTCATGATGCCCCCAGACTCATCCTCACATCTTACAGATTCAGTATACTTGAAAAATAATTAAACCTTGGTCTACAGAAGCTGCTTTGCCTGGGCTGCAGCAAGAGAAGCATAGCCAGCAGGTCAAGGGAGGTGATTCTTACCCTCTACTCTGCTCTGGTGAGACCCCACCTGGAGCACTGTGTCCAGTTGTGGAGCCCCTAGTACAGGAAGGATCTGGAGGTGCTGGAACACGTCCAGAGAAGGGCCACGAGGATGAGCAGAGGGCTGGAGCTCCTCTCCCATGAGGACAGACTGAGGGAGTTGGGGCTGTTCAGTCTGGAGAAGAGAAGGCTCCGAGAGGACCTAATTGTGGCCTTCCAGTATCTGAAGGGGAAGGGGGCCATAAGAAAGCTGGGGAGGGACTTTTTAGGGTGTCAGGGAGTGATAGGACTGGGGGGGAATGGAACAAAACTGGAAATGGGTTGATTCAGATTGGATGTTAGGAGGAAGTTCTTCCCCATGAAGGTGAAGAGACTGGAACAGAGAGGTGGTGGAAGCCTCATCCCTGGAGGTTTTTAAGGCCAGGCTGGATGTGGTTGTGAGTAACGTGGTCCAGTGTGAGGTGTCCCTGGCCACAGCAGTGGGGTTGGAACTGGATGATCCTTGAGGTCCCTTCCAACCCTAACAATTCTATGATTCTATGATTCTTTCTGTCCCAACAGCACTGAACAAATTAACAAAAACCCCCAGAGACTGCCATAATTCAATCAATGATTCAATTAGTCTGTGTGCAGTCACAGCACTTAATGAGTTGTCTTCTCATTCCAGCGAGGAACAAAAGATCTCAAAATTGTATCAAGAACACAGTCAACATTACAGTAAGATTTATAACAATCCTACTCAGTTGTGGACACTTTCATCTGTCTTTCACTCATTTCCATTTCTTTTTTAATACTTAGGGGACTTCCACCATTCTGCGACCTTGCAAGTGGGATGGAAGCTTTTAACTTCAGTGCTATGAATGAAGCTCATCATCCTGGTGCATACTCATCACCAAAGAGGAGAAAAAAGGAAGTGGGGAATGGAAAGAAAGACTCTTTCTATGAGGGTAAAAATGATCCCTCAAAACCTATCTTGAGATATGAATAAGAACCTAAAACGAATATCTAAGAATAAACTCAGGCTGAAGAACAATTTCTAAACGACTCTTTCAGCACGGTAACTCCTGAGAGCAGCCCTGGTTGCTCTTGGTTTAGGATTGACACTGACACAAGGGGACAATTTGGGAACAACCCTAGTTCAGGGGACCACAGCACATTTCCACAGTCTCTCCTTAGCACGTGACAGTACTGTCTGGATTTGTCAGCACTGCATGGAGAAGTCACACTCCGCTTAAAGCAACTGAAAGTTCTGCGACATATTTAGTCATTTTTTTGGCAGCTTGGTCTGGCTTTGAACCAAGTCTAAACCACTAAGCAGAAATTCACAACCAGGTGACACTAGAGTAAAACAATGCAGAACTTTGTGACAGTGAAAGTAATGTCCTCAGGAAATAACTAGTACCTGGGAACTCACTGAACTATCTACAACCCTTGCATACACATGCATTTCCAGTCTATTTGCCCTCCTAGGTACAAAGCCATTTCTTGAGGAGTACAGGCAAACAAGATTTGGTGGGTTGGAATTCCACCCCCAACATTAGCTTTGCCAGACCAGCTCAGGTGGAAGCAAATGGAAGCTGCATTTACAGGCAAAACTACACTCTACAATGGAATGCAATGAATAGGTACAAAATATGCAGGAGTTAAAATATTTACAGGTATTTACAATTAATCCACAGCACAAGAACCTCCCTGGTCAGAGACCAGGGGAAGGCACTAGGTTCTTCTTCCCTGCCTACCCAGATCTGGACAAAGAGGAGAAAGGAGCAGAGAAAGTTGCTGTTAGACTTAACCAAGTTTAAGCCAAGGTTAAGCAGAAGCAGGTCAGTATCTCTTCAGAGCAATGAAGCAAGAAGAGAAGAGACCAGAAGGAGGATTTGTTTTGGTACAAGCAGTCTTATGGTAGATATCTCTCCAATGGAATTGTTCAGAATTATCTTCATTTTCCTCTTCACACCCCAGAGTGATTTAGTTCCATTTTACTACTTTTCTGCTCAACATCTGCGCAAAAATTTTAAAGGCATAGCCTAAAATTACCACACAAACACTCAGAAACCCCTTGGTCAAGATCATAGAATTATAGAATCAATAAGGTTGGAAAAGACCTCAAAGATCATCAAGTCCAACCTGTCACCCAACACCTCATGACTACCAAACCATGGCTCCAAGTGCCACGTCCAATCCCTCTTGAACACCTCCAGGGATGGGGACTCCACCACCTCCCTGGGCAGCACATCCCAATGGCCAACAACTCTTTCTGTGAAGAATTTTCTCCTCACCTCCAGCCTAACTTCCCCTGCTGCAGCCTGAGACTGTGTCCTCTTGTTCTGGTGCTGGTTACCTGGGAGAAGAGACCAACCCCCACCTGGCTAAAACCTCCCTTCAGGGAGTTGTAGAGAGCAATAAGGTCTCCCCTGAGCCTCCTCTTCTCCAGGCTAAGCAACCCCAGCTCCCTCAGCCTCTCCTCATAGGGCTGTGCTCAAGGCCTCTTCCCAGCCTCGTTGCCCTTCTCTGGACATGTTCAAGAGTCTCAACGTCCTTCAGCCCTGCATGGGGAGCCCTGGAAAGCCATGGTGGTGGCTGCCCTTGCCTAAGGCTGCCATTTCCTGTCACAAGCCCTGCAAGATGGATTAGGTTCACAAGAGGAATTCCACTGGATATGCTAGAGGAACACAGCCAGAGTGACAAACTCCACCACTTTATGATGCAGAGTAGTGAATTCCACTCCAAAAGGATCTGCAGAACAAGGGCACCACAGCAGCAAGGTACAAAACGATCAAGACAAAGATGAGTTTGCTTTTTTCCTTTTTTTAACCCTTTCTTTTGTTTCTTTAATTTCCATAACTTAGCTGTGGGTTTGAAGTTCACAGGACCACCTCAGTCCTAACTGCTAACTGGTTAATTCTGTATGGATGTTTCTGTATGTATGTATGAGGTATTTGCTGTAAAACTTACTCCTCAATTTGCCAGTACTCCATGTTTAGTAAAATGAAGCACTGCAATCATACAGATGACTGTCACACACACAAATCCCAACAATCACTAAGGTCTTCCAAAGATAATACACCAGAAACACTCTTACATGACATATTTAGTGTTGCTTTTCAACACTCTCCTCAATGTATTTGGATCAGAGTGTTTGGCTACACTCTGCTTCCAAACCTATCTTTATCTCATTGCACGTGCAGCTCTGTGCAGAGAGTACGTGCTGGATCCCGGAACTACAAACCAGCTGACATGATCTTGGGTTGTAACAAGCTTTGAACTTCCTGAAAGGCAATCAAGACCAATTTAAGTTCCTGAAATAAACCCCACATCATGCAGATGCTACCATATGCTACCCAGACAGAAACTTCAGCTTCAAGCACCAGCAAAAGAAGGGGAGAAGGCCTGGTTTCAGAAGGTACCCATCCCTAAAATCATCACACATTTCTACATGGGTCAGTTCTACTGTTCTGATTTATATTTATCCTGACAACCTGTTGTTAATAACAACAGAGGAAGATGAGTTTGCAGGTTCCTTAAGAGAATGCCATGAACACTGGCACTAATGCTCTGGCTTATTATCCACTGAATTTAGTTGAAAATTCTAACTTCAGACCATGGACACCACTCTCCTGAGAGCTAGGGAAGCTAGAGCAAGAAAGAGACCACTGTCATCCTCCGGAATTCTGATGCATTATGTTATATCCCAGTGACACACAGAACATTTTATTCCTGTTGGAAACAAAACAAAACAAAAAAAAAAAGGAACAAAAAACAAAAACAAAGAAAATGGGAAAAAACCCAAACCCAACCAGTCTGGAAGGAGGGGGATTTTAATTCTTCTCAATCCAATGAATGCCAAATGAGATCTCAGTAAGACGAAGGGCCATGCAATACTGTGGTGAGATCATAGTATCAGTCAGGGTTGGAAGGGACCACAAGGATCACCCAGTTCCAACCCCCTGCCATGGGCAGGGACACCCCACACTACATCAGGCTGGCCACAGCCTCATCCAGCCTGGGCTTAAACACCTCCAGGGATGGGGCCTCAACCACCTCCCTGCACAACCCATTCCAGGGCTTCACCACTGTCATGGGGAAGAACTTCCTCCTCACATCCAGCCTGAATCTCCCCACCTCCAGCTTCATTCCATTCCCCCTAGTCCTATCACTACCTGAGATCCTGAGCAGTCCCTCCCCAGCCTTCCTGTAGGCCCCTTTCAGATACTGGAAGGCCACAATGAGGTCACCTCGGAGCCTTCTCTTCTCCAGACTGAACAGCCCCAACTCCTTCAGTCTGTCCTCACAGGAGAGGTGCTCCAGCCCTCTGATCATCCTCGTGGCCCTTCTCTGGACACGCTCCAGGACCTCCAGATCCCTCTTGTAATCGGGGCTCCAGAACTGGGATTCCAGCAGTACTCCAGGTGGGGTCTCACCAGAGCTGAGTAGAGGGGGAGAAGCACCTCCCTTGACCTGCTGGCCACACTTCTCCTGATGCAGCCCAGGATCTGATTGGCTTTCCGGGCTGCAAGTGCACACTGAGAGCTCCTGTTGAGCTTCTCGTCCACCAGCACCCCCAAGTCTCTCTCCTCAGGGCTGCTCTCCAGCCAGTCCCTGCCCAGCCTGGATTTGTGCCTGGGATTGCCTCGACCCAGATGCAGGACCCTGCCCTTGGTCTTGTTGAAGCTCATGAGGTTGGCTTGTGCCCACCTCTCCAGCCTGTCCAGGTGCCTCTGGATGGATCCCTTCCCTCCAGCGTGTCTGCTGCACCACACAGCTTGGTGTCATCAGCAAACTTGCTGAGGGTGCACTCGATGCCACTGTCCATGGCACCCACAAAGATGTTGAACAAGACTGATCCCAGGACTGATCCCTGAGGGACTCTGCTTGTCCCTGGCCTCCCCTGGGACATGGACCCGTTGACAGCCACTCTTTGGGTGGTGCCATCAAGCCAGTTCTGTATCCATCTAGTGGTCACCCATCAAACCCATGTGTCACCAGCCTGGAGACCAGGATGTGGTTGACATCACTCAGATGACAACGATGAGATGCAGTGCTCTGGGCCCTTATCTGCCATTGCAGCAGAAGAGTGTTTGGATTGTGAGGCCACTCAGACACTCAGGTAGTGTAAACACCTATCAGGCTTCCTTCTTTTGAATTTTCAGTATGCGGCTCCAAAACCCAGCTAAAGGGCAAAGGTATCACCCTGCCATGCCACATGAATGCTGAGCTAACAAAGGAGTAAATCCCTAAACTGCAGGCCAGACTGCCCCACAGAGCACCTCCACTTTGCTTCTAGTCTGAATTTTCTGAGATAATCTATGGTCAGCTTCCTTGCAGAAACTTCTTTCTGCTGTAAAGAAAAACTCTTCTTCTTTCATTTGCTTCTGTGTCCTTGTCCAGCCTCACTGTGGTTAATAGTCTTTTAATTTTTGAGAATATCATAGAATCAATAAGTTTGGAAAAGACCTCTTTCTGGGAAGAACTTTCTCCTCACCTCCAGCCTAAACTTCCCCTGGCACAGCCTGAGACTGTGTCCTCTTGTTCTGGTGCTGGTTGCCTGGGAGCTACTACTCGAGTACATCTATTTCACTGTACAACTACTGACACAGGGTGTAGTCTATGGTACTGGCTTGGTTTCTTACACACTCCCAACATCTGTACACTCTAATCTTCAAGCTCTTTGCATGAAGTCACACTGCCTGTTTGCATCCTTGCTTTCACTAACTTAGTATTTCTGGTTCTCACAAAATCCTTCTCCTCATTTTTTCTGTTTTTGCTCCTCAGTTTGAGTTTTGGCAGCTGAACACCTCAAAGTGTCATATTTACAGGCAGCTCTGTATGGCAGCCTAAGGAAATTCAAACAAACAATCCGCCACAGCTGTGCATTCATTAGCACTACTGACTTTGGTATCACCCAGCAGCAAAGGGGCCTTGGTGTGACTGTCCTCCTCTAGCACACAACTCTTTGGAATACTGGCAGGACTCCCCCGGTCTGCAGCCTGGGTTTCCTCATTGGCTGAAAATCTCATGCATTCATCTGGATGACAACACAATAAATAAGCTTTCTAACGGGGTAACACACCTTTTCCACATGACTCCCTAAGCTCTCCCTTTGCCAGTGCAAAGTGCAAAGAGCAGAATGAAAACCTTTGATTATCTGTTTAATCTTTTAAATTATCAGGTAGTTAATAACTGCTTCCAGCCAACAGACCTTAAGTTACAACCATGTCACTGTTTACCCCACTGCTACAGATCCCGCTCCAAGACGTTATGTTGCCCTGTGTCCTTTGTCCAGTGGAAGCTCCAGAATGCCGTTTCACAGTATCACAGCATCACCCAGGTTGGGAGAGACCTCTTTCTTAGAATTGCAGATTGTCACTATAATCTACAAGGCCAGCTGGACAACAGAGAGACTATCAATATCTGAATTTTCTAATGAATTCTGCTCAGTGGCATCAATCCCCTCTGAATTGTCCTGTATAGCATGCAAGAATTGGGACCAAACTGGAAACATATTTCAAGACACTTAAAGTTGCAGCAGACCTGGGAAAGCTTCAGAGGAAAAAAAAAACAAACCAAAAATAAACCCAAATATTTGAATGAATTTTCTTTACCTCTCAAGATGTAGTTCTGATAATTCTGGTCAGCCTCTGCTCCCACTTTGATTAAGCAAGTCAGACCTTCAGCAACAACAAACTCATGAACCAAGTCTTTGTCATCCTGCCACAGGAGAAAGGAAAAGGGGTATTAGCATTCTGAAAGATAAAGGAACAAGATTGATTACAATGTACAACATGAAATGCATGCCTGCAACACTGACTCCATGTTTCACATGATATGAAAGTTGATATGAATGTTGTGATACAGAAGATCAGAAGTCAAATAATGGATTTGAAAGTTGGAATTAAATGCATCAATGCAAAGCAAGAAAACCCCAGGCTTTTACCTTCCAGCAAACTACAAAAGCATAACATCAATAAAATATGAAGGGGATTTTTTTCATTAAAGGTTGACATTCTCCAAGATATTATAATCTCACCATATAAAGAGACATCACCATATAAAGGGACATCTGGTATATAAAGAGACATTGCTGGTGGAGGAGAAACTCAACAGGAGCTCTCAATGTGCACTTGCAGCCCAGAAAGCCAATCAGAGCCTGGGCTGCATCAGGAGAAGTGTGGCCAGCAGGTCAAGGGAGGTGCTTCTCCCCCTCTACTCAGCTCTGGTGAGACCCCACCTGGAGTACTGCCTCCAGTTCTGGAGTCCCGATTACAGGAGGGATGTGGACGTGCTGGAGCGTGTCCAGAGAAGGGCCACGAGGATGAGCAGAGGGCTGGAGCACCTCTCCTGTGAGGACAGACTGAAGGAGTTGGGGCTGTTCAGGCTGGAGAAGAGAAGGCTCCAAGGTGACCTCATTGTGGCCTTCCAGTATCTGAAGGGCGCCTACAGGAAGGCTGGGGAGGGACTTCTCAGGATCTCAGGTAGTGATAGGACTAGGGGGAATGGAATGAAGCTGGAGGTGGGGAGATTCAGGCTGGATGTGAGGAGGAAGTTCCTCCCCATGAGAGTGGTGAAGCCCTGGAATGGGTTGTGCAGGGAGGTGGTTGAGGCCCCATCCCTGGAGGTGTTTAAGCCCAGGCTGGATGAGGCTCTGGCCAGCCTGATCTAGTGTGGGGTGTCCCTGGCCATGGCAGGGGGGTTGGAACTACATGATCCTTGTGGTCCCTTCCAACCCTGACTGATTCTATGATTCTATGTTAAAGAGGTGGTTTATGTAGGTGACTCTCCTTTTTTCCTCTCTTTTTATTTTAACACGGAGCTTCCCAAAGCAAACCGTGAGTTCTGCCTTCTGGAAGCAGTCTCAAAGCAGCTGAAGGCGTAAATCACTACAGCATAGATTCATCCCTGACTGAAAGGAGATACATTGAAGGGGAACAGCAGAGGAAATGAAGGGGTTGAGCAACCAGCCTGCTTTTAGAAAGCACTGAATAAACAAATCCAATGTGAATTAGAAAGAAAGGCTTTTAAGGTACTTCTCTCCCAAATAAAAGAAGAGAGAAGGTGTAAGGAAGCAGACTACAAACATGCCATGCTCAAGACATAAATCTCAACTCAGTACGTTATCAGTCCCATCAGCATATGTGATGAGAGGAAAGAAGCAAACATCTGGGATGTGCAGCAAAAGATGAAAGGCATCCAAAGCCATACATTCTACATTGGAAGGAGAATGTTTACATAAATTTTGGTCTAGGATAATCTTTGCAGACCCATTAACTCGCTAACTTGCCAAGTTAGTTGACCTCAAGAGTAAAGGCTACTTTCCAGAAGTGGTAAGAGGTTCAGGTTTCCAGGAAGAGAGCATTCATTGTGTGACAATGATATGTACAAGTAGCTGCCACATGTGTGTGATAGCAGTTAAAAGGAGGCAGGCAAAGCTTGTAATTTGCTATGAAAATGGACTCCTCTGCTAATATCACAAAGATTTATGACCCCTTAATCAGCAGGCAGTAAGACACTGATGAGAAAAGCAGAAAAACACAGGCAAAGCTCCATAAGCTTCTCACTAAGCTCCTGCAACCTTAAAGATTGTACAGAGCAGGGAAGTCATTGTGCTCTGTACTCTGCACTGGTCAGGCCACACCTTGAGCCCTGTGTCCAGTTCTGGGCTCCTCAATTTAAGAAGGACATTGAGACTCTTGAATGTGTCCAGAGAAGGGCAACGAAGCTGTGGAGAGGCCTCGAGCACAAGCCCTACAAGGAGAGGCTGAGGGAGCTGGGGTTGCTTAGCCTGGAGAAGAGGAGGCTCAGGGAAGACCTTATTGCTCTCTACAGCTCCCTGAAGGGAGGCTGTAGCCAGGTGGGGGTTGGTCTCTTCTCCCAGGCAACCAGCACCAGAACAAGAGGACACAGTCTCGAGCTGTGCCAGGGGAAGTTTAGGCTGGAGGTGAGGAGAAAGTTCTTCACAGAGAGAGTTGTTAGCCATTGGAATGTGCTGCCCTTCTCTACTGCCACAGTCACTTTGTCATAGAGAGACACAAGGTTAGTCAGGCAGGACCTGCCCCTAGTAAAGCCATGCTGGCTGTCTTGAATCACCTCCTGTCCTCCATGTGCCTCAGCTTGGCACCTAGGAGGGTCTGTTCCATGATCTTCCCAGGCAGGAGGTGAGGCTGACAGGTCGGTAGCTCCCAGGGTCCTCCTTGCTACCCTTTTTACAAACGGGAGTGATGTTTGCTTTCTTCCAGTCCCCAGGGACCTCACCTGACTGCCAGGACTTCTCAAATGCCATGGAGAGTGGCAGCCACATCAGGTAATTCCCTAAGGACTCTGGCCTGCATCTCCTTATGACCCCAGCACTTACATATCTTCAAGTTCCTCAGTCACACACCGTGTCATTGGTTACAGTGGAAGGGACTTTGCCTCCCTGGTCTCCAACTTGTGGGCCATCAACATGACTATCTGTTCATGTGACACTAGCAGAGTAAGCAAGGTGAGCAAGATCCCCTTCTTTACTACCCATTCTCCTGTCTGTACCATTGGATGTGTTATCTAATGCAGGTGTGTGGGATCTTATCTGAAGGTTGAGACTGAGCAAGTTTTTTTCACGGAAGGGCACTGTGCAAGAGTTCATCTTCTCTGATGTGCAGCTTTCATGGGCAAAGCTGAATTGTTCCTACAGAGGAGATGACTCTGTCTGAAGCCAGCTATTTCTGCAGGCTGGATGGTTGAAAACTTCTACCCAAAGCACAAACATTTTTACGCCATGAGGAAGTAGCTTTGCTGCCAAGCAAGAATTGAGGCTTTGGAAGACAGCTTTGCAAGGGGAGTTCTCTTTTTTTCTAAGCTACCAAGCACTGCTGGAAGCTGGATTTCCCCTGCTTGGGGAAGCTGGGCTAGAAACTGAACACTTGGATCAGCACACACATTCTTCTCTCTTACGTGGCTAACAGCTGGGCAGAGTGCTGCCTTCCCAAGGAATCACGGAATCACACAATTGTCAGGGTTGGAAGGGACCTCAAGGATCAGCCAGTTCCAACCCCCTGCCATGGGCAGGGACACCTCACACTGCAGCAGGTTGCTCACAGCCACATCCAGCCTGGCTGCAAAACCCTCCAGGGATGAGGCTTCCACCACCTCCCTGGGCAACCTGCTCCAGTGTCTCACCACCCTCATGGGGAAAAACTTCATCCTAACATCCAATCTGAATCTACCCATTTCTAGTTTTTTCCATTCCACCCAGTCCTATCACTCCCTGACACCCTCATAAGTCCCTCCCCAGCTTTATTGTAGCCCCCTTCAGATACTGGAAAGCCACAATTAGGTCACCTCAGAGCCTTCTCTTCTCCAGACAGAACAGCCCCAACTCCCTCAGTCTGTGCTCATAGGAGAGGAGCTCCAGCCCTCTCTTCATCCTCATGGCTCTTCTCTGGACACCCTCCAGCACCTCCAGATCCTTCCTGTACTAGGGGCTCCAGAACTGGATGCAGTACTCCTGGTGGGGTCTCACCAGAGCAGAGTGGAGGGGGAGATTCACCTCCCTCGCCCTGCTGGCTATGTTTAGTATCATAGTATCAGTCAGGGTTGGAAGGGACCACAAGGATCATCCAGTTCCAACCCCCCTGCCATGGGTAGGGACACCCTGCACTAGATCAGGCTGGCCAGAGTCTCATCCAGCCTGGGCTTAAACACCTCCAGGGCCAGGGCCTCAACCACCTCCCTGGACAACCCATTCCAGGGCTTCACCACTCTCATGGGGAAGAACTTGTCCAGCCTGAATCTCCCCACCTCCAGCTTCATTCCATTCCCCCTAGTCCTATCACTACCTGAGATCCTGAGAAGTCCCTCCCCAGCCTTCTTGTAGGCTTCTCTTGCTGCAGCCCAGGCTCTGGTTGGCTTTTTGGGCTGCAAGTGCACACTGGTGGCTCTTGTTGAGCTTCTCCTCCACCAGCACTCCCAAGGTCTTTTCTTCAGGGCTGCTCTCCAGCCAGTCCCTGCCCAGCTTATATCGGTGCCTGGGATTGCCCCGACCCAGCTGCAGGTCCTTGCCCTTGGTCTTGTTGAACCTCATGAGGTTGTCCTGGGCCCAGCTCTGCAGCCTGTCCAGGTCCCCCTGGATGGATCCCTTCCCTCCGGCTGTCAGCTGCACCACACAGCTTGGTGTCTTCAGCAAACCTGCGGAGGGTGCACTCGATGCCACTGTCCCTGTCGCCAACAAAGATGATCTTCACAAGATGCTTCTCCATGACATGGTCACTATGGAGACTTTTTTTTTTCACTTTTTTTTTCTTTCATGAGCTATTCCATTGTTTGCCTGAGCATTCCTATACTTAATCACATGCTGCACAATTCTCTCTCGTGTTTCTCTTAGGAAGCAAAACCTTGCACATTTTATGGTGTTTATTTATTCAAATGAGGAGCCACGGGACTCCCCAGCCCGTGCTCTCCACGTGACACGCTACTGAGTGAGCCAGCAATCACATTCTCTACTGACCAAACTTTCCAAAACAGAAAAACTCCAATAATCCAGCCTAGAAGTGAAAGCAACGCAGGCAGCCAGGGTACCAGCCACAGCCACAAGAATCTCCTTGCTAAGCTTTGCCTAGAGGCTTGTAGGAGGGGATTGCACCCACAATGACCTCCAGCAGTTGGCACACTTCACCTTCTGAGGAAGAGCTTCCATCTCTGCTCTGTCACTCTACAACAACTCCATTATGAGAGATTTAAGCTTTGATTCTTGGGCCATCTCTAATTTGGTCTGCAGAGCAAAGCCAGTAATTGCACAAAGACATCCTGCATCCATGTGTTTATCATAATGTGACACATGAATGCAGTATAGGCAAAAGAGAAGATAAATATTGCCAATTCATAGACTCACAGAATCAACCAGGTTGGAAAAGACCTCAGAGATCACCAAGTCCAACCTATTACCTCATACCTAACACCTTATGACAACTAAACCATGGCTCCAAGTGCCACATCCAATCCTTTTTGAGCACCTCCAGGGAAGGTGACTCCACCACCTCCCTGGGCAGCACATCCCAATGGCCAATTACTCTTTCTGGGATGAGCTTTCTCTTCACCTCCAGCCTAAACTTCCTCTGGCGCAGTTTGAGACTGTGTCCTCTTGTTCTGGTGCTGGTTGCCTGGGAGAATTCACTATGCAGTGTAGCATTCAGAGGAGAAATGCAAACCTTACTGGATTCAAAGAGGTGGACCATCCTCCTGTGCTGCCTGAGCTTGTGGGACAAGATGCTGACAGCATGGTAATAGAGTCCTATTGGCAGAAAGGGCATGGGGTCATTCAGCTACTGCCTGGCTGCAGGAATGAAAATCACTACTTTCAAAAAGGGGAAGCTAGGGAAGTCTCTCTTCCCTGCCAAGTCCATGTATCAGATAGTATGCTGGTAAAGTGCACTGTCCCCATCCTACCTTAATAGACTGCAACGAGGTCTCCTTGGAAACCCCTCTTCCTGAGATTCCTTTGCTAGGAATATCTGCTGCATAACCAGGAGACAGAACTGAAACAGAATCCCTACATATTATGGTCAGGGGGGCAGGGGGCAGGGGAGTCAGGAAAACAATGCCATGGCACTCACAACAAGTCCCTCCCAACATGTGAGTGAGGGCTACTCCTTTTAGAAAGGAAAGTACTTTTTATTTTAGGGGTTTTTTTCCCCTTTGAAAAAAAATATTAAAATGTCCTGGAAAGTCAAGATAGGATCACAAAGTTCAGCTGGATTAAGGGTTAGGGATTAGGCTTCATTCATTGAAGAATGTAAATTAGCAGCAGAGTGACAGCAGCCGACTGGTGAGGAAAGGGAGGAAGGAGGAATCAGGTCAAAGAGCAAAGCACACACAACTGCAGGCTTTGGCTGGCATAAATTGCAAGTGACAATGGATCTGGTGCTCCACCACATGAAAGTAAATGCAGGACTATTGCTCAGTATGCTTGAAAAGCCTTCTCTGTTATTAAGCAAATGAAAGCAGAATCACAAACCCCACATTTCTGTTAGCTATAGCATCGATGATGGATTGGGCCTTACTCCACCCTACCTACTCCTACTAGTGCCAGGAGAATAGGAATCCATTGATCTTCTTTCCCAGTGATTTCTCTGGCTCTGGCAAACCTCTGCATACACAAAAACCCTCAAAACAACTCCACAGATTGTTCCTAACCTGACTGCCCTGGGCAGCAGCACCGATGAGGCAGCACAGAAGGCAATTCTATCACCTTCATGTCCCCAGTTTTCCCATATCATTTCAAGTGATTAAACAATGCTCTGCCCAAGTAGGAATGGAAAATTAACAGTAATTTTCTCTCATCTCTCCTCTCACTTGCCTACCTCTGTGACCACAGAGCCTACATTAGAAATATACAGCATAAAGGCTCCACAAGATTTTAAAATATTGCTACCTGCCTTCACTTCTGGGGGTACCTGTCAATATCAGGCTGAACAGGAGCCAGCAGTGTGCCCAGGTGGCCAAGAAGGCCAATGGCATCCTGGCCTGCATCAGGAATAGTGTGGCCAGCAGGAGCAGGGAGGTCATTCTGCCCTGTACTCAGCACTGGTTAGGCCACACCTTGAGTCCTGTGTCCAGTTCTGGGCCCCTCAGTTTAGGAAAGATGTTGAGTTGCTGGAAGGTGTCCAGAGAAGAGCAAGAAAGCTGGGGAGGGGTCTGGAGCACAGCCCTGTGAGGAGAGGCTGAGGGAGCTGGGGTTGCTTAGCCTGGATGCGGGGGCCTGGTCTGTCTTGAAGCATTACCATAAGCAGCTCACTTAGAACGACACAAGCAGCTAATTTAGGACGTGCTCTGTGATAGCTTTGTGCAGGACATGGATTATGACAGCCTTGTGACAGAACACGGACTGCTGTCCTGACGAACAGCCGCTGGGAGAGTTAGCGATCAGAAGACATTGCAACACAACAGGGGATGTGAATCTGGGATTGGGATTCAATCTGTGCAAATGTCAACAGCCAAGCACACTGATCAAAAGGGCGTGTGGCCAGCTGGTGAGGATGCAGAGCAGCTGATCAGACTGCAGAATGGTGCCAGTCTGCCATAGAAAAGTAGAGCCGAGAGTTAATGAAGATGAGCGATTTATGCATCGTATTGGTGTCGCCTCCCTCCTGTTCCCGCAGGGATTTGAAAGGCCCCAGCACCTGAAGAAGAGGAGGCTCAGAGGAGACCTTATTGCTGTCTACAACTACCTGAAGGGAGGCTGTAGCCCGGTGGGGGTTGGTCTCTTCTCCCAGGCAGCCAGTACCAGAACAAGAGGACACAGTCTCAAGCTGCACCAGGGGAGGTTCAGGCTGGATGTTAGGAAGAAGTTCTTCCCAGAAAGAGAGATTGGCCATTGGAATGTGCTGCCCAGGGAGGTGGTGGAGTCACCATCACAGGAGGTGTTTAGGAGGAGCCTGGATGAGGCACTTGGTGCCATGGTTTAGTTGATTAGATGGTGTTGGGTGATAGGTTGGACTTTATGATCTCGAAGTTCTTTTCCAACCTGGTTAATTCTATCCTATCCTATCCTATCCTATCCTATCCTATCCTATCCTATCCTATCCTATCCTATCCCTATCCTATCCTATCCTATCCTATCCTATCCTACCCTACCCTACCCTACCCTACCCTATCCTATCCTATCCTATCCTATCCTATCCTATCCTATCCTATCCTATCCTATCCTATCCTATCCTATCCTAACTTCAGGGATAGCCTTCCCCACTGTGTATCACATCTGCCAAAGTAACCAGCAATATTGTTGCTCCCATTGACAAGACCACAATGATGTGGTAACAAAGGAGTTACAACATGCTCTATTAGAAACAGAAATCCCAGATAATTTCTGGAGCCCAACTTTTTCACTGGCTAAAGCAACAGGTTGCATTTTATGGATCAAATTGGCTTGCACTGTTTGCAGTTACAAAAGCTCAATTTGGCTTGAAAACAGAGTAAACATAGTCAGGAACTGACTGAAGGAGCATATACTGCCAAGATGTAATTTATAGTAACTTTCCCTCACTTTAAGCTACAGCTCCTTTCTTTGGAATCCACAGTTACTGATATAATTAAAATACTAGATTGCCTGTCCAGAAGTGCCTGACGCTATCTAACTCAGTCATCACTGTGTATTTCAGTTCATGTTAGAAGCCAAGTCATCTATTGCAAATAAATATGGAAAGAAGTAATTCCAAAAACATCCACACGTGCACATGTTTATACACATGCACACATAAACTTCATTCCTACAAGTCCCCCAAGACTGTTTTGCCAGTTCAACCTAAATTATTTAAGCAGCTACAAGACAATGCTATGTATGGACCAGATAAGCCTTGTATTTAACCATGAAGTCTCAGCTCTACTTCGAGTCAGAGCACTGCTTTTAGAAGGTAATCCAAACACAGCTCTCAGGGGTAGTAGGAGGAGGATCTTCTGTCACAGAAAGCCCACCCCTCTCAGACAAGTATTTTTACTTCCTGATAAATGGCAACTCAGAAAACATCCCAAGATAAGAATGCTATGAAAGTTCATTTGCTGTCTTCCTTTGCCCACACTCCCCTCAGCATACCTAGAAGAACAATTCCTTGAGTACAGGAGTGCCCTGGACTGGGATGGCCCACAACTGAAGTTAGCTAGCAGAGGCAACTGAGGCAGTGGCAGAAGCATTTTATCAGCAAAGGGCTTGATGAGGACCTAGCGACCCGTTTGTCCCTCCGTGGAGCTCCTTCCCCTTACAATCTCTGTTGATGGCAATTGCACTTGAGCTACTTCACTGTCTGTTCCACTACTCTGCCCTCCAAGCCTTCCCCTGCAGTCCTCTGTGCTACTCTGCACGCTTCTCTGCCCCAACCTTCACCCCTTTCCCACCCATGACATGCACACCTGTGTACAGGACTGCATATATACAGGCATGACACAGTGGAATAGAAAGCCATCAGTGTTTCCACACCGTTCCCTTGTTTCCTGTTCTCACCTCTATTTACATGGAGCAACATTTTACAACATGCATGAGAGGAGTGACCATCCCCTTCCTTTCAGCAACCTGCAATGCAAAGTTTGGCTACTAATGATGATTACACTGAACATTCACCCTCGAGCATCAATTCCATTGCATGTCCTTGACACGAGTCAGTTGCACAAGCAGCAATCACCAAATATTAGCAATGTTTTTCCCAGCCTTTAAAGAAGATTTGTGCCAGCTAATGGTAACACCACATCACAGAAGTATTTAAACCCAACATTTCTTTCCTTCTGAGACAAAACCAGATCAAAGACAACACTCTTGTGCTTATGTAGTTCTACCTTGGCACCAATAAAAAGAGACAGAAACTCAACAAAAAGTGTTCCATCTACAGCCACGAATCCCTGGGAGTCTCTCCTTCTAAAATACCCTCAGCCCACAAAACAAATGATCTGTTGTTTCTCAAGAACTTGTTTTGTGTTGTGCTAAAAATGCCAGCAAAACAAATGTCTCATTTGCTGGTGTTTCCCATTAGCACAGCTGGGAAGCTGCCATGCTATTATTTCACACCACCTTTACACAGGGATACATTTTACATTGTATACCTTCGTGCACCTGCTTTTAGATAGTTCAAAACTACATGCTTTAAGAGCTACCATACTTTACACATTAAAACATGTGAACACATATCCAGTTTTAATGCCATAAAATAAATGTGCAATTGCCTTACAGACAGAATCATAGAATCATAGAATTGTTAGGGTTGAAAGGGACCTCAAGGATCAGCCAGTTCCAACCCCCTGCCATGGGCAGGGACACCTCACACTACAGCAGGTTGCTCACAGCCACATCCAGCCTGGCTGCAAAACCCTCCAGGGATGAGGCTTCCACCCCCTCCCTGGGCAACCTGTGCCAGTCTCTCTCCAGCCCCTTGGGGAAGAACTTCCTAACATCCAATCTAAATCTACCCCTTTCTAGGTGTTTTTTTTCCATCCCCCCCAGTCCTATCACCCCCTGACACCCTAACAAGTCCCTCCCCAGCTTTTCTGTAGCCCCCTTCAGATACTGGAATGTCTCCTCGGAGCCTTCTCTTCTCCAGACAGAACAGCCTCAACTCTCTCAGTCTGAACTTATAGCAGAGCAGCTCCAGCCCTCTGCTCATCCTCATGGCCCTTCTCTGGACACCTTCCAGCACTTCCAGAACCTTCCTGTAATAGTTGCTCCAGAACTGGACACAGTGCTCCAGGTGGGGTCTCGCCAGAGTGGAGCAGAGGCTGAGAATCCCCTCCCTGGCCCTGCTGGCTCTGCTTCTCTTGCTGCAGCCCAGGCTCTGGTTGGCTCTGTGGGCTGCAAGTGCTCACTGCTGGCTCCTGTTGAGCTTCTCCTCCCCCAGCACCCCAAGTCCTTTTCTTCAGGGCTGCTCTCAAGCCAGTCCCTGCCCAGACTATAGCAGTGTTTTGGATTGCCCTGACCCCGATGTCTTCAAGTCTGAGGGTCTTGGGAGAGACTCTAACCTGGAAGAGATTCAGACACCTTTTGATGTTTTTCATTTGTCCAAATTTTTACAACCCAGCTGTTTGGGCTGCACACAGCCAAAAGCCAGTGCTCCCAGTCTTTCAAGGAGGAGGAACGGAACTGTTAAAACAGGTTGAAAGAAAGAACATGGAAAATAAACTCTACTACTTACAATACAATACAATACAATACAATACAATACAATACAATACAATACAATACAATACACCAGGTTGGAAGAGACCTTCAAGATCATCGAGTCCAACCCATCAACCAATCCAACCCACCCAAACAACTAAACCATGGCACCAAGCACCCCATCAAGTCTCCTTCTGAACACCTCCAACGATGGTGACTCCACCACCTCCCTGGGCAGCCCATTCCAATGGGCAATCACTCTCTCTGTATAGAACTTCCTCCTAACCTCCAGCCTAAACCTCCCCTGGCACAGCCTGAGACTGTGTCCTCTTGTTCTGGTACTGGCTGCCTGGGAGAAGAGACCAACCTCTGCCTGTCTACAGCCTCCCTTCAGGGAGTTGTAGAGAGCAAGAAGGTCACCCCTGAGTCTCCTCTTCTCCAGGCTAAGCAGCCCCAGCTCCCTCAGCCTCTCCTCATAGGGCTTGTGTTCCAAACCCCTCCCCAGCTTTGTTACCCTTCCCTGGACACCTTCCAGCAAGTCAACCTCCTTCCTAAACTGAGGGGCCCAGAACTGGACACAGGACTCAAGGTGTGGTCCAACCAGTGCAGTGGACAGGGGCAGTATGACCTCCCTGCTCCTGCTGGCCATACTGTTCGTGATGCAGGCCAGGATGTCATTTGCCTTCTTGGCCGCCTGGGCACACTGCAGGCTCATGTTCAGCCTACCATCAACCAGTACCCCCAGGTCCCTCTCTGCCTGGCCGCTCTCCAGCCACTCTGACCCCAGCCTGTAGCACTGCCTGGGGTTGCTGTGGCCAATGTGCAGAACCCGGCACTTGGATGTGTTCAATCTCCTGCCCTTGGCCTCTGCCCATCTCTCCAGCCTGTTGAGGTCCCTCTGCAAAGCCTCTCTGCCCTCCAGCAGATCAACTCCTGCCCCCAGCTTGGTGTTTTCCACAAATTTACTGATAATGGACTCAATGCCCTCATCCAGATCATCAGTAAAGATGTTAAAGAGTATTGGGCCCAGCACTGATCCTTGGGGCACACCACTAGTGACTGGCCACCAGCTAGATGTGTTCTTCAGCATGAACATGTGATGGGTTATGCCCATCCTGAAAGCAGGGGGAGGGCTTGTGAGAGCACTGTCCTCCCTGCAGGGGCCTTTCCCCCTGGGAAACTGAGTTTAGTCTGTTCCACTCCCCCTCCCTGCCCAGCAAGGCTATAAAAAGGAGGACATTGAGGCCATTAGCTCTCATGGGCCCTGCCTTTGCCTGGACGAGGACTGCTGGTGGCTCCCTGCTTCTCTGCCATGCGGTCAGGCCTGATCCTTCTCCCTGCTACCTGCACACCTCTTCAGAGACACTGGTTTTAGATTCTTTTTTTTGTTTTCTCCCATCCATCCTTGTTCCTTATCCTTTGTGGTTTTGTTACATATATATACTTACTGTTTAAAGAAAAGTCTTTACCTCTCTACTTCCAAGCTGACTCCAAATTATTTCTTGGTGGATTTGCTCCTTCCCTTTCTTTTTCCTTGCTACTGGGAAAGAGAAGGGGAGAGCGAGGGAGGGATTCTCAGCCTTGCCCCCATCTGAGCTCTTAAGTCCCAGTTAAGGCTCAAACCACCACAGAACATTTGGATAACTGTTTTCAATATTCAGTTATTCAAGTTCATGAAGGCACAGGCAATGACAGAATGCTTTTCCCCAGATAACATCTTTTCCCCCTGTGAGTGCAAAAGCAAGCAACAAAAATAAGCCACATTTAAATATTAAACTATACAACTGCTAGTCAGAAAAGATTTTGTTTACCTCCCCATATAAAGCATTTAGTGGGAAATGGACGAAAAAAGTCACTGTCACTGTTTACCACAGTCCATCTACCTCCATGTACTCAACCACCAGGTAAAAACAACGCTGAAACTAAAGACTTTTGATGCCATTGAACTGATGGGGCCAGAATTTCATCCTTTGCACCTTAGGAAGAGAGAAGATAGATCACTGTTTTTTGCCTCCCAGGCAGAGCTGAATTACAAAATTCCTACAAAAATAACTTAGAGCAGCACGGCCAGGGCTGTGCTTCATCACAGCTAGGCAACCGATCAAACCCGGCCACGCACGGCACTGCACACCTGAGGAAGCTGCAGTAGAGAGGCTGCATACAAAACAAGGTTTCCTGCTTCAATTCAGAGAGTCACACAAATTAGAGCATGAAGAATGGAATGGAATGGAATGGAATGGAATGGAATGGAATGGAATGGAATGGAATAGAATAGAATAGAATAGAATAGAATAGAATAGAATAGAATAGAATAGAATAGAATAGAATGGAATGGAATCAACCAGGTTGGAAAAGACCTTCAAGATCATCGAGTCCAACCTATCACCCAACACTATCTAAACAGCTAAACCATGGCACCAAGTGCCTCATCCAGGCTCTTCCTAGACACCTCCAGGGATGGTGACTCCACCACCTCCCTGGGCAGCACATTCCAATGGCCAATCTTTCTATGAAGAACTTCTTCCTATCATCCAGCCTAAACCTCCACTGGCGCAGCTTGAGACTGTGTCCTCTTGTTCTGTCGAAGGTTGCTGGGAGAAGAGACCAACCCCCATCCGGCTACAACCTCCCTTCAGGGAGTTGTAGAGAGCAATAAGGTCTCTCCCGAGCCTCCTCTTCTCCAGGCTAAGCAACCCCAGCTCCCTCAGCCTTTCCTCGTAGGGCTGTGCTCCAGACCCCTCCCCAGCTTTGTTGCCCTTCTCTGGACACCTTCCAGCAGCTCAACATCCTTCCTAAACTGAGGGGCCCAGAACTGGACACAGGACTCAAGGTGTGGCCTAACCAGTGCTGAAGACAGGGCAGAATGACCTCCCTGCTCCTGCTGGCCACACTGTTCCTGATGCAGGCCAGGATGCCATTGGCCTTCTTGGCCACCTGGGCACACTGCTGGCTCATGTTCAGCCTACCATCAACCACTACCCCCAGGTCCCTCTCTGCCTGGCTGCTCTCCAGCCACTCTGACCCCAGCCTGTAGCACTGCATGGGGTTGCTGTGGCCAGTGTATAGAACCCGGCACTCGGATGTGTTCAATCTCCTGCCCTTGGACTCTGCCCATCTGTCCAGCCTGTCGAGGTCCCTCTGCAGAGCTCTCCTACCCTCCAACAGATCAACTCCTGCCCCCAGCTTGGTGTCATCTGCAAATCTACTGATGACGGACTCAATGCCCTCATCCAGATCATCAATGAAGATATTGAACAGGATGGGGCCCAGCACTGATCCCTGGGGCACACCACTAGTGCCTGGCTGCCAGCTGGCTGTGGCACCATTCACCACCACTCTCTGGGCTCAGCCTCCAGCCAGTTCCTAACCCAGCTCAGAGTGCTGCTGTCCAAGGCAGGGGCTGACAGCTTGGCCAGGAGTTTGCTGTGGGGGACTTCACAATGGTGAATGGTGGCTTCACAAGGTTCTAGTGGTGGAAAGAGCTGACATTTTACAGTCTCACAGGAACTGTTTAGATGTCAGCCAAGGCATGAAGAAGACACTGTATTGGCCAATGCAATTGAGAAACTGATTGTGACATTTAATGTGGCTTATTTACAATTTCTAAAGAGTGATGAGACATATCCTTGGCAAACCAGGATAAAACAGGTGAAGTGCTAAGTGGAACTACTGTGAATTCAACTTAGCAAGGAAACGAAGGTTCTCTCTTTTTCATGACATAATCAAGAACCCTTTCAACAGGACTTTTGAAGGGGAGAGATGGCAGCCTGCCTCCCAAGTGATCACAGCAGCCTCTACATCAAGTGTCTCACTGCTTCAAATCCTAAGGAGACATCGTCATTTGTGCTTGCAAGAGGGGAGGGACACTCCTCCTTCCTTGAGATCAATGAAGCAAACACAGAATACTCCTCCTGCTCTATGAAGGATGATTGATGACTACTTAGCAGCTGAAATGTGTGACATTTGATTTCACTCACTGATAAGACTGTGCATGTCCAAACATCTTCTAGTTAATGTTTCCAGGGCCCCTGCATAGCTGTTCTTCCCGAGCTTTTACACAAAGCTCAGTTGTTCCATGATTAATGAATTTCCTGACAATAGGAGAGAGTTTTGGAAAAGAATTTTGTTGCTGTGTTGTTTGATATTCTGATAACAACACACACCAGCCACCCAGGCTCCTCAGGAAAAACAGGGGGAGATGCCCTGCGCTTCTCTAACATCACTTAGTGCAGAAAAGGAAATTAAACTAAATGGAAACTGACTTTTTTCCTTAAGGCTTGAAAATACATAATTGAGGTCTGATTTCCAGAACACCTCATGCATTGATCGATTAAATGTATTTTCCAGACCCTTAAAAAGCATATTGAATCGAGATTATAGGTTTCAACAGACTTGAAAGATGTTTTATAGCTTCATTACTTTCATATGTCACATTTGGAAATGATGCAATCAGCACGTTTGGAAACTACGCTTTGTGGAATAGCATTAACCAGGTTGGAAAAGACCTTCGAGATCATCAAGTCAGACCTATCACCCAACTCCATCTAATCAACTCAACCATGGCACCAAGTGACTCATCCAGTCTCCTCCCAAACACCTCCAGGGATGGTGACTCCACCACCTCCCTGGGCAGCACATCCCAATGGCCAATCTCTCTGGGAAGAACTTCCTCCTAACATCCAGCCTAAACCTCCCCTGGGGCAGCTTGAGACTGTGTCCTCTTGTTCTGGTGCTGGCTGCCTGGGAGAAGAGACCAACCCCATCTGGCTACAACCTCCCCTCAGAGAGTTGGAGAGAGCAAGAAGGTCTCCCCTGAGCCTCCTCTTCTCCAGGCTAAGCAACCCCAGCTCCCCCAGCCTCTCTTCACAGGGCTGTGCTCAAGGCCTCTCCCCAGCCTCGTAGGCATGCTTCTATTTCTAGATTCTAAACCCTGCCTGCTTTATATTACACTGAGTCATATCAGAGGTCTTATTAAATACTTTTTTAACATCAAGTAAATTGCACAGCACTATTACATATATTACAGTGCTCATACTCAGTTCTTCTGCTTTTAAGTTGGATATTGAACTAAATTTTTTAAGTAGCTTTATTTTCAAATTTCTTACAATGCCACAATCATGAAATGCAAGAACACTTTGTGAGCTTGCTGAGTGCCTGATCCAGCTAGATCCTGCCCTGGATGCCTTTGGGAGTTGCAGCGCTACGCACGAAACTGACAAACCCTTGATACAAGCAATAGGCAGGCAACCCAGAAACCTGTCAGAAAATGCACTCCAAGGGAGGTGAAAACTGTACTCCAACAAGCTTTCAGCTACATTTGCATATCTATTTTCATTTATCTTAAGGTCAAGTGCTTTATATAGAATCATAGAATTGTTAGGATTGGAAGGGACCTCAAGGATCAGCCAGTTTCAACCCCCTGCCATGGCCAGGGACACCTCACACTACAGCAGGTTGCTCACAGCCACATCCAGCCTGGCCTTAAAAACCTCCAGGCATGAGGCTTCCACCACCTCCCTGGGCCACCTGTGCCAGTGTCTCACCACCCTCATGGGGAAGAACTTCTTCCTAACATCCAATCTGAATCTACCCATTTCTAGTTTTGTTCTATTCCCCCAGCCCTATCACTCCCTGACACCCTCAAAGTCCCTCCCCAGATTTCTTGTAGCCCCTTCAGATCCTGGAAGGCCACAATTAGGTCTCCTCAGAGCCTTCTCTTCTCCAGACTGAACAGCCCCAACTCCCCCAGTCTGTCCTCACAGTAGAGCAGCTCCAGCCCTCTCTTCGTCCTCATGGCCCTTCTCTGGACATTCTTCACCCAGAAATAGCTACCTGAAGCAGCAACAGAAAACTCCCATATTCTTTTCTGTATGATGTACATTAGGAAGTGTGGACAGGAAAATTATGTTCTGAAACTGTTAGACAAGCTTCATTTAGGATTAAATTCGTACACAGACAACTGTTTGTGTGTATTGCTTTCCTTTCCCTCTCATTGTTCTAACTTCATCAACGCCAGTTGAATTCACTGGGATTAATATTGAAACAGCATTTCCTTGAAAACTAATGATCACCTGGAAGTCAGAGAACCCAATCACAGAATCAACAAGGTTGGAAAAGACCTCAGAGATCATCAAGTCCAACCTAATACCTAACACTTCCTGACAACTAAACCATGGCTCCAAGTGCCACATCCAATCCCCTCCTGAACACCTCCATGGATGGTGACTCCACCACCTCCCTGGGCAGCACATCCCAATGGCCAATTATGCTTTCTGGGAAAAACTTTCTCCTCACCTGGAACTTAACTTCCCCTGGCACAGCTTGAGACTGTGACCTCTTGTTCTGGTGCTGGTTGCCTGGGAGAAGAGACCAACCCCCACCTGGCTACAACTTCCTTCAGGGAGCTGTAGAGAGCAATAAAGTCTTCCCTGAGCCTCCTCTTCTCCAGGCTAAGCGACCCCAGCTCCCTCAGCCTCTCCTTGTAGGGCTTGTGCTCCAGACCCCTCCCCAGCCTTGCTGCACTTCTCTGGACATGTTCTACATGTGTTCAGTGAAAGCACCGAGCACTATGTGTCCAGAAATACCTACTACACTTTACATACCCTACGTATGTGAAGAGTCATGATGTGAGGCATAGGAGGTGTAGGATGGGTGAGGAGGGGGTTAGCACTCGCTGCTAAAGATGTGTGAATGCCCAGATTAACCTGTGCAATACATAAAATCAGAGAAATAAAATGCTTCCCAGAATCAGCTAAGGTGAACAAAAGGTGAAGAAACCAGAGAAGACTGGTGGCAATCTGACTAATTTCCCTGAGTACACGGTCCACCCACATGGCAAGCTCACAGGGAAACCCAGCTGGCATCGCTAGGACTCTCAAACAAGCCTTGTGGAGACAAGTGTTTTTTTTCAATGTGTGGCCACGAGGTGACCAGACTGGTTAGGAGCTGAACTCCTTCTCTATCCAAACATTTCCAAATTCAAGGACTTTTTTTCTGACACAGAAAGCTTCTTCAGCCACCATTTTTTCCACAAAGTGTTGTATCCTTCCCCCTCTACTCCTACTGCCCAGAAAAACCTTGCTTCTTGGCATTTTGTACATTCCTGATGCTTAACTGTGAAACCTGCAAAGAGCCATTGTGAGCTGGGGAAACTGGCAATTCTCAAATGCACTTCTTCTTCTTCTTCAAATTAATGACTATTTAAAACAAAGCCAAAAATATGCTCAACAGCTCAAAACCATTACAGCTACCTCTTGCAGATGAAAATCATCACAGGCTGTCACCCTCCATTTGGCTCCATTAGTAAAGGAGGGGAGGTGAATTTTCATGCTGATTTCACTTATATTTCCTGTCTGAAATGGAATGTGCCATCCTTAATTCCATTTAGGCTCACGTTGGCAGTGTACTCTAGTTCTCACTGATCTTTTCATCTTTTCCTGACCTTTTTTCTCCAAGAAGTTTCCTTCCAGTCTTGCACCTTTCCCACATCCCTCTCCTTATCCAGTACAACCAATCTGAAATCCAAGCTTTTCATTCAATTCACTTTCTTATTACCCACATCACTTGTCTATCATACTGGCAACTTCCCCACAGGATTCAAAATTCTGCTGATTTCAGGTCTCTCCATAATAAACACATTCAGACATATCTTTACTTAAATGGGTCAGGCACTACCATATCCTACTCAGCTCTACAAAGTATCTTTTTAGCTATTCAAGAAATACTTTCCTTTAACCTAAATTCTAACACCTTCAGAGCTCTCCCACTACAGCTTGGTTCCTCACCAGATCTGTCCCATGTCTCTTAAATCCTTTTAAGTTTTTTGATCTGGCTTAAATCTGGTCTATTTGTCAATAATTTGTCAAAAATAGGGTGCTTGGTTGCATGGGTTAGTTGATTAGGTGGTGTTGGATGATAGGTTGGACACGATGATCTTGAAGGTCTCTTCCAACCTGGTCTATTCTATTCTATTCTATTCTATTCTATTCTATTCTATTCTATTCTATTCTATTCTATTCTATTCTATTTAGACCAATATTGAGCTGTGACCCCAAATCACGGTTTCCTGTCTCCTCTTCTCATACTTTGCTCCTACTTGTCCCAGCTATGCCACTGTCTAAAGAGCAGCAAGTTTTCATCTTAGAGTCTGTCTTCTTCTTTACTTTGCTGGCAGGTTCCAACCATTAACTGTCATTACATCTGGTCCTGCTGGTTGAGCAGTCTGACAGAGTGAAGAAGCAGACGAAAGCTTTCAAACCATAAAGAGACTCTAAGAAGCAAATGGTTAATAGCACTTCACAGATGAAGTCTCAACATTCTCCCCTGCAGAAACAGCAAATGACTCTCTACACTAAAAAAGATAATAAAATAAAAAGTATCTGAATGGACAGCCATTATCAGCCATTGTTTGTTCACCTGAAATATTTGTTTCAAGGAGAAAAGTGCCCGTCTCAGCTCCCGTCCATTGGAATTGTAAAGCTTTTCTGGAACAAAACAGAACAAACAAAAACAGACAATAGTAAGTTCAGAACAAATGAAACTGACAACATGGCAAAAAAGCGGTACAGATTTCAAAGGAGTTGGAGTGGAAGAGTCACAGCCCCCATTGCCCATTAGGCAAGCTGCTGTTGAAGAAGCAGCTTTGTTTTGCATAAACACAGGACTCATTCAATTCACGAGCACAAGTACGACCAGGGGTTAGCTGCCCATAACTTCAGATGGCATCTCCCAGGTAAATTCACAATACCTTCCACATGGTCAGTGAGAACAGTATCACAGTATCACCAAGGTTGGAAGAGACCTCAGAGATCATCGAGTCCAACCTGTCACCACAGACATCATGACCATGGCACCAAGTGCCACATCCAATCCCCTCTTGAACACCTCCAGGGAGAGTGACTCCACCACCTCCCTGGGCAGCACATTCCAATGGCGAATGACTATCTGAGCGAAGAACGTTCTCCTCACCTCCAGCCTCAACTTCCCCTGGTGCAGCTTGAGACTGTGTCCTCTTGTTCTGGTGCTGGTTGCTAGGGAGAAGAGACCAACCCCTTCCTGGCTACAACCCCCTTCAGGTAGTTGTAGATAGCGATGAGGTCGCCCCTGAGCCTCCTCTTCTCCAGGCTGAACAACCCCAGCTCCCTCAGCCTCTCCTCACAGGGCTGTGCTCAAGGCCTCTCCCCAGCCTTGTTGCCCTTCTCTGGACACGTTCCAACTGGTCAACATCCTTCCTAAACTGAGGGGCCCAGACCTGGACACAGGACTCCAGGTGTGGCCTAACCAATGCAGAGCACAGGGGCACAATGACCTCCCTGCTCCTGCTGGCTACACTGTTCCTAATGCAGGCCAGGATGCCATTGGCCTTCTTGGCCACCTGGGCACACTGCTGGCTCATATTTAGGTGGCTGTCAATCACCACCCCCAGGTCCCTCTCTGTTTGGGAGCTCTCCAGCCACTCCGACCCCAGCCTGTAGCTCTGCATGGGGTTGTTGTGGCCAAAGTGCAGCACCTGGCACTTGGATTTGTTGAATGCCATCATGTTGGACTCTGTCCAGTTGGTTGAGGTCCCTCTGCAGAGCCCTTCCACCCTCTAACAGATCAACACCTGCTCCCAACTTGGTGTCATCTGCAAACTTGCTGATGACTGACTCAATGCCCTCAAACCAGTGCTCTAAAGAGTGTTTGCAAAATGCCTAGATGCCTAAATTACCTTCATGCTTTTTTGGCATGAAGGTAAATCTAAGGTTTATTGAAAGTAACAGATCAGTCTCAAAAAGATTCTCTCTTAGCTTTTGTCATCAAAGCGAGGGCCACTGAATCCCACCTCTGACTGCATTCCCTCTAGACATTTTCTCATGTTCTCATCTTTCTGTTGTTAAATCCTTTCTGCAAGAGCAAAGAACATTAATACCAGAAATAGTCAGACAGTCTGTTCTAAGCATAATTCAAAACAGTGTTTTATTCTCATGAAAACTGATCTTGATCTTTTTATAAATGAAGCTGAAGCCTTCTTTTATATTACTTCATTTATTTGCCTACTAATGCATACTCATAGCAAATAAAGAAGATGAAAGCAACTCCTCTGCTGTCATTTTGAACCCTGACACAATGTTTGTGCCTTTAGAAGAAGTCTTGGGCTACACATCTCAAGTTTATTATTTCAGATTTGGAAGTGATTTGAGCATGCCTGGATGGAGTTGGAAGTATACTCTTCAGGTCTTCCTGGCCTCCTGCATTTGGCATATATAATAAAGACTCTATGGAACACTTTCATACTACTAATTATTCATTATTTTTTTTTAAATACTACTACAGTCTGAGAATAATGACAAAGAACACTCAAATGTTCACTGCCAACTCCCATGACGTACTTTGCCTTACCCACAGAGCAGTGTGCCCAGGTGGCCAAGAAGGCCAATGGCATCCTGGCCTGCACCAAGAATAGTGTGGTCAGCAGGAGCAGGGAAGTCATTGTGTCCCTGTACTCAGCACTGATTAGGCTACACCTGGAGTCTTGTGTCCAATTCTGGGCCCCTCAGTTTAAGAAGGACATTGAGACTCTTCAGTGTGTCCAGGGAAGGGCAACAAAGCTGGGGAGGGTTCTGGAGCACAGCCCTGTGAGGAGAGGCTGAGGGAGCTGGGGTCGCTTAGCCTGCAGAAGAGGAGGCTCAGGGGTGACCTCATTGCTCTCTACAACTCCCTGAAGGGAGGCTGTAGCCAGGTGGGGGTTGGTCTCTTCTCCCAGGCAACCACCAACAGAACAAGAGGACACAGTCTCAAGCTGTGCCAGGGGAGGTTTAGGCTTGAGGTGAGAAGAAAGTTCTTCCCAGAAAGAGTTGTTGGCCATTGGAATGTGCTGCCCAGGGAGGTGGTGGAGTCACCATCCCTGGAGGTGTTCAAGAGGGGATTGGACGTGGCACTTGGTGCCGTGGTTTAGTAGCCATGAGGTGTTGGGTGACAGGTTGGACTTGATGATCTCTGAGGTCTTTTCCAACCTTATTGATTCTATGATTCTATGATCATCATGAAAGGACAGTGAAGAGCAGGTCATGATATCACACCTGGAATATCTGTGGTGTGGGAATATCGCTATGAAAAAAATAATCATCAATCCCCAAAGCATTATTTCTTAACTTTTACTTCTCTTTTAATTCTGACTTTACCCTACAAAAGTCAATTAAATCTTATTTCCCCCTCTCAGGAAGTTACAAAGAAAGCCCTAGCACTTGATTAAAAGCATTTTTAACTCAGTACCTTCAGTCAAAGAAGGCAATTTTTAATGGTAGAAAAAAATATTTCTTATTCCCTATCTCATCTTTCTGATTGCCTACAGCCATCTTTAACCAAGGGAAAAATCACAGTGTGAAGCTTACACTTTTTTTGATAATCTTTGAAAGTATTTTTGCTAATCTCTAATTGCCTCTGATTGCAAAGGCAGAATGTGTAGGATTGGCAAAACTGTTGTTGTTATAAATTGACTCCTTCCTTGCACTGTTTATATATTCCTGACCAAACACTGGAGGAGCAGATTTTACTTTGAGTCATAAACTTAAGAGGCATACTTTAATTACTCTCACTTAAAAATGCACTGGCATGTGAAACTACATTTCTTGGCAGGATAAAGAGTGATTTTGTAAGGAAAACTTAAAGAATAATGAAGGTTTTTTTTAAGACCCAGCCTGTCAGCTTCACAATGCCACATTACACAGAATCTTCCCCTTTGAGCGACACCCCCATCTGGCATTTGTTACTATTAATTTCCTTCTATTCATAATTCACCAACATCACTACAAGCAGAATCTCTCTGAACAAGGCAGTATATTATCATCTTAATTAAGAGAGGCACCAACTCTTAAAGTACTGGCAACTTTCTACATAAATATCAATGTCCTAACAAATGCCATCTGGTAGTCTTGGTCTTATAGACCGATCGCCAGCTCAGCCTGGGGTGATGTCCTAACAAACCATTGTCATGACACAAAACTCTGGCTGCTTTCATTGGTCTGTGCAGATTTTGGGTCTGTCTCAGAGGAACAATGACAGGCATTTGTCTTCTTGGTCTTTTTCACAGAGCACAACATCACCCTTGGCAATCAGTACAAACAATGCTCTCCCTGCCTGCCTGCAGCAAAGGGGACAGAGTAAGTGCAGCTCAAAAGGAGTCTGTCGTTAGAGCTGAAGAATCAGTCATTACTGTAAGCATCAAGTTTGGCAACAGCAGTGGCAACAAGACAACAACAGACGTGGCAAAGACTTGAGCTGGTCTGACAGCCCTTATGAGGAGTAACAGTCCAGGTAAGTCATCTCATCTCTGACATCTGCTACCAGGATGCCGCAATCTACCTAGAGAAAACGTGCACTCGCAGGTCCCTCCAAAGGTGAAGCTCATCTTGGTGAATCAGCTCAGCGGTACAGGCTCCTAACTTTCTTTGTCTGATATTCTTACACACAGGCACTACAACGACCAGCTAGGTACCCACTTCTTACTAGTGCTGGCCACCACCAGAAACATTCATGGAGCAAGACAAGGAACAAAGTGAGACAGTCACTCCCTGGGGTCATGCTACATCACAAGAAGCTTTGGTTTAGAAATTCACAGTCCAGGGCAAACCTCACCTCACACAATCTGTGCAAGCCAAGATAATGCATAGAATAGAATAGAATAGAATAGAATAGAATAGAATAGAATAGAATAGAATAGAACAGACCAGACCAGGTTGGAAGAGACCTTCGAGATCATCATGTCCAATCCATCACCCAACACCATCTAACCAACTAAACCATGGCACCTAGCGCCCCATCAAGTCTTCTCCTGAACTCCACCACCTCCCTGGGCAGCACATTCCAATGGGCATTCACTCTCTCTATGAAGAATTTCGTCCTTAACATCCAGTCTAAAACTCCCCTGGCGCAGCTTGAGACTGTGTCCTCTTGTCCTGGTGCTGGTTGCCTGGCAGAAGAGACCAACCCCCACTTGGCTACAACCTCCCTTCTAGATAGCAAGAAGGTCTCCCCTGAGCCTCCTCTTCTCCAGGCTAAGCAACCCCAGCTGCCTCAGCCTCCCTTCATAGGGCTGTGCTCCAAACCCCTCCCCAGCTTTGTTGCCCTTCTCTGGACACCTTCCAGCAACTGAACATCTTTCCTAAACTGAGGGGCCCAGAAGTGGACACAGGACTCAAGGTACAGGTCACTTTTTAAAAGCTTGCATCTTTGTTGTATTTCTGTGTGCTGTTTTTCAGAGAATGATACATTCATAAACCAGATTTACAGCTCTGGGACACTTGGCAAAACGCTCTCAAGGCCTTACAAGATTCCCAGCTGTCAGCAGTAACTTTAACACTACAAGTCTCTGGCAGTGAAACACATCTCCCATCAGGTCAGGTACAGGCTGGACACAGAGCACACTCATAGAATTCAAGGTTAGAGCAGACAAAACAGGTCAGGGAGTTTGACATAGCTGTCTGTATCTACCTATTAATGACTGCATTTCTACCAGTTATGTCAGAAGTGAGAAGTGATGCTACTGGAGCTCTTTTTACTCCTTTTCATCACAAGAAGCTGCATCATTGGCTGTGAAACAGGCTTACAGCAAATACCTACACAATAGAAAATGCTCCTGGTGGATCCCTCTGATGTCCACTAACACTAGAGGGCACTGCTTATTCCTCTATTTTCTGAAAGACCAGGCACTCTTCCCCTTCATGGGCTTCCCACTGACTGAGCAAGAGGATCTGGGACGCTGAGTTGGTATTTCAAGAACCTTGAAGCCTTGCTTTTTACCTGTAGACTGCAGGCCATCCTGAGAAACTAAAAAGCACTGTCAGCCTCAAACATTCAAACTCAGAGTCAACTGCTTTGAAACTATCAGATAGGAAACCAGGTACTGGTATGGGCTTGAGTTTTATTTACCTTTCTGTAGCAAGCAAGAGTCACATTTGTTAAATTACCCTTTAGATCATAACAGCTAGGTGTACATCCCTGAGAGACAAAGAGATTCCCACAGCCCACACCTTCTTTCTACAGGCAGAGGATGAGATAGGCTTGTCGCACAGACAGACACGTGTGAGAGGTAGCAATCTACAAGTGCCTCTTCTCTTGCACTGGCAGCACTTTGGTCAAGAGAAAAGTCTGAAAGAAAAACATTATTCATGGCTCTGGGCTTTGGTTTGCTTGTGCTTTTGTAAAAGTAATTCCCCTGGCACGGAAAGGAAAGCAACTCCTGCGAGGTAAGAAAGGCATTTCTGTATGTGAACTGGGTAAAACACGTGGCAACTGGGGGGAAGGATTTGTTTTGCATCTTTTCAGAAAGCAAGAGAAGCCTTTGAAGAACTTCATTTTATTGGACCACTGGCACCCTTCAAAGGGGATTGTATATTTTCAAAGGTGACCATTAGAGGTTCTCCTACCCCTCTACTCTGCCCTAGTGAGGCCACACCTGGAAGCATTATGTCCAGTACCAGGCTCCTCAGCTCAAGAGGGACAGGTAACTATTGAGAGAGTCCAACGGGGGCCAAGGAGAGGCTGAGAGACCTCAGGCTTCTTAGCCTGAAACAAGATGACTGAGAGGGGATCTTATCAATGTATATAAGCACCTGAAGGCCGGAGGTCATGAGGACGAGGCTGGGCTCTTCTCCATGGTAGCAAGTGGCAGGACAAGGGCCAACAGGTACAAATTAAACCACAGGAGGTTTCACTTGAACTTCAAGAAAAACTTTTAAACTTTGAGGGTGCTGAAGGCCTGGAGCAGGCTGCTCAGAGAGGTTGTAGAGTATCCTTATCCAGAGACTTTCAAAACCAATGTGGACGTGCTCCTGTGGCACCTGATCTAGGTGTACTTGTGTTAGCAGTGGGGGTCCCTGCCAACCCCTACTGTTTTGTGATTCTGTGAGATATCATTTGGTATTCAACTCCTTCAACTACACAGGAAAAGCTACTATTCATAAAAAAGAGTAATTGGCTTTTATACTCTTAATCCAAGTATTGACTTTTCTTCCACTTCCTATGGGAAAATTCGTGTTTTCAATCCCCAGTAATAAAAGAAAAAGAACTACCTGAATATTGCTTGGTCCAGTACTATGTGTCACCTGACCTCTAACAGACAGAGTACCACCCTCTTCCCTTCCTATTCCATCACATCCATTGAATTAGTCCCTGGGATATAGTAATCTATGTAAAATCAGTATTTTGAGTTGGCAGAGGCTCAAGAACGTCTGAGCATGAATGGGAGTTGCTCTGTTTCACTTGCTGCTGCCTGAATGACCTCCACATCTCCCATCCATGTCTCCCTTAACTGTAATTTCAAGATGAAGCTCCTTTCCTTACAGAAACATAAAAGGGAGATAAGGTCCATATTTGATTACATTAGCAGGGTACATGGTGCAGATCTAATTAAGTAACATTTGAAACATTTCCTGCCATTCATTTCTAACGGCCCTGCATGGGACAGAAGCAGCAATATTCACTGGCTTCCACTAGCTACTTGCAAACTGGCTAGTACTTGGAAAATAAAGACTTAATTCTTGCCCCTGCAACAATGAACAGAACATTATTTTATGTGCTCACTAGGAGGAAGCATAAGTGATAGAAGCAACAGTACCAGTCTGCAAGAGACTAAATCTTGTCTCTCTTGATACAATACAATACAATACAATACACCAGGTTGGAAGAGACCTTCAAGATCATCGCGTCCAACCCATCAAACAATCCAACCCACCCAACAACTAGACCATACAGCCAAGCACCCCATCAAGTCTTCTCCTGAACACCTCCAATGAAGGTGACTCCACCACCTCCACGGGTAGCCGATTCCAATGGGCAATCACCCTCTCTATATAGAACTTCTTCCTAACATCCAGCCTAAACCTCCCCTGACACAGCTTGAGTCTGTGTCCTCTTGTTCTGGTGCTGGCTGCCTGGGAGAAGAGACCAACCTCTGCCTGGCTACAACCTCCCTTCAGGTAGTTGTAGAGAGCAATAAGGTCACCCCTCAGTCTCCTCTTCTCCAGGCTAAGCAACCCCAGCTCCCTCAGCCTTTCCTCATAGGGCTTGTGTTCCAAACCCCTCACCAGCTTTGTTGCCCTTCTCTGGACACGTTCCAGCAAGTCAACATCCTTCCTAAACTGAGGGGCCCAGAACTGGACACAGTACTCAAGGTGTGGCCTAACCAGTGCAGTGTACAGGGGCAGAATGACCTCCCTGCTCCTGCTGGCCACACTGTTCCTGATGCAGGCCAGGATGCCATTGGCATTCTTGGCTGCCTGGGCACACTGCAGGCTCATGTTCAGCCTACTATCAACCAGCACCCCCAGGTCCCTCTCTACCTGGCTGCTCTCCAGCCACTCTGACCCCAGCCTGTAGCACTGCCTGGGGTTGCTGTGGCCAATGTGCAGAACCCGGCACTTGGATGTGTTCAGTATCCTGCCCTTGGACTCTGCCCATCTGTCCAGCCTGTCGAGGTCCCTCTGCAAAGCCTCTCTGCCCTCCAGCAGATCAACTCCTGCCCCCAGCTTGGTGTCATGTGCAAATTTACTGATGATGGACTCAATGCCCTCATCCAGATCATCAATAAAGATGTTGAAGAGCATGGGGCCCAGCACTGATCCTTGGGGCACACCACTAGTGCCTGGCCGCCAGCTGGCTGTGGCACCATTCACCACCACTCTCTGGGCTCGGCCCTCCAGCCAGTTCCTAACCCAATGCATGTATGTCAAACAAAGAAATGACCTGGTTCTATGCTGTGAAGAGGCTCTTTTTAGTTTTATTTTTACTTGGGTTTGGACTAAAAGACAGCAGCGGAGACTCCAACGCAAAGTCTCCACTGAGCATGAAAAACACCTGACAGAGCCAGCATTCCAGAGCAATTCTGTACTCCTGTGCTTAAGGAGTTTTCTGCTTCTTCGAGGGCAGAAGTCTGCTTTCCTGCTGCTGCAAGAAAATAACAGCAGAAATAGTCCCTGGATTTCCACAGGGAGAGCACAGAGGGCAGAAACCCCTCATTAAGCAGAAGGATTTGATTTAATCTTTTCTGAATCTTTCTTTGAAACAGGAAATGTCTGAACTTTTATCACAAGAGATTTAACACAAAACTGTCAGTGCAAGAACGATTATGCATTTAAATTTGGTGACACATGTCCAACTCCTCCAGGTGCAAGTGTCCATGAAGCACACCCCAAATCTTAATCCTGTGTGTAGAAGGGATACAAGATGAGCTTCAATCATTTCACAGTATCACAGTATCACCAAGGTTGGAAGAGACCTCGAAGATCATCGAGTCCAACCTGTCACCACAGACCCCATGACTCATGACTAGACCATGGCACCGAGTGCCACGTCCAGTCCCCTCTTGAACACCTCCAGGGACGGTGACTCCACCACCTCCCCGGGCAGCCCATTCCAATGGCGAATCACTCTCTCGGTGAAGAACTTTCTCCTCACCTCCAGCCTAAACTTTCCCTGGAACAGCTTGAGACTGTGTCCCCTTGTTCTGGTGCTGGTTGCTAGAGAGAAGAGACCAACCCCTTCCTGGCTACAACCACCTTTCAGGTAGTTGTAGAGAGCAATGAGGTCGCCCCTGAGCCTCCTCTTCTTTGTGAGAAACAGCATAATGAGAAGACAGCTCCAGAGAACTAAGGAGAAAATACAACCCTGAGTATGGTGACTTAGACACAAGGAATCACAGAGGAACAATGTAAAGAGAAGTACAGAAGAATAGAGGGGAGTCAGAGTGAGAATAGAGTAGGAGAGATGAAGGTCTGGAGTGCCAATATGAAAGTAATAATGTTTAAAGAAAGCAGTAATGTTTAAACCATCTCCTACAGAGACCTAAACTTAATGGAAGGACTGAGCAAGTAAACTGATAGAATATGTTTAAAGCAGAGAGAAATCATCCTTTCAGGGTAGGTCCTTTTCTTTGTGAACACATCACTCAGGAGCATCATGAACACTCCTTGTGCCACGGTTTAGTCCATTAGATAGTGCTGGATGATAGGCTGGACTCGATGATCTCAAAGGTGTTTCCCTTTCCCTTTAGGTGTTCCCTAACCTGGTCTATTCTATTCTATTCTATTCTATTCTATTCTATTCTATTCTATTCCATTCCATTCCATTCCATTCCATTCCACCCTTGGCTCCAAGTTGCAGTCAGTGCTGGAGATTCATTACCAACATAGAGATAAACTACAGCAACATCTAAGCAATACTATGAGATTTTAAGAAAAGGAGGTTTTTACACATCGAGCTGGTAGAAAGGACTTTCCAATCTCCATCCCACTTCACTCTGGCAGCCCAGCAGGTCTAAACCGATCCCTCCTCTTGATCATTTTTACCCAAAATCTCTTTATTCTGCTTGGCTTCAAGCAATTTGTGTATCATGGATAAACCATTAGCCAGAGCTTCCCTTCACAAAGCTCTAAAAGACTGTTCTTTTGTTCCTGTAGCCCCATTCACATGCATGTGGAACTAGGAAGAACATTCGTCACACTGTTAGTACACACTGCAGCAAACAAACGTCAGTCATTTACACTAAGAAATGAGATGCTGGAACCTGGCAAGTGTTTATATATTTAAGTCAAAAGAAAATCTTCAGTTTTCATCTGCTGGATCCTGGGGGTTACAGCTGTGGGAGCTGGTGCTCTGTACCTTACACTTTGCTATGCTAAGGTCTTAAAAACGGGTGGTAGCAAACCTTCCTTTGACTATTTCCATTTCTACCTTACTTAGAGAACTAAGGCCCTATTTACTCATAAACAAGTGACAGGACACCAGCTGAGGTGAGCTGAGACCTGGGGAACGCTGGCTGACAGAAAGGGTTAGTACTTCCATCTTTCATTTTGTATCACTGTGCTTGCTCTTGTTTGCCCAGCTCTGTGCTGCAGAAACCTGTCTCAGTTGCCTTCTGCCGCTGCTGCTGCAGGAGAAAGGACACAAGCAATTAAAAAGCCCAACAGCAGAACACAACAGCAGGTTTTACTTAGATTATGAAACAAAAACTAGAATGAGATGCTAAAACAGAGGTAACCAGGAATCAGCTGCACAGAAACCAGGAGCAACAACCCTCAGACACTTGAATGGTTCAAATGGAAAGCTGTTAACAAAAAGGGAACAGCGACAGACTTTTGAATCCACTTACCACCGGAATGTCATTGCAGCTTTTCTTCTTATTTCCAAATCAGTTCTCTCACACATGTAGTTTCTTTATTTTGCAAGCTAGAATACAGAATTCCCTTTACATTTACATTTGCCATCTAGTCTGATACCTTCTGACAACTTTGGACACATTTTTCCTGCTGTTGGAAACAGTAGCTGTGAAGTAAGTACTCTGTGTAGGTCCATGTACATGGTACAGACCTAGAATGAATTACTCAGGCAGCTTGGTCTTCTTCCCTTGCAATTAAAAAGCAAAATTAGAAAGACACATTTGAAAGTTACAGCCTTGCCAAGACAGTAACAAAATCAAGATCTCTGCCTCTCCCACTTACTCATTCCAGCTATGGAACAGGAACCATATCACACTTCCCTACAATGATTCATTTATACAGATCCTCTCGACTTGAATGCAAAAGGCACTACTATGCTCTTTAGTTCTGAAGTGCAGGAAACAGCAGTTTGGGTTAATGACTTCAAAGCAGGGCACTTCTGCATGACCAAAAAATGCTGTGACTGCTTTTGTAAAAGTCAAAGGGTTACAGACAAGCTCAAATACTTCAGCACCAGCTACCAAAAGGGGCAGTGGAAAAGACTTAAGAGGTCATCTCAATCATCCCCCTTCTAATGCAAAATCCTTCCCCAGCGAGTAATAGAGCAGCAAACTGGTTGTTATACTCAAATATAGGTTGCATAATTTAAGAGAATGAGGCCAGGGTAAATTGCTAGAAAAGAAAATAATATAGAAGAACTTACTGCCTTCTTTAGAGATTACTGTAACCAATCTGGAGCTAAAATTAAATGATAAAAAAATGCATCCTGAGGCCAATCTTTAATGTTTGTTTCGCTTTACAAGCAGGTCTCCAAACTGCTAACCCGAATGCTTGTGCTTTAGTGAGCACATCAGTGTCTCTTGGATTGCTATTACTTAATAACACCATATTAGTCATGATTTTAGTTTTCCAGGTATATTCAATTTTAACCAGTGTGCCAACATGCTGCCCTACATGCTTAATCAGTATTAGCTAATAGCAAACTATCTATTTAGGCACACACCCACCATCCACAGAATTATGGATGCATTACCTGTGCTGACAGCTTGGCAAGTAACAAAACATCTGAGTGCAAAGGCAACATAGGTTTGTGCCAAGATGTGAATGAGCTCCTGAGCTTTGAGTTCAGACCAAGTTTTACTCTTGTGCAAGATATGCCAAAATATGTTGGAGGCTACCTCCAAGACTAGGCCATTCTAGTAACTGCAGGGCATCCTCAAGAAGGGCATCAGTCCAGTATCTGAAGGGGGCCTACAAGAAAGCTGGGAAGGAACTTTTAGGCTGTTAGGTAATGATAGGACTAGGGGGAATGGAACAAAAATAGAAATGGTTGGATTCAGATTGGATGTTAGGAAGAAGTTCTTCCCCATGAGGGTGGTGAGACCCTGGAACAGGTTGCCCAGGGAGGGGGTAGAAGCCCTCTCCTGGAAGTTTTTAAGGTCAGGCTGGATGTGGCTCTGAGCAACCTGCTGTAGTGTGAGATGTCCCTGCCCCTGGCAGGGGTGTGAGAACTAGATGATCCTTGAGGTCCCTTCCAACCCTAACAATTCTATGATTCTATGATCAGGATTTTCCAGCCTCTGCCCCTTAGAGGATGCAGCCTCCTAATTAAGCACATGCCTTCAACACCAGCAGAGGTAATTTACATAATTACAAAATTTACATAAGTATGGTCCACTTATCTGAGAGCAAGACAATAGGCAAAAGAGCATTGCTAGCAACTGCCCATGACAAACTGATGCTTGCTGCTGCTGATGGCAGCGGCATGTCATCTTGAAATACCTGAGCCTGCATTGCTGCCATGCATGCGAGATGTTCATGTCTCAGCCATGCTGCTGGAGGCCATGGGTTACAACTCAGTGTCAGGTATATTGTGACCATTTTTAGTGGCCAAGCACAAACATCCATGACAAAATCCTGATGCATAAAAAGCAGTACATGTACCTGTGGTGGTTTTAGGCTATGCCTTTAAAATCCAGTTACAAATTCTGAGCAGAAAAGTAGAAAAATATAAATAAATCACTATTGGGTGTAAAAAGGAAAACAAAAGATTATTCTAAACAAAGTCACTGGATCAATATCTAGAATAAGAGGAGCTGTACCATAACAATTCTCTCTCCTTTCTGATCTCTGCTGTTTTGCTTTGCTCGGGAGAGATTAACCAGCTTGTCAGCTGGCCTTGGCTGAGCTGTTTAGTTAAGTCTAACCCTCTGCTTTCTCTCTGCTTCTCTCTCTCTTGGGGGGGGGTGTGGGGGCTACAGTGGGGGGGTTATGTTGATTGCTAATTGTAAATACTGTGTAATATTGTATATTCTGTACATATTCATTGCATTCCATTGTAGAGTGTAGCTTCTGCTTGTAAATGCAGCTTCATTTGCTTGTCACTGAGTTGGTCTGGCACAGTTAATGCTGGAGGGAAACTTCAACCGACCTCATTACTAAATAACTGGCGCCCAACGTGCAGCACATAGAGGCAGAGCCAGCAGCTCAGATGGTGACCACAGCTTCACCAGCAGCTGTGAGCCAGGCAGTCCCAAAGTCCACCTGCTGATGCTGTTTGTGTGCAAAGCCCTTCTGCTTCTGCAAAGTCTGCTGCAAATTTAAACACAGTTCCAGTTAAACAAATCACAGCTTTGGATAAAAGGGGCAGGTGCAAGATAGAGGCAGAAGAAGAACAACAAGATCCCTCTGCTGGTCAGGGACCTTCTGTTAAAAAAGATCCTTCTGAAGATGGAGAGAAAGTCTGCCTTAGAGATATAGCTGAATTACTGAGACTGTCAGTGGATAGTAGAGATGCAGGACAGGATATGAGCTCTTGTAGGTCAGGAGCTAATGGAGGTGCTTCTGAACTTAAGGAGTATCAGCAGGATTATGGGGACAGCATATTCAAAAGGATGAGGATGCTGAGGATAAGGATGACATACAATCAGCTAATGCACCCAGGCAGGAGATTAGGCATGTAAGAAACTACTACATTAGAGGAGAGAATGAGCCAATTCTGACCTGGCTAGGCAGGTGCTGCGATACTGGAGCCCCTGCTTTAGTGGTGGGGGACAAGTCAGCATCTCAGCTGAGAACCTTCTCAAAAGATAGTGGAATAGATAGACATCTAGGCAGGTGTGTTGGTAAGGTTTCTCTGTGGACACGCCTTCTACTGGCAGCTCTTATGAGGTACCCATCCACAGATGACCTTCCATGGAACCCTAAGCCTTAGAACACCATGGATGAGGGAATTACAAGCTTGAGAGAGTTTGCTGTGAGAGAAGTGATGTATGGAGACCATGGTACTCTAAATCCTGATTAAATTCCTGTGGGGACAGGTCTTGCCAAAAAGCTCATCAAACTTGCTCCTCCTAATTATGCTACTAGTCTGGCAAGCAGAATTGTGGCAAGAAATTATAGGGGAGCTCCTCCTACTGTTGGCCATTTCACTGACCAAATGAGACAACTGGAGGATAGTCTCACACGTGTTTCTTAGGTCTCAGCCTTTGCAACTCTGTCTGGTGAGATAAAGAATTGCATGAAAGAGCTGGAGGAGGAACTTAAAACCTCCATATCCAAATTGGCACAGGGAGATAATTCCAATTCTTCTTCTTCCAGATGGATACAAGTTTCAGCTGTTAGAAACAGATGTCCTCCAAGGAGGCCATTCCAAAATAAGTCAAACCAGGACAGTACCTATGACTGAGACTCGATAAATGCTTATTTATACTTCAGCATAGCCCAGAAGAATCAGCCACATAGTCATGAAGATCTCTTCTGGAAAGTTGCTAGAGGGGGCACTCAACCCATTCATAGGATTTTTCCCCCAAAATAATTGAAAAGCAGAATAAGCAAAGAACTCAGCTGGAAATGCAATAGCACTTCTAAGGTATTTACTACAGCATGTCACTACATGTACTGATAAGAGTATAGATTTCTAAACCAATTCTTTAACATTTAAGACCTCCCCAGTCCGAAACCTCTCAAAACATCTCCATAGAACAGCCTCCCCCTTAAGCAACATTATTTGTAACACATCTTTCATAATTCATCTTCTTCTCCTTGTGTACATCTTGCAATGAATTCACACCTTTAAATGCCCAAACCCAGACACAGCAAATTAGCTGATGCTTTATTGATTTTGAGTAGAGGATAGCATTTCAACAGATGACTTGGCTTTGCTTTAGTAATGCAGTCATTCAGCAAAGAACAATCCCTTAAAGTAAGCATTTTATCATTCCTAGAAGACAAAAGCTCAGTTAAAAACATTAGGCTACCTAAACTGCACCCAAGGTCCTGCAAGAGAGCACTGCAGTTGCTATCCTTTACCCCTTTACAACAGTTTATTGTCTTTTGATTGATGATTTTTATGACTACTCAGATTGTTGTGAATATGAAGGCTTCTCCAGCAGAGGGGACACACTTTCTCACTCTCTTAAGGACCTATAGATCAGACTGCAAATATTTGACAGTAGAAATACTTGAGGACTTCACGCAAAAATGGGGTAGAAGCAGGGTACTGCTCCACATTCCAAGTAACAGGGTTCCAATAAAGGGAGGCGAGCAAAGCCACACATTAAAATCAGGCAATTACTGATACAAGTCTGTGTTCCGAAAGTGGGAACTTCACTCCTGGAAATTCTCCCCCATTTTCACAGGTGAAAAATATTCCAGATGTTCCAGGAACAAGATGTGTGATATTGGAGAGGTCAGATGAAGAGTGAGGGAGAATACAAAGCAAATATCTGGGAATCATTTCATCCCCATTAACAAACTTAAAAACACCCCAAACCCTCTGTGCTAAATGCTTCTCTCAGTTCCATTTGGAAATCAGTGAGTGGGCTTCAGTGCATTAGCCACACAGGTCCTGTAGAGTAGCGTAAGAGGAGCTTATAAATAAAACCAACCACTGCTCTGGCAACGGATTTTCCTTTCTGAAACAAACACTGGTTGATGCTTCCCCAAGCAATGGTGCACTGCCCATTGGGGTACCAGCTCTTCAGCACTTACCATCTGCAGAGAGAAAGGCAAAACAGACCCTGGAGCATGCCTAGCCTCAGCCTTAGACTGATTTCCTGTTTAAGTTTCCCCCAAAACCCTTCCACAGCAATAGTTTTTCTAATAAACAACTTCAATGAAAAGTCACTCCAGTTCCTTTCAATATTGGTCCAGGACAGCTTCCAGGCAAGTTTACAACGGGCATCAAACACCCTGACTGTAGTTCAACATCTGAAGAACCCCAAACAATTCTTTTTGGTAGCCACAAACCTCTGCAGCTGTATTTGTTACAAACAGTAACAAAAATGGAAAGGCATTTCTGAAGCACCCAAGAGTTTTCCTTTTACCTTCCCCAGAGGAAAGGCTCTCCTCACATGGCTTTCCACAGGCTCATAGAATCAACAAGGTTGGAAAGACCTCAGAGATCATCAAGTCCAACCTGTCACCACAGACCTCATACCTAATAGACCATGGTACCAAGTGCCACACCAATCCCCTCTTGAACACCTCCAGGGACGGGGACTCCACCACCTCCCTGGGCAGCACATTCCAATGGCTAACAACTCTCTCTGGGAAGAACTTTCTCCTCACCTCCAGCCTAAACTTCCCCTGGTGCAGCTTGAGACTGTGTCCTCTTGTTCTGGTGCTGGCTGCCTGGGAGAAGAGCCCAACACCCTCCTGGCTATAACCACCCTTCAGGTAGTTGTAGACAGCAATAAGGTCTCCCCTGAGCCTCCTCTTCACCAGCTTCTACTTCTCCTCTTCTCCATATGACATCTACCATCCATTTATACTTTCAAATATTCCACAAGTGCAATTTCTGTTTCCTGTGGGATGTGGTGTGACCTTGTTTGACAAACGTTTGTGTTATTTATTCAAACTGATTCATCATAGTTGTAAAACATCTGACAGATGATGGAGGTTTTCCAATATGCATCAGACCTCTTGCTTAATTCAATCATTGATTATTTCCACATCTAAATAATTCAGCCAAAGCCACACAAAAGCATTCAGCTACATGAAATCTTTCTCCATATGTTATTAATTCAGTCATTTGCTGTAAAAGGCTCTAGCTCTACTTACCTAATTCATCAGGAAAATATCAACTATATACACAGACATATTACACATGTGCACAGATAATATATCACAGAATCACAGAATGTCAGGGGCTGGAAGGGACCTTGAAAGATCATCCCCTGCCAGAGCAGGACCACCTAGAGCAGGTCACACAGGAACCGATCCAGGCAGGTCTTGAATATCTCCAGAGAGAGAAACTCCACAGCCCCCCCGGGCAGCCTGCTACACTGTTCTGTCACATTCACAGCGTAATAATTCTTCCTCCTGTTTCCATGGAACTTCCTGTGCCTCAACTTCCACCCATTGGCCCTGGTCCTGTCAGTGAGCACCACCAAGCAGAGCCTGGCACTCACCCTTTACATATTTACCAACATGAAGGAGGTCACCCCTCAGGCTCCCCTTCTCCAAGCTACAGAGCCCTCAGCTCCCTCAGTCTCTCCTCATATGGAAGATGTTCCACCCCTCCATCACTTTTGTGACTCTGCACTGGACTCTCTCAAGCAGTTCCCTGAGGTCCTTCTTGAACTGAGGGGCCCAGAACTGGAGACCATATTCCAGATGTGGCCTCACCAGGGCAGAGTAGAGAGAGAGGAGAACCTCTCTCAACCTACTGACCATACCCCTTCTAATACAACCCAGGATACCATTGGCCTTCTTGGCCACAAGAGCACGTTGCATTATATGTGTGTGTGTGTACAATGCATATATAAATGCATTAGTTATCTATAGTAGTATATATGTTTATATACACACATTATAGTAGACATAGTATAAATTAGACATACCTTAAGCTATTCTATAGCTTCTTTCTGGGAGGATGCAGGGAATAACAATCACTTAACACATTACTGAGATACAGTCATTTGTAAAATAAACACAGCCAGCTGCTGTGCAGAGTGTTTCCTTGTGCAAAAGATACAGCACTTCCTCATTAATGCCTCCCTTTCCCCCGTGCTCACAGAGAACTGAAAGAGCAGAGTGCCCCCTCAGGCAACAGTTCTGGGCATCCTGCTCTGCTAATTTATTCTAGCGTTGTGTCATAGAATTGTTGGAAGGGACCTCAAGGCTCAGCCAGTTCCAACCCCCTGCCATGGCCAGGGACACCTCACACTACAGCAGGTTGCTCACAGCCACATCCAGCCTGGCCTTCAAAACCTCCAGGCATGAGGCTTCCACCACCTCCCTGGGCAACCTGTGCCAGACTCTCACCACCCTCATGGGGAGGAACTTCTTCCTAACATCCAATCTGAATCTGCCCCTTTCTAGCTTTGTTCCATTCCCCCCAGTCCTATCACTCCCTGACACCCTCAGAAGTCCCCCCAGCTTTCTTGTAGCCCCCTTCCAATATTGGAAGGCCACAATTAGGTCTCCTGGGAGCCTTCTCTTCTCCAGACTTTCCTGGAAAATCTTTCACTGGTTGTAAAGAATATGTATCAGTTTCCTGGAAAATCTTTCATAGGTTCTAAAGAAGTGAAAGCTACAATTAACTCTGGAAATGACAGATTTTATGTTCCTGCTCTTTCCTGCTTTACTATCTTTATTCACATCCCTAAGCAACTGGACAACATTCCTCAAGCTCACAAAGACATGGAAGTTCTAACCCTGACTAATCTCTGCTGTTCAGGCCTTCCAGATTCTGCCCCACCTCACATAATGAGTACTTCTGAATGTGCAACCATTCCTGAGCAACAAAGCTGACTTGACAAAAGGCACAAGGAGCAGTCAGTAGTATGGACACTAGACAGTCCCTCACAAGGGCTCAAGGATTTATGCAGTCCTTGTGGCTTCACCATGGAAATACCGAGACAGATTCAATGACTTCCATATAAATTGACTTATGACAATGCTGTGCATGAAGGTACCATTTCTTTTCCTCAGATGGCAAAGAATTTTCCTGTTTCCTACCATTTCAGCTAAATAGAAAGTAAGGACATATACTCTAGATAAACCAATGGGCTAGGTCTGAAGTCTTTACACTTAGCAGTATTTAATATCGGACTGGACAGTCTAGAACAACCTGCTCTGCCTGGCAGTGCTCGAAGCAGGGAAGCTGGCCAAGGCAATCTCCAGCAGTGCCATCCAACCTCAATTACTGTGTGAATAGCCTTCAAAAAGTTCTGCCTAGTTTCTCATTCAGCTGACAGGGCTGGTGTATGCACACACTACAGCCCCCATGCCACACACATTCTATTGCTTCATGCAACATTTTTAAATGGCCAGACACAGGAAAAACTAGTAGCAAAAAGTCCATAAAGCCACAGATTCTTTTAGTATAATTATCAGGCAAAGCAACCCCAGCTCCCTCAGCCTCTCCTCACAGGGCTGTGCTCCAGACCCCTCCCCAGCTTTCTTGCCCTTCTCTGGACACCTTCCAGCAAGTCAACACCTTTCCTATACTGAGGGGCCCAGAACTGGACACAGGACTGTGACCGGTTCAGGCTGTGCCTTTAAGAGAAGGACACTTTCTGAACACTCTGGCTGAATGTTTTGGTATATAAATGAAAACAAGAGATATGCTAATCCAATTTCATTGGTGGAACCCGGCTGTAGGTTCTAGCTTGGTCCTTCAGTCGGGGGGGGGGGCAGTCAGTCTTCTTCTTCCCCCTGCACTGTGAGCTGGCCTGCTTTTCTCTCTGAAGCAACAGCTTGCTACGCAGGAACGATTCTTGCTAACCAGATAAGAAAACTAACTTTTGCATTCGCTTTGAGCTTTAACAAAGTTTTCCCCTTTTAATTACCTTCCTTTCTCTCTCTCTCTAACCCTTTTGGGAAAAAGGGGAGGTAGGGAGGGAGAAGGGAGGGACAGGCCGAACCCCCTGGCCGCAGGGGGGTTGGGGAAAGGTTTCCTGTATTACATACATTGCTGTATACTTCTGTATATATTGTAAATATTGTATATTTTTGTACATATTCATTGCATTCCATATCTGCTTGTAAAATACAGCTTTCATCTGCTTCTCCGGCTGAGTTAGCTGTGGAATTCTTTTGTGTGTGTGTGGGAACCTTCCTACTCCACCACAAGGACTCAAGGTGTGGCCTAACCAGTGCTGAGTACAGGGCACAATGACTTCCCTGCTCCTGCTGGCCACACTGTTCCTGATGCAGGCCAGGATGCCATTGGCCTTCTTGGCCACCTAGGCATGCTATAGGCTCATGTTCAGCCTACCATCAACCACTACCCCCAGGTCCCTCTCTGCCTGGCCGCTCTCCAGCCACCCTGACCCCAGCCTATAGCACTGCCTGGGGTTGCTGTGGCCAATGTGCAGAACCCGGCACTTGGATGTGTTCAATCTCCTGCCCTTGGACTCTGCCCATCTGTCCAGCCTGTCGAGGTCCCTCTGCAAAGCCTCTCTGCCCTCCAGCAGATCAGCTCCTGCCCCCAGCTTGGTGTCATCCGCAAATTTACTGATGATGGACTCAATGCCCTCATCCAGATCATCAATAAAGATGCCGAAGAGCATGGGGCCCAGCACTGATCCTTGGGGCACACCACTAGTGCCTGGCCGCCAGCTGTGCTGCACGCACCCCAGGAAGCTCAATGTAAAGCCAAAGTGCAAAAAAAAAAAGTGCATTTCAGTCACAATTTAAGAAAGGGAAAAAATTATTTGCAATTTTACTTAAATTTTTTTTTTTCCTTTTCAGAGGTATTATGGTTGTGGTGTTTCCTGAGTGGTTTCTGAGCTGTGCCACAGAATATTGGGTGTGTTTGTGAAAGCTCTGTCACTCCTCGCTTCCTGCAACTTCAGGGCTTTGCATATCTGGAACAATCTTTCTTTTTCCTGTGTTTTATTAACAACCACTTTCTGAGAAATGCCAGGTGGCACCAAGCCCAGAATTGCTTGCCACCTAATCTCAGAGGATTGGGCACTATGCCACTTGAATTACAAGAGTCCAGCTCTAACTCACTGATAATAGTCCGGAATAAACCAAATAAAAAGGGGAAACAAAATTAATATGAACACTCTCTGACTTCTGCACACAGAGGATGGCTTTTCACAGTATCAAGGTATGACCAAGGTTGGAAGAGATCTCGAAGATCATCGAGTCCAACCTGTCACCACAGACCCCACGACTAGACCATGGCACCAAGTGCCACATCCAATCCCCCTTGAACACCTCCAGGGATGGTGACTCCACCACCTCCCCGGGCATTCCAATGATGAATGATTCTCTCAGTGAAGAACTTCCTCCTCACCTCCAGCCTAAACTTCCCCTGGTGCAGCTTGAGACTGTGTCCTCTTGTTCTGGTGCTGGTTGCTAGAAAGAAGAGACCAACCTCTTCCTGGCTACATCCACCTTTCAGGTAGTTGTAGAGAGAAATGAGGTCACCCCTGAGACTCCTCTTCTCCAGGCTAAGCAACCCCAGCTCCCTCAGCCTCTCCTCATAGGGCTTGTGCTCAAGGCCTCTCTCCAGCCTGGTTGCCCTTCTCTGGACACGTTCAAGTGTCTCAATGTCCTTCCTAAACTGAGGGGCCCAGAACTGGACACAGGACTCAAGGTGTGGCCTAACCAGTGCTGAAGACAGGGCAGAATGACCTCCCTGCTCCTGCTGGCCACACTGTTCCTGATGCAGGCCAGCTATGGAGAAAGAAAACAAAATAACAGCAGGACTTTCACCAAAACTTTCAAGTAAGAATGATCTCCTAGCATCTCATTAATTTCTGAGAATGGGAATAAACACAAAACTTATAAAAGGAATTTTCATATTTAACTACCAAGGTTATGTCACAGGGTTCCCTGCAACAGAGAGCTCAAACTTCAGGCAAGTTGTGCTATGCCACTCATTTCACTCAAGAAGTGGAGAGGAGAAAGAGGGAGAAAAGAAGTTGCATATGAAGGGAACAACGGACTTTTTTCCTCAGACCCTTCATTTTTTCATGTTGTTCCTAAAATAAAGAAGACATTTAATGTATAAAGGCCAACAAAATAATTAATAGCCAGTTTAAAAGCCTGTATAATCATCTCTAACATTGTTCATGTCAACAGTAAAACACGGGATACTTCACAATGTGCACGCAGAGAAATGAGAACGAACACAAATGCTTCTATAAACTACAAAACCTTTTTCTTTCATGAAGGTTTAGGCTTCGTAGGCTAGAAATTCCCATATACCACACAGGCCACAGGAGTATGGGAAGGAAAAACACAAGGCTATTAAGGATGTGACTGCTAGGAAATAAAACAATTCAAAATTCTGGGCCCCTCAGGTTAGGAAAGATGTTGAGTTGCTGGAAGGTGTCCAGAGAAGGGCAAGAAAGCTGGGGAGGGGTCTGGGGCACAGCCCTGGGAGAAGAGGCTGAGGGAGCTGGGGTTGCTTAGCATGGAGAAGAGGAGGCTCAGGGGAGACTTTCTTGCTGTCTACAACTACCTGAAGGGAGGCTGTAGCCAGGTGGGGGTTGGTCTCTTCGCCCAGGCAACCAGCACCAGAACAAGAGGTCACAGTCTCAAGCTGTGCCAGGGGAGGTTTAGGCTGGAGGCGAGGAGAAAGTTCTGCCCAGAAAGAGAGATTGGCCCTTGGGATGTGCTGCCCAGGGAGGTGGTGGAGTCATCATCCCTGGAGGTGTTTAGGACGAGCCTGGATGAGGCACTTGGTGCCATGGTTTAGTTGATTACATGGTGCTGTGTGAGAGTTTGGACTTGATGATCTCAAAGGTCTTTTCCAACCTGGTTAATTCTATTCTATTCTATTCTATTCTATTCTATTCTATTCTATTCTATTCTATTCTATTCTATTCTGTTCTGTTCTGTTCTGTTCTGTTCTGTTCTATTCTATAACAATTTCCTATGACAATTAAAAATATAGGAGGCAACTTTGGCTTTCCATGAATGCTGTCTTTATATAAAGTATATCTACATTATTTACATCTTCTCCCCTCTTCTTTTGGAGTCAGAGGAGGACAGTTATTTTACCTCCACTTCCTCATGCATGCCTTGGAAGGTTGGCTAGACTCCTGGAGTATTTCATAGTTTAAGTAACAGACACAACAGCTAATCAAATTCAGTAAGTCATAGAAATAAACCTGTCCTTTTCCTGTGACATAATAATATCCAGGCATTCCTTATAGGAGCAGAGAAATCAGCATGTCTTTGTTTGTCATACTAGCAATGCACACTAGACAAGGTAAAGCAGTTCAGCTTTCAGTTCAGATGGAGGCCATAAGCCACTGGATTTTTCAGCCCTGTTTGCAAAGCACAGGCACTAGCCACAGACAGGGACATTAGCACCCTTCAGATAGAGGCAGATATTTCAGACAGCACAATCTTGTGTCAGACATTTGCTCTCTCCTTGTCTTTGCCCCTCTGCCTAGAAAGCCCCCAGTGTGTGCCACTCTTGGGGATTGGGGGATGGACAATGACAATGAGTAGTGAGAATTTTCTCACCTCTTGTTTTCAGAGCTGGAGAGGACAGTCAAGTGTCTGCTGGTGCTGTGCAAGTACCCAGCACACTACTTGCAATGCAAGCACTGATCTACCCTTGCCACTCAATGTCCTAAGTTGCAGCTTAAGCGAAGAAGCAGACAATGCTCCCCCGGCCTCCACAGGGCTCTGGTAGACTGCCAGAGTGTTGGTCCTGACCTAAAGATCAGCATTGCTGTACCAACACTCTGCCTTTGCTGGGGAGAGGCCTGCTGATACTGAAAGGATAGTCATTCCCATGTAGACTGGGTGGCCATTCCTCACCTGGTTTTCCATGTGGCACCCTCTCTGCTGCCAGAAGCCCTCTTCCAGCACTGCCCACTTTTGTCTGGCTTTGAAACCCATCTTTTTCAGACTAACTTATTTTTACCACGTAGCACTGTTTCAAGCTATTCACCATCAACTCTCCAGCCAAAGTCCAGGTACCCCTGAGACATTCAGCTGGGAACAATCCAGAGCAAAAGACCTGGCTGCCAGAATGCATCACCCTAGGAGCATGCTCTTGTATGTGGGCACTGCAAACCCTGCCCTGCAAGCCTTGTCTCAAGGCACCAATGCCAGCCTTGATGGAGTGGAGACATCTTGTTGCAGACAAAACCCATGCTGATGGGGCACAGGAAGGAAAGAAGCCCAGAACTGACTCCTCCAGAACGCCTTCATCCTCTCGCCTTGCATGGCTTGCAGTACTGACCACACTAAAACCAGCTTTATTACTGTTACTGCACTGCAAAATACAGTTACATTTTTAATACTTCCATACACCCTGTGTCTTTCAAGGGCACAACACACATTAAAGAAACCCTCAGGATATCAAATGCTATGGATAGGCAGCAAATGACCAGATTTGTGTCCTGTGTTACATCAAGTCCATCTTCATTACCAAATAACCATATACAATGAATTTACAGTATTTTTGGGGGAATACTTACGCATACATACAAAAAAAATGTGCACAAAAAATATGTTGTGCCATTCACATCTTTCTGGTGTCTTGAGTCATAGAAACATAGAATCAATACAGTTGGAAAAGACCTCAAAGATCATCAAGTCCAACCTGTCACCCAACACCTCATGACTAACTAAACTATGGCTTCAAGTGCCACGTCCAATCCCCTCTTGAACACCTCCAGGGATGGTGACTCCACCACCTCCCTGGGCAGCACATTCCAATGGCTAACAACTCTCTCTGGGAAGAACTTTCTCCTCACCTCCAGCCTAAACTTCCCCTGGTGCAGCTTGAGACTGTGTCCTCTTGTTCTGGTGCTGGTTGCCTGGGAGAAGAGACCAACCCCCACCTGCTACAACCTGCTCTCCAGCCACTCCGACCCCAGCCTGCAGCACTGCATGGGGTTGTTGTGGCCGAAGTGCAGCACCTGGCACTTGGACTTGTTGAATGCCATCCTGTTGGACTCTGCCCATCTGTCCAGCCTGGCAAGGTCCCTCTGCAGAGTCCTTTTATCCTCTAACAGACCAACTCGTGCTTCCAGCTTGGTGTCATCTGCAAATTTACTGATGACTGACTCAATCCCATCATCAATAAAGATATTGAACAGGATGGGGCCCAGCACTGATCCCTGGGGGACATCACTAGTGCCTGGCTGCCAGCTGGATGTGGCACCATTCACCACCACTCTCTGTTCACGGCCCTCCAGCCAGTTAGTCATGCTTTTATCACACAGTATCACAGTATTACTAAGGTTGGAAGAGACCTCAAAGATCATCGAATCCAACCTGTAACCACAAACCTCACGACTAGACCATGGCACCAAGTGCCACATCCAGTCCCCTCTTGAACGCCTCCAGGGACGGCGACTCAACCACCTCCCCGGGCAGCCCATTCCAATGGGCAATCACTCTCTCTGTATAGAACTTCTTCCTAACATCCAGCCTAAACCTGCCCTGGTGCAGCTTGAGACTGTGTCCTCTTGTTCTGGTGCTGGTTGCTAGAAAGAAGAGGCCAACCCCTTCCTGGCTACAACCACCCTTCAGGTAGTTGTAGAGAGCAATGAGGTCACCCCTGAGCCTCCTCTTCTCCAGGCTAAACAGCCCCAGCTCCCTCAGCCTCTCCTCACAGGGCTCTGCTCAAGGCCTCTCCCCAGCCTTGTTGCCCTTCTCTGGACACGTTCAAGTGTCTCAATGTCCTTCCTAAACTGAGGCACCCAGAAGTAGACACAGTACTCAAGGTGTGGCCTAACCAAAGCAGAGTCCAGGGGCACAATGACCTCCCTGCTCCTGCTGGCCACATCATTCCTAATGCAGGCCAGGATGCGGTTGATCAAAATACACTGTTCTTTTCCTCCTCCAATAAAATGGCTGGTAATTTATCACATATTTGAATATAAAAAGAGGCATTTCAGTTAAATATTACATTACCTGAAGGATGTAAAGCAATGCCAACTGCAACTGCTTTTACTTTGGCACGCTGGCCTTCTTCCCAACATGAACAGATGTGACAAGAGAGACTACAGTTTACAGACTGTAAGTCAAATGCCCTAGACAAGCAAGTTATACATAATCACAAAATCAGCTCATTCCAAAACCTCTTATGCTAGAGAAAGGTAACAAAACCCCCCCAACAAAACCAACCCCAAACAAAAAGCAACCAACCACAAATAATAAAAATAATAATATCAAAGTTCCTGCAAGAAGCAACCCAGGACCTAAACTTGTATTGCTCCCTGGACTCACGGAGGAGTATGAGCATGGTAAACGTGCTCTTTCTACAGGCTATCAAAGGAATGAGACTTCATTATTCAATTAAAATAAAGTATAATTTTTTTGTCATTACATCAGAATTTGCCTAAAGAAATTAACATTCCTGAAGCTGGAGCACTCTGGCTGTGCTACACGTGGTTTCAGAGACAGGTTAAATCAGTTGGGAATCCTAGCCGCCTAGTATCTGGCTTCAATTTTCCCTGGCAGTCACTTCCTTAGCACTGAATTACAATAAATCAGTGCACTGCAAGGAGTATTTCCTTTTCCTTTTGAGAGGCTGTCCTATGAAAATCCTAACTAAAAGAAATCTTCTGCAGGCAGATAGAAATTGTTTCCCGGACTATAGCCTGCAGAGCATCACTGCGCTATCTACCCACACACCACAAAATTTTGCCACTAGATAAACATTCCCTGGTTACTTTTTCATCTTCTCTCAGGCTGCTGTCCGAAGGCTAAAGCAAAAGATTGCAAATCGATGTGTGTACGTGCTTCACACAGCAGCACTTCGATGCCGCTCTGGGGCAGCGTCAGGGCATTTGTCCAGCAGCGCAAACCTGACATCAGGCCAGTCCAGGCCTCCTGGACACACACTGCTTTCTCGCCTCTGTGGTAGTTTTAGGCTATCCTCTGGAACACACAGCAATATGACTGTTCAGCACCACATGGCCAGAGTGATTTGTGTGTAGAAGCTGGGATCCTTTGACTGATAATGATTTGGTGACAGCAGAGGGAGTTCCTTGGTAACTATAGCAAGAGGACATACAGGGCTCCATTAGCTCCCAGCAGGGCATTTCACTTTAACACAGATGAAAGCTCGAAGTCTTTTTAGCAAACCTCCCCTTGTTTGGTTTTCCCCCTTGCTTACTATGATGACTCTAGAGTCACTGATAACAAAAACAGATGACTACAACCACATGGGTGGCTTCTCTGCATTGGGTGGCTACTGCACTACATTGCACATTAGTTGGTCTGTGACAACTACCACAGGTATCACATTGATTGGTAGGCATTTGAAATCCCACTGATGGTGCTGAGACTAGATGTGTGCAAACATTAAAATGCAGTCCTCTTCTCCATCTGGTGACTGCAAAAATGATTCTCTGTCCCCCAACCAAAAAGTGTGTGACTAGTTGTGTATCTTGTTAAGGAACTGTCACATGTTCTGTGATATATTTTAGAAAGAAGAATTGTTGTGTATGTGTGGAGACAGTGAGAACAGCTCTGTCACTCAACACAAACTGACAGCCTGGGTAGTTTTCTCTGTTTTATGAAATGCAGAAAAGGGCATCCACAAGAAGAAATGAACCTCCTTAAAACGACTCACTGACACGCTCGGGTCGTCACCATCTGGCTGTGCTGGTTTAACACAGCCTCACTCCCTAAAACACAGAAGTGAGGGAAAGCAACACAGCAGAAAAAACTCCAGGTTGAGATGAAGACTTGAGATAAACAGAATTTAATATAAATGAAATAACACCATGCACAACTACTGAGACAGCACCTAGTGTTAGCCTGTTTGCAGAAAAAAGTGCAGCAAAATGCAGAAAGCATCAGCAAGCAGAAGCCAGGGAGAAAAGCCACGACAGCCCGAGCACGAACGGTAAGCCTCTCGTTACAGTCTGAACTTCAAGCCCCATCGTACTCTGTTCCAGCAAGCACTTTTATTTTGAAGCTGGCATGAGGCAGCATGGTTTTGAGTAACAGCAGCAGATTTTAAACTCAACCCATGACACTGGCCCTGGCTGGGGAAATTCAATCTGGAAGGCGCTTCCTTCGTTTTTTCCTACAGTTCAGCATGGATTAGTTCATTGTTCTGATTCATCAACTGTTTCCCCTAACATTATATTCCCCCATTCTGACCATCAGCTTTGCTTTCCTTGGTGTTGTAGTCAGTGCTGGAGTGTACTGGCAAATTGGGGGATATTCTCTCGGCTCCATAAGCATTATTCTAAGGAAGGCCTGGCAGTGTCAGCATAATTGCTAGGCCACTTGGAAAATGAATGGGTCCCCTTTACAAACTAAGCATTTCCCTGAGATTGCAAGTATGGCTTGCTCACATAAAGCACATCAGTGCATTAAATGGAGGGGAATTGTTAGTCACCTGGGACTAAAAATCCACAAAAATTTGTATTGGCTGTCCACACCCAGCTGAATCACAATAGCCTGTGCTGATGGAAACACAAATTTCAACTAGTAGATGAGGATTAGCAGATGAGCAGGAAGGCTGGGGAGGGACTTCTCAGGATCTCAGGGAGTGATAGGACTAGGGGGAATGGAATGAAGCTGGAGGTAGGGAGATTCAGGCTGGAGGGGAGGAGGAGGTTCTTCACCCTCAGAGTGGTGAAGCCCTGGAATGGGTTGTGCAGGGAGGTGGTTGAGGCCCCATCCCTGGAGGTGTTTAAGCCCAGGCTGGATGAGGCTTTGGTCAGCCTGATCTAGTGCGGGGTGTCCCTGCCCACGGCAGGGGAGTTGGAACTAGATGACCCTTGTGGTCCCTTCCAACCCTGACTGATACTATGATACTATGATGTGCAGAAAATGTGATATTTTTCTGGTTAAGTAATTTACAAAGATGACCTCATATGTGATGCTGAGTTATGACACTTACAATAACACCATCCTCAGGATGGCTTCAAAGGAAATAGACTATAAACATTGCCTATTACTGCAATGCAGAGGCCAGCAACTCGGGTGCAGAGGGCAGTGAAGCAGAGATCACACAAGCTCTGTGGTCCTACCCTCCAATCACACCTCCATCTGCTGTGCTACGCAGCAGTGTGATATTTCATCTTATTATACAGACCTCACTTTGGGGAATGCTGGGATTCAGCTACTGCAACTAGAATCATAGAATCATAGAATCATAGAATCAGTCAGGGTTGGAAGGGACCACAAGGATCATCTAGTTCCAACCCCTGCCATGGGCAGGGACACCCTACACTAGATCAGGCTGGCCAGAGCCTCGTCCAGCCTGGGCTTAAACACCTCCAGGGACTGGGCCTCAACCACCTCCCTGGACAACCCATTCCAGGGCTTCACCACTCTCATGGTAAAGAACTTCTTCCTCACATCCAGCCTGAATCTCCCCATTTCCAGCTTCATTCCATTCCCCCTAGTCCTATCACTACCTGAGATCCTGAGAAGTCCCTCCCCAGCCTTCCTGTAGGCCCCCTTCAGATACTGGAAAGCCACAATGAGGTCACCTCGGAGCCTTCTCTTCTCCAGACTGAACAGCCCCAACTCCTTCAGTCTGTCCTCACAGGAGAGGTGCTCCAGCCCTCTGATCATCCTCGTGGCCCTTCTCTGGACACGCTCCAGCACGTCCACATCTCTCCTGTAATATGGGCTCCAGAACTGGACGCAGTACTCCAGGTGGGGTCTCACCAGAGCTGAGTAGAGGGGGAGAAGCACCTCCCTTGACCTGCTGGTCACACTTCTCCTGATGCAGCCCAGGATCTGATTGGCTTTCCGGGCTGCAAGTGCACATTGAGAGCTCATGTCGAGCTTCTCGTCCACCAGCACCCCCAAGTCTCTCTCCTCAGGGCTGCTCTCCAGCCAGTCACTGCCCAGCCTGTATTTGTGCCTGGGATTGCCTCGACCCAGATGCAGGACCCTGCCCTTGGTCTTGTTGAAGCTCATGAGGTTGGCTTGTGCCCACCTCTCCAGCCTGTCCAGGTCCCTCTGGATGGCATCCCTTCCCTCCAGGGTGTCCACTGCACCACACAGCTTGGTGTCATCAGCAAACTTGCTGAGGGTGCACTCGATGCCACTGTCCATGTCACCCACAAAGATGTTGAACAAGACAGGTCCCAGGACTGATCCCTGAGGGACTCCGCTTGTCACTGGCCTCCCCTGGGACATGGACCCGTTGACAGCCACTCTTTGGGTGCGGCCATCAAGCCAATTCTTTATCCATCTAGTGGTCCATCCATCAAACCCATGTGTCGCCAGCTTGGAGACCAGGAGGTGGTGTGGGACAGTGTCGAAGGCTTTGCTCAAGTCCAGGTAAACGACATCAGTTGCTCGCCCCTCAGCTATTAATGCTGTCACCTGATCATAGAAGGCCACCAGGTTTGTCAGGCAGGATTTGCCCTTGGCAAAGCCATGCTGACTATTCCCAATCACCTCTTCACTATTCTTCTGAGTCATTAGTGCCTCCAGGAGGATCTGCTCCATGATCTTTCCAGGCACAGAGGTGAGACTGACTGGCCTGTAGTTCCCCGGTTCCTCCTTCTTGCCCTTTTTGAAAATGGGAGTAATGTTTCCCCTTTTCCAGTCTGTGGGGACTTCCCCAGTCTGCCAGGACTTCTGGAATATAATAGAGAGGGGCTTGGCAACCTCATCTGCCAGTTCTCTCAGCACCCGTGGGTGTATCCCGTCGGGTCCCATGGACTTGAACACTTTCAGGTTCTTCAGGTGATCACGAACCTGAGCTTCACTTATGATGGGCAGTTCTTCCTCCCCGTCCCTGGCATCGTCTGCCATGACACCAGGAGTGTGGCTGGAGGCCCTTGCAGTGAAGACTGAGGTAAAGAAGTGATTGAGTACCTCAGCCTTTTCCACATCACTTGTGACCAATTCACCACTTTCCTTTCTGAGGGGGCCCACACCTTCCCTAGCAAAGCCCATTTTTAGTGTTCCTTTACTATCACAAAGGGAACAAACTGATTTACATACAAGGCTGATTTCATGCTCAGGATCACCTACTGTGACACATTCACTAAGGAACAATGAAGGTAGATAAAATTATCAGATAAAATCATTGAACTTTCCTACAAATAACAGAGATCAAATAAACCATGCTTTTTTTCATCAAAATCTAGGTAATGAACTAGATAGCCTGGTCCACTAGCTGCACTGCAAAATGCACAGCCTGCTCAGGATACAGGATCGAACGTGAGAGACAAACAGGACAGTTATTGTTCAGCCACCACCATGATTTAGGGCTTTCAGGACCCACATGGTGGGCTTTGCAACGCACTACAGACTTAGCAAGACCAAAAATCCTTTGTTTGACCTCAAATTTCCCCTGGCAAAGGTAGCAGTAGGCATGCTGTTTTTACCCTAGGGTAACATGCAGGGGAGCCCATCCAAACGCTGGCCATTGGAGTGTGCTGCCCAGGGAGCAGCACATGGAGTCACCATCCCTGGAGGTGTTCAAAAAGGGATTGGAGGTGGCACTTGGAGCCATGGTTTAGTTAGTCATGAGGTGTTGGGTGACAGGTTGGACTCAATGATCTTTGGGGTCTTTTCCAACCTTATTGATTCTATGATTCTACCATATTTTATAATTTATATTCTATGATTCTATGATATTATTGGTATTACACTTAATCACATCTCTCTGGATACATTTAATCACATCTCTCTGGATAGCACTTCTTGTGCAGAAAGATGGGATAAGAAATGATTTACATTCAGGAAAGTTTTCTCAATTCTGCTGCAACTTGTGCTTTGCATGACATAATCACAGACTCACAGAATTGTTAGGGCTGGAAGGGACCTCAAGGATCAGCCAGTCCCAACCCCCTGCCATGGCCAGGGACACCTCACACTACAGCAGGTTGCTCACAGCCACATCCAGCCTGGCCCTAAAAACCTCCAGGGATGAGGCTTCTACCGCCTCCCTGGGCAACCTGTGCCAGTCTCTCACCACCCTCATGGGGAAAGAACTTCTTCCTCACATCCAATCTGAATCTACCCCATTTCTAGCTTTGTTCCATTTCCCCAGTCCTATCTTTACCTGACACCCTAAAAGTTCCTCCCCAGCTTTCTTGTGGCCCCCTTCCAATACTGAAAGGCCACAATGAGGTCTCCTCAGAGCCTTCTCTTCTCCAGACTGAACAGCCCCAACTCTCTCAGTCTGTCCTCACAGCAGAGCAGCTCCAGCCCTCTGCTCATCCTCATGTCCCTCCTCTGGACACCTTCCAGCACCTCCAGATCCTTCCTGTAATAGAAGCTCCAGAACTGGACACAGTAGTCCAGGTGGGGTCTCACCAGAGTGGTGCAGAGGGGGAGAATCACCTCCCTTGACCTGCTGGCTGTGCTTCTCTTGATGCAGCCCAGGATGTGATCGGCTCTCTGGGCTGCAAGTGCTCACAAAAGACAGGAAGTGTGGCCGAGACGTCTCCAAGCATGCCAGCACTTTAAATTTTGGTTTCATGCCAACGTGTTTGTTAAGTCTCAGTGGGACCTTCCCATTGAATAGCCCAACTGATAGCTTCTGCCAGCTGCAAGCTATTCCTGTCAAGGTAAGCACTTGCTCTAGCTTTCATGTCAGAGAAGTAGGAGGTACATCTGCCTGCATGCACACATTTCTCCTTAGGTAAGCTTTCCTCCCCTACTCTTACATTTATACTCTATTTGCCTAATCCTTTTTCCCAAATAGCTCTTGGAGCTGAAGAACTGCTTTACACTTTGCACTATTACAACACAATCCTACTCCCACAAGCAGGCTATGCCTTGACCTAATAAACTCTTCAGTGGTTTTTAATTGTGAATAAAGCCCCAACGTAAAAAATGCCATCTGTGTACAAAGATTAAGCATCTTTCCATCAGAATCTTTGCTTAGCTACTTTTTTGCTTGGTTAAAATGGGCAGAGCAGTATTTTCACCCTGAACAGAAATTCAGAGACGCCTTTGAAGCAGGCTACTTTAAATTGTTTCATGATCTATATATAGAAGCACAAGTCAACCATCAACACGTTTCTTACTGGATGCAGGATGGCACCAAACATCTGTTACATTCAGCAGAGATAAGTTTTAATTTAAAGGGAGCAGAGGCAAGCATGATACAACCTACACAATGATGTAAAATGTCAATCTCACAGTATCACAGTATTACCAAGGTTGGAAGAGACCTCAAAGATCATCGAGTCCAACCTGTAACCACAAACCTCACGACTAGAGGTCGTGCTTTGCTCTCCAGCCCAAGCGGTGCTCTGCACCACTGGCACCTGTGTTGTCAAGCAGCTGCTCAGCAGAGCCAGTGGACTTCCCACATTTTGTTTCACTCAAACGTAACTTAGCTGCGTGGACAATTCTCTTATTATTCATCTATAGATCAGAGACCTGAATCTCATCTTGATTAATTACTCAGCAGATTTTAGATTAAAGAGTGATTTTAGAGTAGCAAGGAGGAGAGGTGCCAGGGGAGTCGTCGGGATGCTTTAACTCTGATGGTCTATGATCTAGAATTTCAATCCCCTTTCGGAGCAGCGTGATCTCTGCCCAAGTCCAGCAAGCTCTGCTGCTTAGTGGCACTGCTCATTCCCTGGCAGCAGATGCTTGGAAACTGCAGAAAGTGCAAACCCCAGCTGCCTCCAAGTTCTCCTAAACTTTAAAAAAACATGAATCTGAAGCTTGCAGCTGCATTTTATCACATTTATCCATATAAACAGACCAAGCTCAAAGTGGATCCAGATATGAACTTTTCACCTCACGTCCCCCTGTGATGAAAACGTATCTCAGACCAGAAATTCTTTAGAAGACTTGTATTACATGTCTAGCTAAGGAATGATGCTCTCACCAAAACCCTACTGTGCTATGGTGCCTAAAATAGTTAGCTTGCTAATACTGTCCAGGTTTGGAGGTTACATTTTGAACAACATGTTTTACTGAGTACTTTTTTTCTTTTAATAATCTTTTCATCTTTCCTCCATCATTTATCTGTGTGGAGCAAAACCCACTTGGAGCCTGGACTGATTACAAACACCAGTGAAGAGACCAATGCTTTCCTGTGGGCACTGCCAGAACAGCATTAAAAGAGGAAGAGATGCTTGGGAGGATATCACAAGCCTTTTGTCTGGCCTCCAGTGTATCATGTAGCTTGGAATGTCTCTTCCTAACTGTTGGATAAATGTCTCCTGTAATGTGTAATAACATCACTGATGGCTGATCAACGACCCTACCTGCAGTGTGCCCAGGCAGCCAAGAGGGCCAATGGCCTCCTGGCCTGCAACAGGAACAGTGTGGCCAGCAGGAGCAGGGAGGTCATTCTGCCCCATGATTAGGCCACACCTTGAGTCCTGTGTCCAGTTCTGGGCTCCTCAGTTTAGGAAGGATGTTGACTTACTGGAACATGTCCAGAGAAGGGCAACGAAGTTGGTGAGGGGTTTGGAACACAAACCCTGTGAGGAGAGGCTGAGGGAGCTGGGGTTGCTTAGCCTGGAGAAGAGGAGGCTCAGGGGTGACCTTCTTGCTCTCTACAACTACCTGAAGGGAGGTTGTGGACAGGCAGAGGTTGGTCTCTTCTCCCAGGCAGCCAGTACCAGAACAAGAGGACACAGTCTCAAGCTGCACCAGGGCAGGTTTAGGCTGGACGCTAGGAAGAAGTTCTACACAGAGAGAGTGATTGCCCATTGCAATGGGCTGCCCGGGAGGTGGTGGAGTCACCTTCATTGGAGGTGTTCAGGAGGAGACTTGATGGGGTGCTTGGTGCCATGGTTTAGTTGTTTAGGTGGTGTTGGATGATGGGTTAGATGCAATGATCTGGAAGGTCTCTTCCAACCTGGTCTATTCTATTCTATTCTATTCTATTCTATTCTATTCTATTCTATTCTATTCTATTCTATTCTATTCTATTCTACTTTATCAAGCACCACCTTCCATCAAAACCAGACATTTTCACAGCACTGAAGTGATTCTTTCCCCAAACTTGAATCTCCAGACATCCCCCTTTCAAAACCATAGACTGCGAAATTTGGGCTATGTAAGAGACTAAATCTTGTCTCTCTTGATGTGACTCAACAAAGATAAACCCACCTTTGCTCCTTGCCCAGACAACAGCTGATGTGTACTGGGCAGACACCACTGGATAACCACTCTCTGGAATGTGCACAGACAAGATCATCTCTACCCATCAGCTAGCCTGGAAAGGGAGAATGGTGAAAAGGACAATGGATTCACCCCCTGGACACATGCCTAAAAACTGTATAAAGGAGCTGAGCAATGCTGGCTCAGAAGAAGGGAAACACCTGGGCAGTGCCTGCTCTGAAGAATAACAAAGAAAACACCAGGAGAGAAAAGGACAGACACAGGAGAAAAGACATCACCATGCAGCCTGGAAGCAGCAGACCAGGAGGAACCCTCTCTGTGTGTCCTAAGTTCCACCTGCTGCAACTCATGGAGCTGAAGAGGCTGCTCAGAGAAGGACTTGGACTTTGGGATCTCTCCCTCCCCTCCTCCAGCGGAGGACAGAACAGCCAACAAGGATGACATCTCTTCCATGCCAAAGCGGCAGCAGCCTTCCTCCACAGACCCAGACTGTCTTGGGGGATGAGGGGGTGGTAATATAATTCCTTTGCACTTCTCTCTCTCTCTCTCTCTCTCTTTTTTTTTCCCCTCTTTCTCTCCCTTATTCTGTTCTGTCCACTTTATTCTGCTAATAAATAGCCTCAAGGCCTGTTGATATTTTGGCCTTGTTATTGCCTCTAATTTCATAACACAGGAATAGAATAGAATAGAATTAACCAGGTCGGAAAAGAGCTTTGAGATCATCAAGTCCAGCCTATCACCCAACACCATCTAATCAACTACACCATGGCACCACGTGCCTCTTCCTAAACACCTCCAGTGATGGTGACTCCACCATCTCCCTGGGCAGCACATTCCAATGGCCAATCTCTCTTGCTGGGAAGAATCTCTTCCTAACATCCAGCCTAAACCTGCCCTGGTGCAGCCTGAGACTGTGTCCTCTTGTTCTGGTGCTGGTTGCCTGGGAGAAGAGACCAACCCCCACCTGGCTACAACCTCCCTTCAGGTAGTTGTAGACAGCAATAAGGTCTCCCCTGAGTCTCCTCTTCTCCAAGCTAAGCAACTCCAGCTCCCTCAGCATCTCTTCACAGGGCTGTGCTCCAAACCCCTCCCCAGCTTTGTTGCCCTTCTCTGGACACCTTCCAGCAACTCAACAACTTTCCTAAACTGAGGGACCCAGAACTGGACACAGGACTCAAGGTGTGGCCTGTCCAGCCTGTCAATGTCCCTCTGCAGAGCTCTCCTACCCTCTAACAGATCAACATGGTGTCATCTGCAAATTTACTGATGGTGGAATCAATACCCTTGTTCAGATCATCAATAAAGATATTGAACAGGATGGGGTGCAGCACTGATCCCTGGGGGACACCACTAGTGACTGGCCACACAAAAATACAGCCAGGCTAACACACGAAAAAGAGCAAGCAAATCCTGGAACGAGCTGCAGCGTGCTGACAACGCGCAGGCCCTGCAAAGAAGAAACTGTGGGGAAATTACTTTTTCCATCAATGAATCTGTAGAATTCAGATTTCCCGAGTTCTTCAATTACTTGACATATCTGCTCCCTGACCCTCGTACCAAGGCTTTGCTGCTGCATTTGTGTCCCCCAAACATGTCCTTACACTGTCCTCAAACTTACAGCATGTACACAAGAGGTACAGAGCTCGGCCTTGTGAAACACTATTTGCAGTCTATCAAAAAGCCGACCTCATGCCAGCCCCTCCACACACAACATCCCAGAACATGGGATTAACATGTCTTTGACACAAATCTGGGTTTGTGCAAGTCACACTTCAAACTGGCTGTCCTCTCTGAGAATCAAGAAACCACAGCTCAGTCCTTCACAGAGTTCAGTCCTTCACAGAGTTTTTTCTCTCTTGTGCTTAGTTCTGTGCTGATGCAGATGCAAAATCGGCATGTCCTGCTGAGGAGTCAAGGAAAACAAGGCAGCAACAGATCTTCATTCTCCTGCAGAGAGAAATGGACTCTCTCTTGTAACAGGGGATCAGCTGTGTCAGTTAAGAGCTCCTCTAGTCATCAGCACTGCATCATCCGTCTCTGCAACAATCTTGAACTACCTTAACTATGAAGTGCCATGGCTTCAGTGTGTCACATTTGCCACAGGGAATCAAGGTGCAAACATGCTCCTATGTCCAGCACAGCAGAAAAATATATCAAGTTACACAATCAAAATGTAGGTTGGAAGGGAAATTGAGGACTCTTGGTCCAAACCCCCACTCAAAGCGGGGTCCTGGAAAGCTCTATGTGAGTGAGTTGCTGCACAGTATACATGAAAAGCAGAAAGTGCCAAGACACCAAATTTGAGCATTCCCTTTAATGGGACCACGCTGGCTACATGTAATTATGAAGTCTGTGTTGCCCCAAGGATAAAGATCAAGCCTTCTTTATTCCATTGAATGCAAGGGACACAGCATTCAAGGGTTGCTTTTTCTAGCCAAAGACATCCAATTACAACCAAGAATCTGCAGCTGTTAATACTGCTTGGGATCCTATACTGAAATAGCTCTGTCTGGCTACTCAGACACATGCTGCTTAGAAGAAAGGGTGAGACACTCCAGAGAATGGTTAAAATGGAGCACAAATTTACACTAGAGCAAAGAAATACATACATTAGGAATGGTCTCTCTTGAGCTGAAAATGAGAGCTGACCAAAAAGTGATCAGAAATAATATTTTGGAGAGGAGACAATCTGTAAGAAGTGATGAGATTACAGGTGAAAAAAAAAAAGAAAAGGGCAGAAAAATATTCAGAAATCATTAATGACTGAACTTTTCTTATTTCCAGACTTTCAAACCATTTGAATAAACAATGAAAGACAGGATGTGGTGGTTCAGGCATGTCCCCAAAGGGTCCAGCGCAGTGGGTGGGCACAAGCAGCCAGGTATTTGATCCCACCATGCCCTGCTCCCCTATAAGACATCAGCGGGGGGTCCTCTCTTCCTCTTCCTTCCCTCATTGCTACCTGGGTCATTGGGTAAACTGCCTCATGTTCCCCTCTTGGGCCTGCCTAGGCCCAAGGCTGGGGGGCAGTGTGTGAAGAAAGAGCCCTGGGGGTTTTGGGTGTACCCTCAGGTGGGGGTGGGATGCTTTTGGGTATGTTTTGGGATCTCTCTCTTTTGTCACAGTGCTTGTGGTTGTCTGTAAAGTTTGCATTGTTCTTCTTCCATTTAAACTTTCCACCAGTTTTGCAATCTGTTTGTCTGAGTCTTTTGCCCGTGGTGGGAGAATTGGTCTCTCAACCTACCACGCAGGAGTACCTCAGAGGTAAATGGTTCTTATTTCAGCTCTTTGTCTTCCTCACTGCATGAGTTTCCATTTTAAAGTGACAATGTTTCTCAGTGCTATACCAAGATAGGGACTTCGAGGACTTGCTGTCATTGTCACATGGTTTAGTTGATTAGATGGTGTTGGGTGATAGGTTGGACTCGATGACCTCGAAGGTCTTTTCCAACATGGTTAATTCTATTCTATTCTATTCTATTCTATTCTATTCTATTCTATTCTATTCTATTCTATTCTACTCTACTCTACTCTACTCTACTCTACTCTACTCTATTCTATTCTGTTCTATTCTATCAAGTGAGCAGCTCCAACCATCTGCATATTTAAGTGTTCCACACAGTCCTTCTGTAGCATAGACTAGACTAGACTAGAATAAACCCGGTTGGAAGAGACCATCGAGAGATCATCAAGTCCAACCTATCACCCAACACCATAAAATCAACTAAACCATGGCACCAAGCACCCCATCCAGTCCCTTCCTAAACACCTCTAGTGATGGTGACTCCACCACCTCCCCAGGCAGCACATCCCAATGGGCAAACACTCTCTCTATGAAGAATTTCTTCCTAACATCCAGCCTAAATAGATATGGGATGCCTAAGCAAATGGCAGAATGAGCAATGCAATCCTGCTTTCAGTGACAAGAAATGGAGAGCTTCATATTTGCTCCAAACAGTTGCATACAACCATGAATATCTATTTTTCTTCACTGGTCTATCTCCTTGGCTTTAAACACTGTTCTGTATCTTCCTGATACAGCAGAACGTTTGACTTCTACCTGAACCCTAGTAGTAACTTCATCGCTGTATTGCAAATTACTCTGTTCACTGTACATCTCTGGATCTCAGAACAGCTTTACAGAAATAGGCAATCTATACTCCTTGCTAATTACACCAACCAGACTTTGTGATTTCCCTCTGCAGATGGTTTCCTAAGGTACTCTTCAAGATACACCACGTAATTACAGTAACTCGTTGGTTCCCTCTACCACAGCTCAGACTTATTTCTTGATGTCTCTCTAATTCAAATGTCTGGTCTAACAAGAGCAACAAACCTTCAGCCAAGGACTGCTTTGCCACAGGGAATACATCCTGGCATAAAGGGCTGGAGGGTGGCTTGCAAACAGAGGTTGACATGGGCTGTATGGAAACAAAAAGCCCAAGTCCACCTGTTCTGTGGTCTCCAGTCAGCAGGATGGGATATATTACACACAACCCCAAAATGCCTCTGGTCGATCAAACAGCTGCTCGTGCAGCAAAAGTACTCCAATACTCCTACAGAGCATGAAATAGTGAACTTCACCACATCACATAGAATCCTAAGCACCACCAGAGGAAGAGAAACCAGAAACGCTGTGGTAAGACCTTTGGGGATAGCCTACATTCAGCCCTAATTAAGCACTGAAACATAATGCTGCTAATTTAGCTATTGTTTAAAATGCTACATAAAGTGCCCACTGTTGAAAGGTCTCCGCAGGGCATGATAAGAATGGATGAAGTGCCTCACAATGAGGTTGCAGTTTCAATGGACAAAACAAGAAACACCCAAGTGCAGACAGTCACATGTTGATAGGAAATCATCACTCCCATCTCGTAGACAATACCTTCCCTTTTCAGTAAGTAAGGATGTCATTCAGGTGAGAGCAACCTATTAAAAAAATGTCTGTTTTATCAGAGAAACTACTTGGCAGGCATATCTAGAAGTGATGCTGAAGTACTCTTGAGTTCAGAACCCGGTAAATACCATGACCTGTCATATTCATAACATCTTTTCAGCTTAAGCTGTTAAGATTTAATGTCATAAAGCATAGAGCTCACATCAATACAATACAATACACCAGGTTGAAAGAGACCTTCAAGATCATCGCGTCCAACCCATCAAACAATCCAACCCACCCAACAACTAAACCATGGCACCAAGCAGCCCATCAAGTCTCCTCCTGAACACCTCCAATGACGGTGACTCCACCACCTCCACGGGCAGCCCATTCCAATGGGCAATCACTCTCTCTGTATAGCTTCTTCCTAACATCCAGTCTAAACCTGCCCTGGCGCAGCCTGAGACTGTGTCCTCTTGTTCTGGTGCTGGTTGCTTGGGAGAAGAGACCAACCTCTGCCTGGCTACAACCTACCTTCCAGGTAGTTGTGGAGAGCAAGAAGGTCACCCCTGAGTCTCCTCTTCTCCAGGCTAAGCAACCCCAGCTCCCTCAGCCTCTCCTCATAGGGCTTGTGCTCCAAACCCCTCACCAGCTTTGTTGCCCTTCTCTGGACACGTTCCAGCAAGTCAACATCCTTCCTAAAGTGAGGGGCCCAGAACTGGACACAGGACTCAAGGTGTGGCCTAACCAGTGCAGCGGACAGGGACAGAATGACCTCCCTGCTCCTGCTGGCCACACTGTTCCTGGTGCAGGCCAGGATGCCATTGGCCCTCTTGGCTGCCTGGGCACACTGCAGGCTCATGTTCAGCCTACCATCAACCAGTACCCCCAGGTCCCTCTCTGCCTGGCCGCTCTCCAGCCACCCTGACCCCAGCCTGTAGCACTGCCTGGGGTTGCTGTGGCCAATGTGCAGAACCCGGCACTTGGATGTGTTCAATCTCCTGCCCTTGGACTCTGCCCAGCTGTCCAGCCTGTCGAGGTCCCTCTGCAAAGCCTCTCTGCCCTCCAGCAGATCAACTGCTGCCCCCAGCTTGGTGTCATCTGCAAATTTACTGATGATGGACTCAATGCCCTCATCCAGATCATCAATAAAGATGTTGAAGAGCATGGGGCCCAGCACCGATCCTTGGGGCACACCACTGGTGCCTGGCTGCCAGCTGGCTGTGGCACCATTCACCACCACTCTCTGGGCTCAGCCCTCCAGCCAGTTCCTAACCCAACGCAGTGTGCTCCTGTCAGTATCTATTCATAACCAAGCTCTTATAATGTAATATATGCCTGTTATGAAACAGTTTCAAATTAAACCTCTACTTAAAATCCACTGATGAAGATCTGTCTATGAAATTCATATTTTGTGAAAATCTTACAGCCTTCAAAGGACATTTCTTTTATAGAGATAAAAATATTCCAGCAAGTGTGGAATAGACATGAACCTGCAGAGGCTCACCGTGGAAACAGTTTGATTACAGCTCTTAAAGTTGTAATTATTGTCATATTTCTTTCCCTACTCTGATACAGCTTGTATATACACACAGCTGAGGCAGTCCCTTCAATTTCTAACCCTGCAAAAAATTGCACAGCTACAGATGTGTCCTGATTGAAGACAGCCCACTCTAGAAAGCAAATCCCCTCCCCCCAGACTGGGAGGGAAAGTAACAGAAAAAGCTCTGGATTGAGATAAGAAGTGTTTAATGAAATGCTACAACGTAGAATTAACTTCAGCTATTTCACAGAAAACCCGAAGCAGCAGAAGCAAGCCGGTGATAAGATGACCCCAGCCCCCAAGCCCGCAGCCAGCCGCAGGGAGAAGACCAACACTACAAAACTGGAAACCAGAAACAGCAACTGGGAACAGGAAGCCTCTCAGGTTACAATCTGAACTACAAGCCTCAGGATACTTTGCTCCAGCCATCACTTTCATTTTCAAGCTGGCAGGAACACAGGATGTCAGGGGTTGGAAGGGACCCAAAGAGATCATCCAGTCCAACCCCTCTGCCAGAACAGGACCATACAATCTAGCTCAGGTCACAGAGGAACACATCCAAACGGGCCTTGAAAGTCTCCAGAGAAGGAGACTCCACAACCTCTCTGGGCATTCTGTTCCAGGGGTCTGTGACCCTTACAGTAAAGAAGTTTCCCCTTGTGTTGAGGTGGAACCTCCTGTGCTGCAGCTTACATCCATTGCTCCTTGTCCTGTGAGGGAGCAAGTGAGCAGAGCCTGTCCCCTCCCTCATGACCCCCAGCCCTCAGATAGTCATAAACATTTATTAAATCCCCTCTCAGTCTTCTCTTTGCCAGACTAAACAGCCCCAGGTCCCTCAGCCTCTCCTCATAAGGCACATGATGATGATGTCAGTGTGGTACTGAATATCCACCAGAAGAAACAACTGAACCCATGACAAGATGCCTATGGATTTTCCCATAACTGAATGCTTTACCCTATAAATTTGAGCTATTTCAAGTTTGTTTGTCAGTTTTGGCACTTTTTTAATTATTTTGTTTGTGTCTTTCTACAGCAATGGCACATTAACACACAGTTAATACAGAGAATTCAGAAGCTACTTTGGGAAATGTTCTCAAACAACTTGGCACTTACAGCAGTAACACAAACTGAAAGGTGAAGCTCCCCAAAACTGAATGCATGCTTTCACAAATGTTTCAACTTCCTCTCTGCCACATTTCCCTCAGAAACAAGAAAGAGCCTGCCACAGAACAGGCATAGAATCATAGAATTGTCAGGGTTGGAAGGGACCTCAAGGATCAGCCAGTTCCAACCCCCTGCCATGGCCAAGGACACCTCACACTACAGCAGGTTGCTCACAGCCACATCCAGCCTGGCTGCAAACACCTCCAGGGATGAGGCTTCCACCACCTCCCTGGGCAACCTGTTCCATTGTCTCACCACTCTCATAGGGAAGAACTTCTTCCTAACATCCAATCTGAATCTACCCATTGCTAGCTTTTTTTCCATTCTTCCTAGTCCGATCACTCCCTGACACCCTCAAAATCCCTCCCCAGCTTTCTTGGAGCCCCCTTCAGATACTGGAAAGCCACAATGAGGTCTCCTCAGAGCCTTCCCTTCTCCAGACTGAACAGCCCCAACTCCCTCAGTCTGTCCTCCCAGCAGAGCAGCTCCAGCCCTCTGCTCATCCTTGTGTCCCTCCTCTGGACACCTTCCAGCACCTCCAGATCCTTCCTGTAACAGAAGCTCCAGAACTGGACACAGTAGTCCAGGTGGGGTCTCACCAGAGTGGTGCAGAGGGGGAGAATCACCTCCCTTGACCTGCATCTGCAGTCAAGGAGCTGAACTGCACCTCCGTCAGAAGCTATGAATGTCACTCAGAAATGTCAGGTGATTCAGCTCTTGACAAGGCTGGTGAGACACTACTGCAGCTGCCCTGCTGCTGTCTGAGCAGTTATGCTTGTCTGTGCAGTTTCCAGGCCTGAAATTCTGCTAACACTGATCAGCATTCATCACACATCCCTAATGAGGCATTTTTAGAGCTGCTGCAAGCCTTACAGCAGCCCTGTGCTCCTCTGCTAGGCATGACACAGCACCATGAATAGCTTGGCCACTGCCAGTGCTTTCTATATCGCATATAAGAACCACTTCTGATCACAAAACATTCTAATTCTGTCCAAAGAGGCAAAACTTATTATGGGTGTAACACTACCTGCCTGGGCAAATATTCTGGACATAATTAAATTAAACAAAAAATACAAACAAAAAGTTGATTTGGAATGGCAGCTTGAGGATTCAGCATACAATTGCACCAAATGTTTCAGTGTTAATTCTTTCATCTCCACTTATTCTGTATTGTTTAGACAAATTCAACAGCAAGGCTAAGCATTTCATTTGTTCTCATGTCCTCTTAGGCTCCAAGTATTATTTACAGCAGCAGATCAAATGTTTAGTTACAGCCTCCTCTAAAATCACTGTGCATCTGCAATTTGCCTGAGGTTTGAAATACAGCCTGAAACTCCCCTCAGATGCAAAAGACTGACAGAAAAATACTGGGAAACTACCCCAGCACAAAACGCTACTGCAAGGTAATCAATCTTCTCCCTGCCCCATTTCTTCCGGGCCTCACTTACACCTGACCTTTGGTCTTCGCCATTGCCTGCAGCAGAGCAAACACTCAAGCAGCCTTCCCCAGAAGGCCTGGGGAAAGCTGCTCCTGCAGTCGCCTTGCTCTTCAGAGAAACCTGTCCTGTAGCCATCAGTGAAACAGAGTATCTGAAAAACAGCCCAAAAGCATCAGCACGGAAAAGGCACTGAATTTACCAGTGACGTGGCAAGCTTTCCAGGGGAAGTTTAGGCTGGAGGTGAGGAGAAAGTTCTTCACAGAAAGAGCAATTGGCCATTGGAATGTGCTGCCCAGGGAGGTGGTGGAGTCACCATCCCTGGAGGTGTTCAAGAGGGGACTGGATGTGGCACTTGGTGCCACGGTCTAGTCGTGAGGTGTTGGGTGACAGGTTGGACTTGATGATCTTTGAGGTCTTTTCCAACCTTATTGATTCTATGATTCTCTCCCAAGATCTGTATGTTGATTACACTCCTGTGTTTTCCAGGGATGGAAATACATCTCTCTGTTTTTAACTCAACTATGACAATACATTGAGAAAAGCTTCACCTCAGGGGATAAATTTTGGAAACAGATTTTTCACAGCCTGGGGAAACACTTCAAACTGGCTGTCCCGAGTGCTATGAAAACATGAAATCAGAAGACAGCCAAGGAGGGGGCTGAGGGTGGGGGCTTTTACAAGATAAAAGTATGACTTCACATTGCACTTTTGCACTTTTCCAGCTTTGGGATTAACAATATATTGTGTTCAGCTCACTAGAAAAGGACAAGGAGCTGCGTTATGCAGCAGGCCACAGGGTAGAGCTCTCTGTGCCAACTCCAATGCAGACTGGGAGAGACTGAGGGAAATAGGCCTCTCACAGACCAACCACCTACCAACAATATTATTATCATAGCTGATGAGAAGCAAACACCTGGTTAGTGTTCTCAGAATACAGGCCAAGGAAGATGAAGTACCTATGGAGCATGAAATGCTTGTACCAAGGGCCTGCAGTCACCTCTTGAGCTGAGAGCTGGCTGCTGGATCACACTGTCAGGATGACCTGGGGAATCCTTGTTCTCTCTGATCTTCAGCATTCAGTGTTTTGGGCATAAGTACTTCATTCCCCAGAGCTGACAAATCCAGGAACACTTCAAGCCGCTCAAATTTTCCAACAGATCTTAATTTATAAAACAAATCAGGTATGAACTTCTTAACCCTGTATTTACCAAACTCCTATTTGTATCCATTATTTTCAGAAGCAAAACTGACAGCTGACCTGCAGTTTCCTGGATTTGCCAAAGCCCAATGGCATAATAAAACCTGGCTGTAGGCTTCAGGGCGACTTTCAAAAGCACTGAAGTGCCTTAATAGCCCAGCTCACATTGTGAAAAAACTATCTATGATACAGATTGTAAATGTTTAAACAGCACTATCAAAGACACCATTTTTCTTCTTCTTCTAGGCTAGTGATAGAATATGCTGATAGGAGCTCAGCAAAAGCTGAGTCACTGCTGGTGGCTGACACCACTCTTGTGGTTCTAGGACTCTGGCTCCCAGGGCAGCACTGCATCTGCTGAGCCACAAACCATCTCCCCACACACTGCTGCCCATGTCCATCTTGTCAATCCCAACTTTGGGGATGTGTGCAAGGGGAAATTTACATAAAATTCTATTCCTGCTTTCAGACAGGAATAGAGTAGAGTAGAGTAGAGTAGAGTAGAGTAGAGTAGAGTAGAGTAGAGTAGAGTAGAATAGAATAGAGTAGAATAGAATAGAATAGAATAGAATAGAATAGAATAGAATAGAATAGAATAGAATAGAATTAACCAGGTTGGAAAAGACCTTCGAGATCATCAAGTCCAACCTATCTAATCAACACCATCTAATCAACTCAACCATGGCACTACGTGCCTCATCCAGGCTCTTCTTAAACACCTCCAGGGATGGTGACTCCACCACCTCCCTGGGCAGCACATTCCAATGGCCAGTCTCTCTTTCTGTTAAGAGCTTCTTCCCAACATCCAGCCTAAACCTCCCCTGGTGCAGCCTGAGACTGTGTCCTCTTGTTGTGCTGCTGAGTGCCTGGGAGAAGAGACCAACCCCCACCTGGCTACAACCTCCCTTCAGGGAGTTGTAGAGAGCAATAAGGCAACCCCAGCTCCCTCAGACTCTCCTCATAGGGCTGTGCTCCAGACCCCTCCCCAGCTTTGTTGCCCTTCTCTGGACACCTTCCAGCAAGTCAACATCTTTCCTAAACTGAGGGGCCCAGAACTAGGCAGTCCTCAAGGTGTGGCCTAACCAGTGCTGAGTACAGGGGCACAATGACCTCCCTGCTCCTGCTGGCCACACTGTTCCTGATGCAAGCCAGGATGCCATTGGCCTTCTTGGCTGCCTGGGCACACTGCTGGCTCATGTTCAGCCAGCTGTCAACCAGTACCCCCAGGTCCCTCTCTGCCTGGCCACTCTCCAGCCACTCTGACCCCAGCCTGTAGCACTGCCTGGGGTTGTTGTGGCCAATGTACAGCACCCGGCACTTGGATGTGTTCAATCTCATGCCCTTGGACTCTGCCCATCTGTTCAGCCCGGCAAAGTCCCTCTGCAGAGCTCTCCCACTCTCTAACAGATCAACTCCTGCCCCCAGCTTGGCGTCATCTGCAAATTTAATGACGACTGGCTCAATCCCCTCATCCAGATCATCAATAAAGATATTGAACAGGAAAACCATCACAAATGAATCAATGCTTCTGTTAATGTACCAGAGGTGAGAGAAAGGCATGTACATGCAATATTTCCTTTGATTGAACAAGGCACTCCTGAGTCTGGACCCCCTTTCCAAACTCATGCACTCATGCCTTTGTGAAGCACTTCTTCAGAGATGCTAGATGGCTGAAACACAAAATAACACCTTTTTCTGAAACAAGTCTGCACTGCATACCACAGGAGATTATACAGCACAAAGAGAGATACAATAAAAAACAAGAAAGATAAATTCTTTCACCCAGATTACTTGGGAAGAGAACATGGTTTCCAAGGCTCTCCCCATAAGACACACAGATTCACATGGAAACTCTGGGTGAATACAGGCAGCTGCAAGGCAATGAGACTAACGCAGTTAATACAGTTTACCATTACACAACAAAGGGAAATGACACACCAAAAGCCTCCCAGTAGATTATAGGCATTCTTCTAATTTGTGGGAGGTTATTTGTGATGGGTTGAAGTTTCCCCCCAGCATTAACTGTAGCCAGACTAACTCAGTTAGAAGCAAAAGATGATGTATTTACAGGCAAAACTACACTCTAGAATGGAATGCAATGAATATGTACAAAATACACAGGAGATACAAGATTATACAGGTATTTACAATTTTAATCTTTGAGGGAAAACAATGGCATCCTGACCTGTACCAGGAACAGTGTGGCCAGCAGGAGCAGGGAGGTCATTCTCCCCTGTACTCAGCACTGGTTAAGCCACACCTTGAGTCCTGTGTCTAGTTCTGGGCCCCTCAGTTTAGGAAGGAGGTTGACTTGCTGGAAGGTGTCCAGAGAAGGGCAACGAAGTTGGTGAGGGGTTTGGAGCTCAGCTCTGTGAGGAGAGGCTGAGGGAGCTGGGGTTGCTTATCCTGGAGAAGAGGAGGATTGGAGGAGACCTTCTTGCTGTCTAGAACTACCTGAAGGGAGGTTGAAGCCAGGTAGGGGCTGGTCTCCTCTCCCAGGCAAACAGCACCAGAACAAGAGGACACAGTCTCAAGCTGCACCAGAGGAGGTTTAGGCTGGAGGTTAGGAAGAAGTCCTTCATAGAGAGAAGAGATTGGCCATTGGAATGTGCTGCCTAGGGAGGTGGTGGAGTCACCATTACTGGAGGTGTTTAGGAGGAGACTGGATGGGGTGCTTGGTGCCATGGTTTAGTTGATTAGATGGTGCTGGGTGATAGGTTGGACTCGATCTCAAAGGTCTCTTCCAACCTGGTCTATTCTATTCTATTCTATTCTATTCTATTCTATTCTATTCTATTCTATTCTATTCTATTCTAAAGAGAGAAGCATGAAGAACTGATCTTATTCAAGGAATATTGCTCAGTTTACAGAAAAGGTTCTTCCTTGTACTGCTGGAAGACACGTTGGCTTTTCAATCCTGCCAATGCCAAATTCCAAGAGATGGAAATCAATTTGGATGTTAAAATTGTCCTTTAATTTGTTTTCTTCAATGTTAGACTTTTAAAGCCATATTCAGTTAAAACAGATAGGTCTCTCCCACTGCTGGACTGCCACTTAGAAAAAAATGTTTGAAAAGTCCCTTCTGAGGAACAAAGATAATGTTTGTCTTCTCAAGAGTTAAAGTACAGTCTAGTACACCAAGGGTCTGTACTTGTCTTAATGAAATAGTTCATCTTGGGCTTACACAAGTGCTAATCTCTAAATGTGAAACATCGTCCCTGTGACAGGACAAGGAGCAATGGATGTAAGCTGCAGCACAGGAGGTTCCCCTCAACACAAGGAGGAACTTCTTTACTGTAAGGGTCACAGAGCACTGGAGCAGGCTGCCCAGAAGAGGTTGTGGAGTCTCTTTCTCTGAAGACTTTCAAGACCCATCTAGATGTGCTCCTATGTGACCTGTGCATGGCCCTGCTCTGGCAGGGAGGTTGGACTGGATGATATCCTTGGGTCCCTTCCAACCCCTGACATCCCATGACCCTGTGATTTGTGACAATAACACAACCTAGCAATAAAAACCCAAGTACTTAGCATCGTTCTTAGATAAATAAATAATGAAACAATTGCCTGTAACTTATGAAAAGAGCATCAACACGACCATTTACAGAGTACTTGGCTGGATCATAATTACACAATTAGCCAATAATAAAATTCTGTTTTCCCTTATTTCCAGGCAATGTTTTCCTGTGGTCAAGAAAGAGCATGGAAGCAAGGATTCAAAAGTTATCCCACAGAAAGCAGCATGAGTGCCTATTAACCTCAGAAGACTGACTCAGAGGAAACTAAGTTCCAGAACTTGAATATCCTACTTCTCATATCCCAACTGCCTCTGTGGTTGCCATCACTACCTCTCCATTCTCCAGAGAAAACATCAAGCTGTTTGGAACCAGTAACAGAGATCCCATAACACAACTTTTCTGAGACATTATTGTCTAAGACTGAGCTTACATGGAAAGGCATGGTAACACACAGATGTCATTCTCCTGGAGATGCAATGACTTTGATGAGTTCTCCAACCTATCTTAATAAAATGCCTAGACATTAAGAATGCTGTCATGTGTAATGGTGCCACAAATCCTCAAGAAATATCCATAACACCCTCCTCAAGCTTGTATGACAGCTCTAAGCCAGCAGGACACAAGGAGGGCATCTATTCTATCAAGGTCTTGGAACACAAGCCCTATGAGGAGAGGCTGAGGGAGCTGGGGTTGCTTAGCCTGGAGAAGAGGAGAGGAGACTCAGGGGTGACCTTATTGCTCTCTACAACCACCTGAAGGGAGGTTGTAGACAGGCAGAGGTTGGTCTCTACTCCCAGGCAACCAGCACCAGAACAAGAGGACACAGTCTCAGGCTGCGCCAGGGGAGGTTTAGGCTGGAGGTTAGGAAGAAGCTCTATACAGAGAGAGTGATTGCCCATTGGAATGGGCTGCCCAGGGAGGTGGTGGAGTCACCATCATTGGAGGTGTTCAGGAGGAGACTTGATGGGGTGCTTGGTGCCATGGTTTAGTTGTTTAGGTGGTGTTGGATGATCTTGAAGTTCTCTTCCAACCTGGTCTATTCTATTCTATTCTATTCTATTCTATTCTATTCTATTCTATTCTATTCTATTCTATTCTATTCTATTCTATTCTACTCTACTCTACTCTACTCTACTCTACTCTACTCTACTCTGTTCTTCTGTAGGTAGGATTTTATCTAACAAGAAGTTGGACAATCAGTGTTTTCATTTGGACACTATAATCGAAACTCCTGAGCTTGTAGTATGTTTTTGAGGCTTCCTGCTTACTACATAAAAGCAGTACATTTCCTCTTACAAACATGTGACACACATCAACAGAAGGGTAATTCTGCATCAGTTTACAATAAGTGTGGATCCAGTGCATCCCTTTGCATCCTGCTAATGAACTGGCAATTCATAGAATCATAGAATCAGTCAGGGTTGGAAGGGACCACAAAGATCATCTAGTTCCAACCCCCTGCCATGGCCAGGGACACCCCACACTAGATCAGGCTGGCCAGAGCCTCGTCCAGCCTGGGCTTAAACACCTTCAGGGACGGGGCCTCAACCACCTCCCTGGATAACCCATTCCAGGGCTTCACCACTCTCATGGGGAAGAACTTCCTCCTCACGTCCAGCCTGAATCTCCCCACCTCCAGCTTCATTCCATTCCCCCTAGTCCTATCACTACCTAAGATCCTGAGCAGTCCCTCCCCAGCCTTCTTGGAGCCCCCTTCAGATACTGGAAGGCCACAATGAGGTCACCTCGGAGCCTTCTCTTCTCCAGACTGAATAGCCCCAACTCCCTCAGTCTGTCCTCATAGGAGAGGACAGACTGAGGCAAACAGCACTCACTGTCTTCTGCTGTGCTTTCCCACTGAGGTCTGGTAGATTCATACTGTGGCTTTGCCAAAGTCAGCCAGACTTGACTTTTCTGACAGTAAAATCCATGCTGACTGAATTAAGGCATTATGAATATAATCTAGCCAGATGATTAAAGCTGCTCCTTAAAACAATCAGAAATAGTTAGTTGCCCTAAATCAGTACACATGCACCAGCCACAGTGTCTCCCAAAGAGGTGAGGCACAGCAGCATCTACTGAAATGCAAGGAAGTGGCTAGCAGGGTGGTGGGATGGGGCAGGGAGCGGATTTGAAATACAGAAATGAGAGCATAGGTGGAACAGGCTTCTGTCCTTAATTCTGGTATCATGTGCTTGCTGGATGCTTTGATCCAGAGAAGGGGAAAAGTCAGAAAGATGTTCTTCAGCCTAATGATGACTGTCTATTCTGCTGCTGCTTTGAGCATAAATGACAAGTACTTTCACTAAAATGTGTGCTGAAATAAAACAAGCCTGAGGGCCTTGTGAAGAACAGGACATTCCCTCTTCTTTATCAGCTGGATTTTGTGTGAAGGCAAAAAACCCTGGAGGGTAGGAGGGTGCTGCAGGGGGACCTGGCCAGGCTGGGTCAATGGACTGAGGCCAGTGGTACCAGATTCAACAAGGCCAAGTGCAGGGTGCTGCACTTCGGCCACAATAACCTCATGCAGGCTACAGGCTGGGGGATGAGTGGCTGGAGAGCAGCCTGACAGAGAGGCACCTGGCAGTGCTGGGTGACAGCAGCTGGACAAGAGCCAGCAGTGTGCCCAGGGGGCATGGAAGGCCAATGGCGTCTTGGCGTGGATCAGGAATGGTGTGGCCAGCAGCATTAGGGATGGGATTCTGCCCTGTGCTTGTCACTGGTGAGGCCTCACCTCAAGCACTGTCTGTAGCTCTGGGCCCCTCACTTCAGGAAGGATCTTGATGTGCTGGAGCAGAGGAGGTCCAGAGGAGAGCAACCAGACTGGTGAGAATGCTGGAGGGAAAGTCTGATGACGAGAGGATGAGTGAGCTGGGGGTGTTCAGCCTGGAGAAGAGGAGACTTAGAGGGGATCTTATCACTCTCTACAGCTACCTAAAAGGAAGTTGTAGTCAGGTGAGGGTCAGGCACTTCTCCCAGGCAACTTGTGACAGGACAAGAGGGCATGGCCTGCAGCTGTGCCGGGGAAGGTTTCGGTTGGATTTAGGAAGCACTTCCTCACAGAAAGGCTGATCAGGCACTGGGACAGACTGCCCGGGGAGGTGGTGGAGTCACCACCACTGGAGGTCTGTAAGAAAAGATCGGATGTGGCACTTGGTGGCAGGGTTTAGCTGATGCGGTGGTGTTAGCTCATAGGCTGGACTTGATGATCTCAGAGGTCTTTTCCAGCCTCAATAATTCTGTTGCTCTGTGAACCCCCCTGACAGTGCTCTCCATTTTTATAATACACACTGATTTTTGAGTTTAATCACATTTTACACATTCCTCATTTCCTTTACCATTTCACAGGGATAGCTTCCTCCAGCTTTTCTAACAGCATTGCTTTTGGAAGCAGCACAAGGTAGCCTGGATGCTGGCCCTGCTTGGCCTGCTGTGCTTTTGCAGTAATTTTGAGGAAAAACCACCACATTAGCACAATTCCAGGACTCAAGATTCCTCTGCAAATCACGGGCAGCAAACAATTTTGCATGTTGGCAAAGCATTAGAAGGACACACACCACTGTTAGGAGTTCAGTAGCTACAAATCATGCAGCAAATCCTGAGGCCAGTGAGGGCTGCATTTCCAAGGGCACAGATTTTACCACCACAACCAGATACCATTCAGCCTCTGTGCTTTCTAAATGAGGACCAAGGGGATTTTCCTACCCCGTCACTCAATATTACAGAGCTAGTAAACATTTTCAATTGATCTATCTGGATGTTTCCATCCTTTAAATAACCTCTGTGGATCTATCACGAGGCTATACATTGCAAATGTTGTGCTTCTGCAGAGCTCCACATTAAAACAATGCTGGTTTCTTTTGTGAATTTAACACAAGCCTTCCATCTGGATTTTCGGCAACATAGCAGCAACACACACCAAGTATTTTAGTCAATGACCTTTCACCACACACACTTTTGTCTCTCTCAGAAAGTGCCCTTTAAATCTGAAATACTAGAGCACTTCCTTAAATCCTAGAAGGGGCATCCAGATCATCAATAAAGATGTTGAAAAGCATGGGGCCCAGCACTGATCCTTGGGGCACACCACTAGTGACAGGCCTAGTGGTGTGCCCCAAGGATCAGTGCTGGGCCCCATGCTCTTCAACATCTTTATTGATGATCTGGATGAGGGCATCAAATCCATCATCAGTAAATTTGTGGACAACACCAATCTGGGGGCAGGAGTTGATCTGCTGGAGGGCAGAGAGGCTCTGCAGAGGGACCTCGACAGGCTGGACAGATGGGCAGAGTCCAAGGGCAGGAGATTGAACACATCCAAGTGCCGGGTTCTGCACATTGGCCACAACAACCCCAGGCAGTGCTACAGGCTGGGGTCAGAGTGGCTGGAGAGCGGCCAGGCAGAGAGGGACCTGGGGGTACTGGTGGATAGTAGGCTGAACATGAGCCTGCAGTGTGCCCAGGCAGCCAAGAGGGCCAATGGCATCCTGGCCTGCATCAGGAACAGTGTGGCCAGCAGGAGCAGGGAGGTCATTCTGCCCCTGTACACTGCACTGGTTAGGCCACACCTTGAGTCCTGTGTCCAGTTCTGGGCCCCTCACTTTAGGAAGGATGTTGAGTTGCTGGAAGGTGTCCAGAGAAGGGCAACGAAGTTGGTGAGGGGTTTGGAACACAAGCCCTGTGAGGAGAGGCTGAGGGAGCTGGGATTGCTTAGCCTGGAGGAGACTCAGGGGTGACCTTCTTGCTCTCTACAACTACCTGAAGGGAGGTTGTAGACAGGCAGAGGTTGGTCTCTTCTCCCAGGCAGCCAGCACCAGAACAAGAGGACACAGTCTCAGGCTGCGCCAGGGGAGGTTTAGACTGGAGGTTAGGAGGAAGTTCTATACAGAGAGAGTGATTGCCCATTGGAATGGGCTGCCCGTGGAGGTGGTGGAGTCACCATCATTGGAGGTGTTCAGGAGGAGACTTGATGGGGTGCTTGGTGCCATGGTTTAGTTGTTTAGGTGGGTTGGATTGGTTGATGGGTTGGACGCGATGATCTTGAAGGTCTCTTCCAACCTGGTGTATTGTATTGTATAAGGCATTCATCTTCCCTTTGCCATCAGTTCATTTATTCTGCAAGAATTTTTTGAGTGCTTGCTACAGGAATGAAACTTTAAAAGGCATAGAGAGAAACTACGATGGAGGCTGAAGTTAGCCTCTGGACCTGTCTCTGCATATCTAACTGGCTAAGCTTGCCCTCAGACCCTTACTGGTGTCATCATTTCAGTGCAGAGCATTTTCATCTACTACTTTCACATCTACAGTCATGTAAGTGCAAAACTGAAAACCACCTGGCCGTTTTGCTCAAGATTTAGCAAGTCTGCCTCCAAAGAACGATTTCATTTCTCCCCAACCTCAACATAGAGAAATCTCAAAGGCAGGCATCTAGTTGCAAAAGACCCTCTAAACCAAAATTATACTCTGGTGTTCTGTAAGTCTGGACACTTGCAGTCATTTCTCTCTCCTTTTCTTCCTCTCATATTCACCTTAGTCCAACTTTCTCTTCCCCAGGAAAAAAAAAAAACAACCAAACAAACAAACCCCACACTGGGATCCCTGCCTAACTTGTGACTTGGAGACATCTAAGGGCCATTAGGTACCCAACAGAGAAAAGTGTAAACACTGCTCTTTCCTTGGAGGTAGAATGGGCACATGACCTAAGGCTTTCTGTGGCCTTGCAACTAAAATGTTCAAGCAAAGTACTGTCTCTTTGTGACTGCTAAAAATATCAGTTATTTCAGTTTTGCAAATGCAGAGAAGCCTCCACCTTCTGTGATGCTGACAAAACTCTGCTTCGGTGAATAGAATGGAATGGAATGGAATGGAATAGAATAGAATAGAATAGAATAGAATAGAATAGAATAGAATAGAATAGAATAGAATATAGAATAGACCAGGTTGGAAGAGACCTTCAAGATCATTGTGACCAACCTATCATCCAACACCATCTAATAAACTAAACCATGGCACCAAGCACCCCATCAAGTCTCCTCCTGAACACCTCCAGTGATGGTGACTCCATCACCTCCTCGGGCAGCCCATTCCAATGGGTAATCACTCTCTCTGTGTAGAACTTTTATTTAAGTCTTCAGAAGCACTCAAAACCCTGGCAACAAAATAAATGAATGTACCCAAGTGAAGAAAATCCACGCAACTCTATGGCTTGTCTCTTAAATGTAATTGATGAACACTGAAATTCAGAAGGACTAGAGGGCAACAGATGTAATTAACCCATTTTTGGTAACTGCTCAAAATGCACGCATTCGAGTAAAAGACCTATCAAGGCAGCTGTGGGATTCAGTTTTGAGAGGACCAACAGTTAACACTGGAAGGTGATGAAGAAGAAAAACTACCAGCTGAAAATTCTCCACACACTATGCACCTATAGCTTGGGTGCATCCTCCAGAATCTGAAATGCCACACAGCAAAGTGGGCTTGGAGTATCGTTTTAAAACCAGCTGTTTTCAGTAAGACATCAGATAATGAATGCTTTATTTTTGTTCAGTATTTACCAAATTTGCCCCACAGTTAAACTTGGAAAATGGAATTTCAATTTGAAAATCATTATCCTGTACCTCTGCATCCCTAAGAAAGAGACCATCTGTACCGCTTCATTTGTGGCAGCAAAATGCGTGCCAGATGTGTATGTATTACACATGCAGTGCTTCTGCAACCCCTCCTGCTTATTCTGTCAGAAGGGAAAGGAAAAAGCAGGGGAGTGAACATACCTACAAACTATTTCTTTTCTTTTCCTGTAGCATAATACCAACTCACCAGCTCCACCTAACCAAATTACTCAGCTGTTTCCAGTGAGTTTGCCTGAGTTTTGACTCGTTAGCTTCTCTGATGAGTTGCTGTCTAGAATAGAATAGAAGTAACCAGGTTGGAAATGACCTTCAAGATCATCAAGACCAACCATTCATCCAACACCATGGCACCAAGCACGCCATCCAGTCTCTTCCTAAACACCTCCAGTGATGGTGACTCCACCACCTCCCTGGGCAGCACATTCCAAAGGCCAGTCATTCTCTTTATGAAGAACTTCTTCCTAACATTCAGCCTAAACCTCCCCTGGTGCAGCTTGAGACTGTGTTCTGTTCTGTGCTGGTTGCCCAGGAGAGGAGACCAACCCCCAGCTGGCTACAACCTCCTTTCAGGGAGTTCTAGACAGCAAGAAGGTCTCCCCTGAGCCTCCTCTTCTCCAGGCTAAGCAACCCCAGCTCCCTCAGTGTCTTCTCACAGGGCTGTGCTCCAGACCCCTCCCCAGCTTTGTTGCCCTTCTCTGGACACCTTCCAGCAAGTCAACATCTTTCCTAAACTGAGGGGCCCAGAACTCACTCTGGCCAAATTCAGATACTTACACAGGTAAGTATCACTGCAGGTGATTACAAGAGAAAGCCTTTACACAGAAAATCTGTTTGGTCACTGATTATATATAACAGACCTCTTCTTAAAAGTGGTAGGCTTTTTTCCAGTTAGCAGCACTTTCCTTTTGAATTAGCCATCCAGCCTTACCACCCTGTAATTCATCATTCATCACCTAGTACGGGCAACTTAATCCTTATCTCATTAGTCAGTACTGTTTCCTTGGCATTATTTATTGCTTGCTCTGTCCGAAATATTTAGACCATTGTGCTCCTCTAGTGAAAGTTATATTAATTTATATAGGCTTATTTTTACATTCAAATTCCTTCTGTCATTTGTCTAATAAAATGTATGCAAAGCATGCCTGCAAAATGAGAGCAACTTGACTGTCACCCAAAGCCTGACATACCTTGTTAAGAACACTAAAGTAAGAGACAGTAAGAGGAGAGCTTTATTTTCACTTCTCTTTAAAAGTAAAGCAAAGTGCTTTCTCTTATAAACAAAAACTTGAGGACATAAGCTTTTAATTCAACTTTCATATACTCTTGAAAAGACAGATGTGCTTAATGAGTAAGAGTTCAGGGACCTTATTTAATTTTCTAACACATGCTGCAACTTGAATCTGAGGTATATATTTATCCTGAAGCAGTAAGGGAGAACGCACTAATTCCTCATACAATGTCAAGAATGTTGCTGTCTGCATAGTTTGCATAGGAATGGAAAGACACCAGCTCCTACCTGGAAAGCAAAGACTGCAGAGCCCACATTTTGGCCTATGTGTAATGGTTTAGTGCAAGGGCTAAACTCCTTCACTCCCCCTCTCTCCTTTCTCCTCTCTTCTTACCTTGTGATAAGAAAGGGAGGGGGGAAAAGGCAGAGGGAGAGTTTTCAGTTGACTTACACAGAAGATTTTACTCCTCTGCTACAAAGGTATCGGATTACAGCAGTCTATATAGAGAACAGAAGGCGAAGGGAAAGGAGTACCCATCCAAATCCCACAACAGGCAGAAGCGCAGCCGCCGGCTCCAGGACCGGGCAAGGGAGAGGCGGAGGCTCTCCTCTCCAGGGTCGTAACGCCGCACAGCCGTAAGTCCTGTCGTCACAAAGTCATGATTCTGAGAGTGGGAAACATCGTGTGGTTCAAACCACTACATTCTCCACCCCTTACTACACACTATTCTCTTAGGAAACAACGCTGAAACAATAAGCCTTGAACATGGCGAGCAGGACCATTAGTCAGATCTCTGCTGAAGTACAGAGCCAAACAGCCAAATTAATTCCTGGTGTAACCCGGTGACTTCAAAGGAGTTAGCCTAGAGACTCATTTGGCTTAAGGAATTTTGAAATGGGCCTTGACCAGTTTCCCTGAAGTAGGATTCAGATCTTGAGCTTCTTGTGTTACAAACCGGCTTGGCTCTGTAGCGTTATGATGTCCTTTATCAGCATTTTTATTAATACGGAATGACTAATGGGCTCCAAACCAGTAGCACCACCTGATTAATGGCAACCACTCTTCAAAGCATTTGTCTTAACACCAGGGGTTGCTGTTTTTTCAAGCTGGTGGGTCTCAGTGCTGATGACTGCATTGTGTGGTCCAGCTGGTCAAATTTGTTGCTGAAATTCAGCCTTTTGCAGCTGAAGGGTAATACATCAAGTTAGCTACGAGCAGCGTTTGAATACTAAACTTGACCTCTCCACCTTTTCCAGCATGTGTATTTCTGTGCTTCCTCCACAGGCTCTGGATACCCATGTGCGGTTTTACTCTTCTGGCTGCCAGAGAGACAAGATTAACAGTACCTTGTCACGTATGGATAACCATCAGAGAAAGATAAACAGTCAAAAAGCTGTAATGAGTACTACTTGTTCTCTTCATATAAAATAGGATTTACAGCGACTGACACATTTCCAGCAAGTAAAAGATGTGTTAAGAAGTGATTAAACAGTCTAATCTGCTCCTTTCTGCTTCAGCTGTAATTATGCTTTTGGGTGGCTTGGACTAAGCAAGCCATCTTCACATGTCTCTTCCCTAAGTGTTCAAAAAGCAGTGTTTCTGCCAAAAAACACCTCTGCAGCCAGAAGTATGACATTAATACTCACAAATGCATTAGAGAGTGCTGCAATATTTAAGCAGTCACAGTAACTTAAGTAGGGAGAAAGGAACCACTCAGCATGGGTAAGAGCATCAGTGTTGGCTCCACAAGCAGCTAGATATCCCTTATAATACAACCTATGTATTTTTTTCACAGCTTTCCAAAACCTCTGTCTTTCCCTAATGGAGATTTGCTCTAACAGTGTGGGTGGCTGAAATAGTTGTTTGAATCTGCCATTTTCTTCTACACTGCTTCATTTCTTGTAATCATTCTATGTCTCTAACAGGATATTCTGTTTTTCATCAAACATATACAGACTCTCAGACTGGGTTGCTGAAGCTCAACTTTAGAAGAAAATATATATTTGAAAGTTGTATGAAGGTAACATCCTTGTTAACAACATCCATTTCTGGATTAACTGAAAATTTTATCACACACCTTTTACCATTCTCCTCATAGAGAATAGCATAGCATAGCATAGCATAGCATAGCATAGCATAGCATAGCATAGCATAGAATAGAATAGAATAGAATAGACCAGGTTGGAAAAGACCTTTGAGATCATCAAGTCCAACCTATTGCCCAACACCATCTAATCAACTAAACCATGGCACCAAGTGCCTCATCCAGTATACTCTTAAACACCTCCAGTGATGGTGTATAAACTCATTCAAATTCATAGTGGCCAGTAGGAACAGGGAGGTCATTCTGCCCCTAAACACTGCACTGGTTAGGCCACACCTCGAGTACGGTGTCCAGTTCTGGGCCCCTCACTTTAGGAAGGATGTTGACTTGCTGGAATGTGTCCAGAGAAGGGCAACAAGGTTGGTGAGGGGCTTGGAATACAAGCCCTATGAGGAGAGGCTGAGGGAGCTGGGGTTGCTTAGCCTGGAGGAGACTCAGGGGTGACCTTCTTGCTCTCTACAACTACCTGAAGGGAGGTTGTAGACAAGGCGGAGGTTGGTCTCTTCTCCCAGGCAGCCAGCACCAGAACAAGAGGACACACTCTCAGGCTGCACCAGGGCAGGTTTAGGCTGGAGGTTAGGAGGAAGTTCTACACAGAGAGAGTGATTGTCCATTGGAATGGGCTGCCTGGGGAGGTGGTGGAGTCACCATCATTGGAGGTGTTCAGGAGGAGACTTACTGGGGTGCTTGGTTGCATGGTTTAGTTGATTAAGTGGTGTTGGATGATAGGTTGGGCACGATGATCTTGAAGGTCTCTTCCAACCTGGTCTATTCTATTCTATTCTATTCTATTCTATTCTATTCTATTCTATTCTATTCTATTCCATCAGTGACTGTCAGCAAGCCATATTATTTCACAGGAAGCAAAAGGCATACAAAACCCTGAGTTTTCATGCTCCAAGCATATGCAGGTAGGTAGTTTGTGTTCAATTTACTATTTTGTTGACATATTCATTACCTCTGTCTCATTGCTTGCATCAAGGAAGTACATCTGGCTGCATTACAGAAAGCATGCTGAATAATTTATGTATTAGTTTGTTAATCATTCCAGAGTTAAATTAAAATCAGTTCATAGTGGAAGGTAGAACTGAAACTGAGGGAAACACAATCTGACATATCAAATCAGAATGGAGGCCCTATGGCTTGACAGCTCCACAGCCAAGCTGCAAGACCTCCATCACAGGCAGATACGGTATAACTTGCCAGCATTCTGAGGTTCATCCTGATCTCTAGCAGATCAGACACAGATATACAGGGGAATGAGGAGTAATCAGAGATGGGAGAGTTTTAATCCCATTCCTTGGATATTTCTATGTGTCCAAAAGCTTAGTAAAAAGCAAGAAAACAGATGTTTCCTTCCCCTGCCTCTCCAGTTCAGGTTTGGAAGGTGCTTAAGAAGAGTGACCACCCTATAAAAAAAAGGATATCTAGAAACTCACTACAGACTAAGAAAGAGGTATACATAGAATCATAGAATCATATAATCAATAAGTTTGGAAAAGACCTCAGACTAAGTCCAACCTGTCACCCAACACCTCATGACTAACTAAACTATGGTTCCAACTGCCACGTCCAATCCCCTCTTGAACACCTCCAGGGACGGTGACTCCACCACCTCCCTGGGCAGCACATTCCAATGGCCAACAGCTCTCTCTGGGAAGAACTTTCTTCTCACCTCCAGCCTACGCTTCCCCTGGCACAGCTTGAGGCTGTGTCCTCTTGTTCTGGTGCTGGTTGCCTGGGAGAAGAGCCCAACCCCTTCCTGGCTACAACCTCCCTTCAGGGAGTTGTAGAGAGCATACTCCTATCTTACTCAGGGACATGTCTATGAGATCTGTAGAGCTCTCCTCTTTTCACCACATCACTGTCTAAGTAACAAGCCTACAGAAATAAACTGTAATTCCCACAGACTGAACTAGAAGAACACACATTTGCTTCATTACTCCTGACTTAAGCTATTAATTTATCAGCTGCTGTAGTTCTGTTGCAAACTGTCTAAATGACATGGAGAATTGCTACTGTCAGTGTCTCTCTACCAGCAGTGATTCTTAGGCTTCACATGTATGGTTTCAGTGATTATCTGGGGTCCATGGCAATAGGCAGTCAACATCACATAAAAGGGCAGTCATGGTATAAGCAGATCTTCACCATTCTTGCAATAACTACCTTTAAATCTCCAACAGATTTGTAGGCTTTTCTTTCTAGGATGTTTAGCAAAAAAGGATTTTAGCTCTGGAGAGGGACCTTGCCAGGCTGGAGAGATGGGCAGAGTCCAAGGGCATGAGATTGAACACATCTAAGTGCCAGGTTCTGCACATTGGCCACAGCAACCCCAGGCAGTGCTACAGGCTGGGGTCAGAGTGGCTGGAGAGCAGCCAGGCAGAGAGGGACCTGGGGGTACTGGTTGATGGCAGGCTGAACATGAGCCTGCAGTGTGCCCAGGCAGCCAAGAGGGCCAATGGCATCCTGGCCTGCATCAGGAACAGTGTGGCCAACAGGAACAGGGAAGTCCTTCTGCCCCTGTACTCAGCACTGGTTAGGCCACACCTTGAGTCCTGTGTCCAGTTCTGGGCCCCTCAGTTTAGGAAAGATGTTGAGTTGCTGGAAGGTGTCCAGAGAAGGGCAACAAAGCTGGGGAGGGGTCTGGAGCACAGCCCTGTGAGGAGAGGCTGAGGGAGCTGGGGTTGCTTAGCCTGGAGAAGAGGAGGCTCAGGGGAGACCTTATTGCTCTCTACAACTATCTGAAGGGAGGTTGTAGACAGGTGGAGATTGGTCTCTTCTCCCAGGCCCACAGCACCAGAACAAGAGGACACAGTCTCAAGCTGTGCCAGGGAGGTTTAGGCTGAATGTTAGGGAGAACTTCTTCATAGAAAGAGAGATTGGCCATTGGAATGTGCTGCCCAGGGAGGTGGTGGAGTTGAAGGTATTTTCCAACCTGCTTAATTCTGTGTTCTGTAAATTCAACAACTGTAATTCTGCCTTTAAAAGTCACAGAAATTCACTGAGCGGGGACTAAATCACACAAGGCGAGGTTTTGCTGGTTGTTGGGTGGACTTTTTGGGGGTTTTTCTCTTCATTTTTTAGCACACAAAAAGTAAAATATTTTGCTACTACACTTCTCATAAACAAAGGTAACTAAGTCCTCTCTTGGGTAAGTTAAAGGAATAACACTGTTACTGGATAAAGAAATCAGAATAAAGCAAGCACATGATGCAGCTGTGGAAAAGCTGCACCTCTGGTGACTCAGAGCAGTACCAGTCTGAGATTTAATTTTTCAGTCAAATTTATTTGGGAAGTCATAAGGTAGGGATGAGCCAAACCCTGTCCTCTGCTTCCCCCAGTTTGAGACCAAGCAGCAGAGCAGAAACTCATTCTCAGATACAGAGACACTTTATTCAGGCTAGTAAACAAGTGGAGTAAACAACCGAAGAAAGTGAGTGACTCCCCATACCCAAGCCATCAAAACAGCCTAACAAAAAATAAAGCTTCTTTTTCTCTACTTGAAAGGATTTGCAGGATATCCTCAGTTACAGTGAACACAAAGTGATGTGATACATCCCACTGTCAGCCCTGCTGTCAGACTTTGGGAAGGCAATCCAGTTGTGGCACAAAATGCAAGTCTCATGAGCATGCCTTTTGTGTATTTGGTCCTCCAGCAGACAAGTACCACACAACTTTTTTACAGAATCACAGAGTTAACCAGGTTGGAAAAGACCTTCAAGATCATCGAGTCCAACCTATCACCCAACACCATCTGATCAACTAAACCATGGCACCAAGAGCCTCATCCAGTCTTGTTTTAAACACTTCCAGGGACAGTGACTTCACCACCTCCCTGGGCAGCACATTCCAATGGCCAGTCTCTCTTCCTAACATCCAATCTGAATCTACCCATTTCTATGTTTTTTTCCATTCCCCCTAGTCCTGTTGTTACCTCACACCCTAAAGTCCCTCACCTGCCCCATTTTCCCCCTTTTTCCCTCAAATCCCACAGCACCTGGGCTCTGTTGGAGTCTCCTCCCACCTCAGGTGTGGCCACTTGGCCCTCCCCATCCACTCCCCTTTTTAATCCCCCCAGGAAAGGCAGAAGCCCTAAGCTGAGCCCATCTGGGCTGAGGATCCTCCTCTCATTGCTGGTGAGTGCCCCTGGTGCACACTGGGTGATGGTGGTGGTGACAACAAAGGCCGGGGGCCTGGTGGCCCCCGGTTGTTAGGGACAGGATTGATGACTACTCCAATATCATCCACGGGTGCTGGCTGGGGCTCCTCACTGGACTGAGCTCCTCTGGGTGGTATCTTGGCGGGTGAGGGTCTTGCTTTGGGCTCTGGGATGGCTGCAAGAATGGTGATGATGGAGCAGGAGCTCTTCAGTCAGATGCTATGATGCTAATTCCACTGTTTTTACCTGGAGCCCCTTAAGTCTGCTCTCATCAATAAATCTCTGCTTTTTGTGCCTCACTTGCAGACCGTTTCTTTCCCCTCAATGCTTCCTCTCAGAGATAAGGAAGGAAAGGAGGAATTTCTCAATGCCTGTAATGCTGTCTGTAAGTGACATGGAGCAATCCAAAGAGATAAAAACAAATCCCTTGCTAAGCCTGTAATGATTATCATCCTAGATATTTTTCATACACTTAGAAAAGACATTAAGTGCTAGAGATTACTTATTGTATCATAATCCTTATCAGTTCCCTACTCACCATTTATATTATAACAGAACAAGGGAAGTACTTATGGTTCTTTGAATTCATAAATAGAAACTGCATTCACACCAAGATCTTCACTCTAGCACCACCTAAGCCAGTGTCTCCATTCTGCACCTACATTCTGTAGTGCTGTAAAGGTTTACTAATTTTTCAGAAGGGCCCTAGACTTTCACATTGTAAAACCAGTGCTCTAAAATAGTTAATAGTTTTTAAAGTTCCCAGTCAATAGTAAAACATAAATTCAACAGCCTCTGAGAACTCCAAATGCAGGTCATAAATCAATCATCCGGTCAGTTGCTTCCATGATTTTTTTCATCACTAAAAAGCCTGATGAGTTCTGGGCCCCTCAGTTTAGGAAAGATGTTGAGTTGCTGCAAAGTGTCCAGAGAAGGGCAGCAAAACTGGGGAGGGGTCTGGAGCACAGCCCTGTGAGGAGAGGCTGAGGGAGCTGGGGTTGCTTAGCCTGGAGAAGAGGAGGCTCGGGGGAGACCTTATTGCTCTCTACAACTCCCTGAAGGGAGGTTGTAGCCAGGTGGGGGTTGTTCTCTAACCAGTGCTGAGTGCAGGGACACAATGTCCTCCCTGCTTCTGCTGGCCACACTATTCCTGCTACAGGCCCGTTGTAGCATAGATGTTGTATGCACCTAGAGCAATGTTTCCTGGACCAGATGTGAGCAGGCAAAAACATCTATTATGTTATAGAGCAAAGTTCTCTAGTCTATCAGAAGGCACATGTGGCACATCTCAATTGGTCATTTTCTACTGACATAAGAGTAATTAAGGCATGCAATGTGTCAAAATAACAAAACAATATTTTAACACATCCAACCAAATTCTGCCCAGTTTCTCCCCTTCAGTTACAAGGTGTTTACATTACCCTCAGAGTCCAAGACAAAACATAGCTTTCTCTAATTCCAGCAAAAGCAAATCTTCCCTAGAGCCTTCCCAAGCTCTCTGAAAACAACCTCTTCCCACACAGGTCAGGATGCCGTTTCCCTTCTTGGCCACCTGGACACACTGCTGGCTCATGTTCAGCCAGCTGTCAACCACTACCCCCAGGTCCCTTTCTGTCTGCCTGCTCTCCAGCCACCCTGACCCCAGCCTGTAGCACTGCATGGGGTTGTTGTGGCCAAAGTGCAGCACCCGGCACTTGGACTTGTTGAATGCCATCCTGTTGGACTCTGCCCATCTGTGCAGCCTGTCAAGGTCTCTCTGCAGAGCTCTCCTACCCTCTAACAACACCTGCTCCCAACAACACCTGCTCCCAACTTGGTATCATCTGCAAACTTAATAGTGGTGGACTCAATCCCCTCATCAAGATCATTTCATTAAGGAACAAGAGATTCCCAGCTCTGCTGCAACTCCAGCAGAAAGGATTTGCCTTTACTTCTAGCAGACCTTTTGTACACTCTTCAACAAAATGTGCTTTCTTTTGATGAAGGAAGCAGAATTATTGGTTTGTGATCAGAGAACTAACATTTTGATAGTTTGTTGTGGTAGTTGTTTCTCCTTTATTTCTTAATGACAAAATAATAGAACCATGGGAACTGACAGTGCGATTTTCAGATACTTTACCTAGCTAAACTTCTTAGGAGGGGCTTAAACACACTAACAGCAAGGTATTTTAGAAAGGGGTTAGTTTTGCATGCGCTTGGGTAATTTTCAGAAAGAAACTTTTTACCTTGATAGAGATCCTTTACAATTATTATAAAGATAAAATCAGTGGAAAGTAGCAATGAAAAATTGGCCAAAAATCCTACCCAGCACAAGTGTGGTGCCACTATCAGCATGTGTTATTGTAGCACTGGTATGTGGCTGGTTGTGGTTGCATGAAAACTGAGGAATGTGGATTGAAGTAATTGCAGATCAGAATTCCATTCTGCATTAGGTGAACTTTTGTTAACAGCACTGGTCAAATATCTCAGTTGTCCATGTAACCAAGAAAAAAATTCCTGCAGCTCCTGTGTTTGAACCTGCAGCCATAAGGACCCTCGGCCTGAGAAAAATCAAGATTGATCTTGCCATGATTTTAGTGACATTAGTGTCTTCTAGGTGATTGGTTAGCCTCATGGTACTCTCCTATTGTGGTGGTGAGAGAAATTCTCCCCACACACACAAAGAAACCACGGCTAACTCGGAGAAACAGATGAATATGAGCTGTATTTACAAGCAGGATGAAATGCAGATGGATATGTACACAGTAGACAGTATTTACAATATATACAGAAATATACAGCAAAGAAAGTAATACAGAAAAAAACTCCCTCCTCCAGCCAGGAGGGTCCCCCCCCCACTCCCTCTCTCCCCCTACCTCCCTTTCCCCCAAAAAAAGGTTAGAGAGAGAGAAAAGGTAATTATTAAGGAGGAAATTCTGTTAGCTCAAAGCATGTGCAAGAATTATTCTTATCTCTTAGTTCAAGGTTAACTCCATCCAGCAGCTGCTGCTCAGAGAGAGACAGAAACAGACAGGCAGACAGACTGGAACAGACAGAACTGACTCAAACAGAACTAAAACTTAAAGTTGCATTCTACCAATCTACCAATGAAATTCATTTAGAATATCTTGGTTTTTTTTCAAAACATTCAGCCAGTGTTCCAGCAACTGTCCCTTTCTTAAAGGCACAGCCTGAAATGGTCACACCTATGCTGTGAGTTTAGCCAGCATAGGGAATTAATGCTTTGGGCTGCTGGAATACCACTAAAAAATTGGTCTAGATTTGATACTCACCGATGTTTTGACAACTGAAATTTCACTTACATCAACCAAGATAAGAATGAAGTGGCAATGCCCAGGATGAATGGCCTTCTCCACAGCCCCTGTGACTGCAGCTTGGAGGCCCAGATCTTCCCACCTGTCCAGAGCAGTATGCCTGAAGATCAGTATTTGGCTTTACTTTTGCTCTTTTAAAATGTGCAAAGCCAAATTTCAAGCTCACATCACAAACTCATGGCAATATTCAAACCTAAACACACTCCATCTACTTTTAGCACGGACTGGTTTTCAGAAACTCACCTGGGGATAAAGAACCGAATCTGTGTGGTACCAATTAACTCTACAGTTCCTTCTCCTGATAGTTTCAAGAAGGCATCCTAAATTAAACTGGAATAGCACAAATTGATACAAACATGGTGTTTTCTTTTTCCCATAAAGAAGTGTATGGTGCAGAACCAGGCTGTAAGGACAAATACTGCATTGGGTGTTTTAGCTATGTAGCATGAAACTCATACAGTCCTAAGCCCCCCACCCTGTTGCCAGAGGGGAAGGAGCAGAGAGAGAAGCAGTGGATTAGACATAACTAAGGCCAGCCAAAGCATGCAGATTCTCTCTCCCAAGTGAAGCAAACCAGCCAGAGATCAGAAGAGAAAAGGGAAGAATTGTTATAGTACAGATCCTCTTATTCCAGATATTTACCCAATGAATTTGTTTAGAATAATCTTTTGATTTCCTTTTTACACTCAATAGTGATTTGTTTATATTTTTCTACTTTTCTGCTCAAAATCTGTAACTAAATTTGAAAAGGCAGAGCCAAAACCCACCACAAGCCACCCCTTCTAAACAATTTCTTTGGCTGCTAATCTTGTCCATCTAACCTAAACCAATATCTACAATAATAAGTAAATAAACATCATAGTCCATTCTATCTCAGATGCAGATGATTCAGAAGTCTACTTTTTTGCTCAAAATCTGTAACTGAATTTTAAAGGCACAGCCTAAAACCACCATCCACAGTCCACAGCTTAATCTCATATGACTGATGGCTGATTTTCTGTATGCTGTCATCATATACCATAAAGACACACATCAACACATGGCCTGCAAAAGGCGGTTCAAAAGGCTTCATCAGTCCTCAATCAAGGAGCTAGTTCTCTGCTTCTAGCCTATACCATCTGGCAGTAACCTATGCAAATATCAAGTAATATACATATTCCATGCAAGTCTCTAGAATACAATTCATGCAAAAAAACCCAAAGTAAATCACATAAATAGATACATCCCATTAAGTTCAAGTTATATTTGATAGCAATATATAAACATTTAATCCTCTTTCCCATGTTCCTAATCTCTCCCCTTCTCCTTTGCCTTGACCTTCCAGAGTATCAAGTCTTCAAGTCAACTTCAGAGTCCCTTGCCCTTTTGGGAAAGGATATGTGAAACAGGGTAGGTTTGCCTAGAATGATACTTTTCTCAGTAGCTTTCTAAAAAATCTGTTCTATTGGCAAGGTTTTTTTTCTTCTTTGCAAAGTCCTTATGGCTTCTGGTAGAAAGGAGAAGGCTGAGGTAAAGCAGGCAGAAGTGAAGAATCATAGAATTGTTACGGTTAGAAGAGACCTCGAGGATCATCTAGCTCCAACCCCCTGCCATGGGGGGGTGACACACATGGAGGGACACCTCACACTAGATCAGGTTGCTCAGAACCACATCCATCCAAACCTCCAGGGATGAGGCTTCCACCACCTCCCTGGGCAACCTGTGCCAGTGTCTCACCACCCTCATGGGGAAGAACTTCTTCCTCACATCCAATCTGAATCTGCCCATTTATAGTTTTGTTCTGCTCCCCCCCGTCCTATCACTCCCTGACACTCTAAAAAGCCCCTCCCCAGATTTCTTGTAGCCCCCTTTAGATACTGGAAGGCCACAAGAAGGTCTCCTCAGAGCCTTCTCTTCTCCAGACAGAACAGCCCCAACTCCCTCAGTCTGTCCTCATAGCAAAGCAGCTCCAGCCCTCTGATCATCCTCATGGCCCTTTCTCTGGACACCTTCCAGCACCTCCAGATCCTGCCTGTAACAGAGGCTCCAGAACTGGACACAGTAGTCCACGTGTGGTCTCACCAGAGCAGAGTAGAGGGGCAGAATCACCTCCCTCACCCTGCTGGCTATACTTCTCTTGATGCAACCCAGGCTCTGGTTGGCTTTCCGGGCTGCAAGTGCTCACTGGTGGTTCATATTGATCTTCTCATCCCCCAGCACCCCCAAGGCCTTATCTTCAGGGCTGCTCTCAAGCCAGTCCCTGCCCAGCCTATATCAGTGCTTGGGATTGCCCTGACCCAGCTGCAGGACCTTGCACTTGGTCTTGTTAAAGCTCATGAGGTTATCATGGGTTCACCTCTCCAGCCTGTCCAGGTCCCTCTGGATGGCATCCCTTTCCTCTAGCATGTCTGCTGCACCACACAGCTTGGTGTCATCAGCAAACTTGCTGAGGGTGCACTCAATGCCACTGTCCATGGCACCCACATAGATACTAAACAAGCCTGGTCCCAGGACTGATCCCTGAGGGACTCCACTTGGCCATGGACCATTGACAGACACTTTTTGGGCGCTGGTGTTAAACTCCCCAGTCAGATCCTCCATTCAATTCTTTCATCAAAAGCCTCATGTCAGTCACCTGTTCTGCAATTATCACCATTCTCAGACCTCCAGTGACATATCACTTTTCATTTACAAGCAGTTGAGTATTATAGTGGCTTAATCACACTTATGCAGACTGGGCACACAACACAGATTAGGTAACACATATACAAAAAACTAAGTCTCAAGACTGAGTTCAAGATTTATTCACCATCTCTTGTGTCCCAGATGCTTAGACTCTGTGTTTGGAAAAGTATATCTCACAGCGGTGAGTGTCTCCAGCATTTCAGCTGGGACCTGTCCTTGGCTGTAAATGAAACAGCTGGAATTAATCAGTGTCCCTCCATATACAAGCCTTCATCCCCAGGGAGGAGAAGAAAAGACACCACGCAGGAAATACAGCTTTTGTGTTTGTTCACAAGGCAGATAAAATGAACTGTCATCCTTTCTCACAGCAGGAAGGAGTAAGGACAGCTCAGATGAAAGCGCTGACAGGCATGGCAGCGGGCACCGGGCGATGGGACTCTGAAAGCACAGTGTGTTCACAGAACACTACCAGCCACTGAAATAAAGCACTGCTTAACATCAGCTACATTTACAATGATTAAATACAGCCAGTTTACTCAGCACTACTCAGCTCTACAAAATCAGTTCATTCTGTTATTTTATATGCTGTCATAACAGAGTAACTATGAAAACAAGAAAATAAGAAGCTCAGTGTTTTACCAACATGTTCTCAGTCTTTGTATCATCTCATTTCTTATTGAACGGGGTTCATCTATCTTAGTGAGCAACCATCAAAAAGTATCAGACTATTTATGTGCAGAGTGCTCTTGCACTGCAGTGCCAGTACAGTTTCACAGTACATTAGAGGTTGGAAGGCACCTCCAGAGAACATCAAGTCCAAACCCCCTGCCAAATCAGGATCACTCAGGGTAGTCCACACAGGAATGCATCCAGGTGGGTTTTGAGTCTCCAGAGGAGGAACTCCACAAGTTCTCTGTGCAGCCTCTTCCAGTGCTTTGCCACCCTCACTGTAAAGAAATTTCTTCTCATGTTGGGGTGAAACCTTCTATGTTCAAGCTTGAACCTGTTGTTTCTTGTCTTATTAGTGTGCGCTAAAGAGCTTGGCCCAGTACAGTATGAAACTACCAAAAATGGATTCAAACCAAGGAAAAACATCCAGTACATTAACTTAGAACTCAAGATTTTCTGAGACAGCCAGACTTTACATGGATTTTTTAGTCAATCATCTGAAGAGGTCCTTGAAAAATTCCCAACACTTGCCAACATCTTTATGTTCCCTGGAAGCTTCCCATGGAATCCTCCCTTTCAACTGAGCACACTGACGTTTGCTCTTCTGAAATACAAAAAAACCCATTTGTTTTGGAACTGACCTTTAGTGTGCTCAGGAAGATCCCAAATTCCACAATATCTTGATCAGTGTAACTAAGGCAGTCAATAACTAAGATGTTACAAAGCAGGTTTTCTTGGTTACTGAGCAGCAAGCCCAGCAGTACCTCATTCCTGGTTGGCACATTGAACTTTTGTATGAGGAAGGAGTCCTCTATGAATTCCAGAAAGATGGATGCCAGGCAAAGTGCTGTGTTCTTCCAGCAAATGTCTGTGGGTTCAAACCAGGTGGGATTTCTAGCATGTCCTCTTTTAAACAAATTTCTTGATATGACTAAAAATAACATGCCACAGAACAGGACAAAACAAATATCAGACAGTTTACTACTCCATATGAGGCTCTTGCAGCTGACAGCAAGTCCATGCTAGCAATTTTCTCACAGCGAATGAACCTTATTACAGGCCTGAAGCATTTACCTTTGGGTCCCTCAAGTCTGGTGGATGGCACTTGAGTAAGAAGGTTCAGTAAGATTTAAGCATTGCCATGCACACAAACAAATCACGGTAGATTCCCTTTAAGTTGCTGATATAGACATGAAGCTCTGTATCACAAGGTGCACGGAGGGGTACTTAATTTTCTCCTCTTCCCTGCTGTCCCTCTCCAAAATCATCTTAATTAAGCCTTACTTCAGTCATAAGTAAAACTTAGTCCAACTTGCAGACAGAAATAGGTGTCACACTACTTTCTTTTTAATTTGTTGGATGCAGATGATCTGTGGCACTGCTGTTGCAAGTGCAGGGAATCCTACGCAGCATGTCGCCACCACGTACCTAGTGTTGGAAAGCACCATGCATCCAGTTTAGAGTAAGCAAAGCTGTGTCTGCGACTGAGCTCATGCTTTCGTTGTACTGCTACTAATGCTTGCTTTGAAGAAGCCAGCTACAAGGTGATGTGAACATTAACCAGACATTCCATGTGGTTTTTAACACTCCTACAGGCTGAGTGTGTGCACATGTGCACTCAGATGTTCAAAGAAACTGCACAACTTCTTCTGCCACAGGCCTGCTGTGATGTCTGCTTACCACATGAACAGCAATGGTGCTATCCATGGAGCACCCGCAGAAACACTGCCATGTCACTGTCTCCAAAGCAAAAGCCCACTTGCTGTTTGCCAAAAACCTATGCTTGCTGCTGCTTATTCACACAGGCCTGCTTAGGTATGCTGTGTTTCCTCATTCTTCCTTAATACCTGCTTCACTTTCTTCTATTTGAAACAGCGAGGAATCAGATGTTTGGGGAAGAAAAGCTCAGTTCTTAGAGAGCATTTGGATGACAACAGCCCCTGTGGTAGAGTACAACTGCACATCAGGCTAAAGAGAGAAAAGGAACAAATTATTTCCTTGTTCTAACAATATTTTGGAAATCCTGGGTTGTGGTGGGTTAGGCTGGGTGCTGGCCCAGATGCCACTGCACAGACCACACCTGGGAGGTCCCAAAAGAGTCCAGCCCACTGGGTGGTCACAGGAAACCAGAGAAGGGCAATGAAGTTGGTGAGGGGTTTGGAACACAAGCCCTATGAGGAAAGGCTGAGGGAGCTGGGGTGGCTTAGCCTGGAGAGGAGGAGACTCAGGGGTGACCTTATTGCTCTCTACAACTACCTGAAGGGAGGTTGTGGACAGGTGGAGGTTGGTCTCTTCCTCCAGGCAGCCAGTACCAGAACAAGAGGACACAGTCTCAAGCTGTGCCAGGGGAGGTTTAGGCTGGATGTTAGGAAGAAGTTCTATACAGAGAGAGTGATTGCCCATTGGAATGGGCTGCCCAGGGAGGTGGTGGAGTCACCTTCATTGGAGATGTTCAGGAGGAGACTTGATGGGGTGCTTGGTGCCATGGTTTAGTTGTTTAGGTGGGTTGGATTGATTGATGGGTTGGATGCAATGATCTTGAGGGTCTCTTCACCTTCCAGCAAGTCAACATCCTTCCTAAACTGAGGGTCCCAGAACTGGACACAGGACTCAAGGTGTGGCCTAACCAGTGCAGTGTACAGGGGCAGAATGACCTCCCTGCTCCTGCTGGCCACACTGTTCCTGATCCAGGCCAGGATGCCATTGGCCTTCTTGGCTGCCTGGGCACACTGCAGGCTCATGTTCAGCCTACCATCAACCAGTAAACAAGAAAACTCTTCCCCACATTTCAGCCATCTTCTAAAGCTCAGCATTTCATTTCAGCTAAAAACACCTGAAAAGCGTCTCAAATGAGCTGTTCCTTCACATGACAATTAAACCCAGAGTCAACAATTCCCAAAGCACCTGACTTTTAAACAACTGCAGAACACATGCAAGCTTAGTTGTAAGATAAAATCCTGACTGTGGAGGAGTATTATTCAGACAGGTTCAAGGAAAAGAAGCTTGCACTAGCCATGCTGTATAGAGCTGCTAAGGAAGGTTTTGATGGGATTTTCTGAAACAGTGCATGCTAAGTATCCTCCTGAGAAGCTCTGCAGAGGAGAATTTTTAAAGCAAACACAAATATTTGCACTGTAAATGCACTTTAATCTAGTGGCTCTCACTTTGGGGAAGAGATCAGAGTACCACCTAAACCACAGGCTTTACTGGAGGTCAACAACACAGCTTGGGATTTGGAATACTGAGCTGTGCAATGAATGTCTCACAAACAAGCTGGCAAACAAACACTCCCTACAGTGCTTGCAGCATGTAATGGAAGATTAATGCAATTAAGAAATCTGTTTATTACTTGCAGTATGAACTCTTTTTTTATTGTGTAAAATCTTTACAGAAGATTTTAGTGTACTAATGGAACAAGAGCAGAAAAGATCATCCACCAGCAATAAAGATGAAAAATAGTGAGAAAAATCTAAAATTATTTTGACTCATCAGCATGGAGAAATAAAAAGCAAACTGCTAGATTTTGATGACAGAAATTTGCATTCAAGCTATAAACTTTCAAGCATGAATTTTCCAAGCTTCCTCAGAAAATTTGTTTACCCCAGAAATGAAAGTTCAAGCTTTATTCACAGGAGTAGATTAAGAATGGAAACCTTTTGTCTGGAACTCAAGTTCTTAACTCCAGCATATTCCTAAGATTTTATATTTGAATGGCTGCTGTTTCCAGCCTACTGATTTGTTTGGAAGGATGCAGAAGGGCAGCAGCTGGGCAACGTGGTGTGGTGTGCTGAGGGGCTGCTGCTGGATTCTTGCAGTGGTGTTATTTTTCAGAACAGCTAAGCACTCTTTTGGTCCACTCTTCACCATGGGCACAGCTACATTAGTGCCACAGAATCATAGAAAACATCCAGTTGGAAGTGACCTCAAAGATCATCCGGTCCAATTCTCAGCCCATCAATGAAGGGTAAACACTAAACCATGTCTGGTCCACAGGCTGCTTAAATACCTCCAGGGACAGGAAATTCACCACTGTCCCAGGCAGACCATTCCAATGTTTGATAACCCTCTCTGTGAAGAAGTATTTCCTAATATCCAGCCTAAACCTCCCCTGGTGCATCTGAAAACCATTTCCTCTAGTCCTGTTACTTGAAACCAAGGAGAAGAGGCCCCTTCTTGCTCCAGCCTCCGTTCAGGTAGCTGTAGAGGGCAATGAGGTCTCCCTTCAGCCTTCTCTTCTCCACACTGAATGACTTCAGCTCCTTCAGACACTCCTCACAGGCCATGTGCTCCAGGCCCTTCACCAGCCTCGCTGCCCTTCTCTTGACATGCTCCAGAACCTCAATGTCCTTCTTGTAGTGAGGGGCCCAGAACTGAACACAATACTTGAAGTTTGCCCTCACCAGTGCTGAGTACTGGGGGATGATCACCTCCCTATTCCTGCTGGCCACAGTGTTTCTAATCCAAGCCAGGATGCCATTGGCTTTCATGGACACTGCTGACTCATATTTAGCTGACTTTTAACCAATACCCCCAGGTCCCCCTCCCAGTCACAGATTTCCAGCCACATATCCCCAAGTCTGTAGTTTACCTTTAGCTGTTGTGACCAAGGTGGAGGGCCTGGCACTTGGCCTTGCTGAACTTCATACAATTAGCCTTGGCCCATCGGTCTAACTTGTCCAGTTGCCATTGTAAAGCTTCCCTGCCTTCTAGCAGATCGACACAGCCATCCAGCTTGGTGTCATCTGCAAAGTTATTGAGGGTGCACTCAATCCCCTCGTCCAGATCACTGATAAAAATATTGAAGAGGACAGGCCCCATGGATACTGAGGTCTGTCTGCTTAATTTCTTTTCAGTAAGGAATAACTCCTGGTACAGAATACTGTAATGTCAATAAAACTGAGGCTGTTTGGCAAGGATTTATGATCTTTGGCAGTTACATGGGCATGCTGTGGTGATCTTTGATTTCAGAGAAGGCTGGTATTAGAAAAGGACTCGGGTATTTGTCTTTACGTATGTACCAGGCAAGGCAGGTACTTCCAAAGTGCACTGGCTTTGAAAATCTGAAGTTAGATTGGCATCCATTTTGTTCAAAATATTTTGTTTCAGTATTTTATCTTACATCTTAAAACTTCTTTCAACTGGCTTAGACACGACAGAGCTGGAAAATGAAGTGCAAATTTAGGCACCTCAGGTTTAGGAAAAACCCTGGCTGGAATCAAGCGATCAAGAATCCTAACACATTCACAAAACGAAATGTTTAGGATTTCTTGAGACATTTTAAATGCAGCTATTATTGCTGTTACTTTTCCTTTAAATGCACTTTACTGTTCAAAGTGGGGTTTGTACAGAATGATAGCAGAGCACTGGACTTGGTGAGGAGATGCAAAGAAACAGAGGAAATTCAGATGCTTCTTCAGGCCTGAAATAGAAGTAACAAACTTCCAAGATAAACAGCTTGAGAATAATGGCTTCCAATTTAATTTAATAAACATTACAAAATTAGTTTAAAATGCTCACCAGTTTGATGGCATTTGAGATATCTGGAAACAAAGAAATTGTGAGTCTCTCATGAGAAACCTTCTGGCTGTTTAATGTTGTAAATTATGAAGAAAAACTAAGGCAAGAGCCCCTGATATTATATTTTACCTTCTGTCCTAGATCCTCTCCTCCCACCTCAGCAGTGATTCACGCACTGTGGTCAGCAGAATAAGCAGCAATGACTTTACAGAGACACCGAGTTAAATTCAGTATATTTTAATGAAGCAGGCTGCACTTGTCGAAAACACTGAATTTTTGAGACTCAAGTCTGATGTATCTGCTGCTGCATACTCGTGGAATCAACCTTCCCTTTCTCTTTATAGGTTACTGCAGTATTCAGCTTGTTTCATCTCTGGCATACTTGTGCTTGGACCATCGGTCACCATACCACAAGGGCTTGGTTTGCTTTGCCTGCTTAATAGCAGCACAAATGTCACAGTCATGGATGACTTGAGTGAGAGGCAAAACCACAACCCACAGTGGAATGCAGTGAACATGAACAAAATCTCCAGGATTTTCAATAGTAACAGATATTGACAATTAACAAACAACACGAGAACCCCCCGGTCAAGAAGACCAGGGAAGCTGTCTCTCTGGCCCACCCCCAACCCCTGTCCAAAAGGGGGAAAGGAGCAGAGAGAAAAGTAGCTGTTAGACTTCACCAAAACAATGCAGCCATGGTCAAGCAGAAGCAGGTTAATATTCTCTCATGAGCGAAACAAGCAGAGAAGAGATGAGAAGAGAAAACATTGTTTTGGTACAAGCAGTCTTATGGCAGAAACCTCTCCAATGAAATTGTTTAGAATTATTTCCATTTTCTTTTTCACACCCAATAGTGTTTTATTTACATTTTCCTACTTTTCTGCTCAAAATCTGTAACAAAATTTTAAAGGCATAGCCTAAAACTACCACAGTAGCATTAAGGCTATTTAACCACTCAATCTTTGTAACCACCAATGTATCCACCATTACTGGAGGTGTTTAAGAAGAGACTGGATGGGGTGCTTGGTGCCATGGTTTAGTTGATTAGATGGTGTTGGGTGATAGGTTGGACTTGATCTCAAAGGTCTTTTCCAACCTGGTTAATTCAATTCAGTTCTATGCTATGCTATGCTATGCTATGCTATGCTATGCTATGCTATGCTATGCTATGCTATGCTATGCTATGCTATGCTATGCTATGCTATGCTATGCTATTCTACTCCATTCTATTCCATTCTACTGTGCTCTATTCTATTCTACTCCATTCTATTCTATTTTTTTTAAAGATATGCCAAAGTTCCTCTAAATATAGGAGGTTTGTTTCCTACAGTTATGACCTTACTTTTTAAAGTCACACTGTCCTACAGTATATTTTCCTCAACACCTAAAATCTCAGTTAACCCCAGGTCAGTTTTATAGATAATGTTAAACTTTAAAATATCAGCAATTAAAGGACCTACATTTCTTACAGACTTGAATTAGAGGAAATACCTGACACTTGTGCAGCGTCTCAGCAAATTAAGAAGAATACACTACCAGGTAAGCAACTCTGCCATAGTATACAATACAATACAATACAATACAATACACCAGGTTGGAAGAGACCTTCGAGATCATCGCGTCCAACCCATCAACCAATCCAACCCACCCAAACAACTAACCCATGGCACCAAGCACCCCATCAAGTCTCCTCCTGAACACCTCCAATGAAGGTGACTCCACCACCTCCACGGGTATGACTCAAAATGGCTGCCCAGTGATATCTCATAATGAGGAAATGTTGGAAAGCCTCTTGCCTGTTCCCTATCAATACAGGCAACACTGACAACACTGATGCTGAGGATGAACACTTACACCAGAACATCTGTGTTTATCAAAACACCATTGGTTTCTGGGGTTTCTCTTTATCTGAAACCACCTCAAGTGCATGACATTTCAGAGGTATTAACCACCAAGCTTTTCAGCAACCTTGGTCATAATCAGACATCAGATGCAAGGCAGAGGAACACAGAGCTTCATTATATATGGACGAGTTCATCATTAGCTACAAAACCAACTACAGTGAAGCCTAAAGAGGCCAGCAGGAAGCTGCATTTGGGTTTGGGTGCTGTGAGAGTATGGGCACTCTTCTGCTGCCTGAAATTCTGCTGCCTAGCTGCATCCTGGCTCCTCCTTTCAGGGCACACTTGCTGCTGACACATCTATTATCATGTATCATTTTAGAGCATATTTCTTGAAAACAGGTCAGTGAAAAAAAGCTGATAAATGATTTTTTAAAAGTAAATCATTATAAATGCATGCATTAGAATATTATTTCAAGTTAACTGCAGCAGCAACTGTGACTCTCTATGCATTTATTACTAAAACTCGTGTTCCCAAATAAGAAACAAAGAACAACATCGCTTGGACCATGCAAAAAGATCCACAATATGTTAGAGAAAATGCAAAGAACGGATTTGAACAAAGAAATTTCTTAAGTTGTGATGGGGTCAGGGATCTTTCTTTGCTGCCTGCATCTCAGAAGACAGAAGGAGTGACACTACAAGGAATAAACAGAAGTAAAGAATGCACTGTCACAAATACTTAAGGGACACCTCATGCCCTATTCTGCATGACGACCGATGCAAGCAACGTGAAATGCACACGGAGAAAATCCAAACTGACAGTAGCAGGCCTACATTTTTTTGAGCCATTCAGCTACTTAAGACATTAACTAATTTCTTTAGGACTTCTCCACTGTTCATTATTTTAGCTTATTCTTTTCTACGCCTAGCTTCTATTCACCGAGCAGCAGGCAAGTACAATAGGACACAGGAAGCAGCAAACAAAAGTCCTTTTAATGCTGGCTCACACCATTTGCAGCACATGCCAGAGCTGCCTTGAGAGTGTGTGTAAACTATTACACACAATCCCAACTTTCTTGAAAACACAGCAGAAAAGTGTCTCATTTTGAAAGTCAAGGAAGTGGATATCTCAAACCTCGAGACAGCAAGGGAGAAAAATCATCACAACTGAAGTACTGCCATACTTGGCTTCCTTTATTGTCTCTTTATTTAAATAACGCTCTGAACATTCAGTTCATTTTTCACACAGAGTTTCACAAGACACACTTAACAATTATTTGTTCTACATTCTCTTCCATGGTGCTCCGCTGCTGACACTGACATTTCTTGCCATTTAATCATTCTTGCAGATGAAGAGCTATCACAGATTGCCTGTTTGCTTTCTAGGCTGAGGTCAGGCAAAATTCAGAATCCATCCATGCCAAATAACTCCCTCTTCTTTGTACACAAAAGGAATGAACTGATAATTGTACTTAGCGAGGCTACAGAGCTGCCTAAATGCTCACTCTGCAACTGTTTGCAGAAATTTGGTTCAATTAGCGACTGGAACAGAAAACAAACAAACCAACCCAAAATCTTCCGGAAACATCACTGAAGCTAAATAATGGCAAAAATACTAGAACTTATTTTTCACTTTCTAAGTGGCAGCAGAGTCTGTCAACACTGTACATGGTCCCAGTGAAAACTCTCAACAACTTCCCAAAACACATCATGCCAAGTCAGATTTCAGTGAGTATTGTTTGAGAGAGTACTGCTTTGAAACTAACCCTTCAGAAAAAAATATCTCTCACTGCCAGGATCCTCAACCAACAATCCCAAATGTAGTTAATGCAGCAGGTACCTGATTTAGGTTGCCTTCCAGTGCCAAATGCTTTACCCCTGCCAGGTTCCAGCTACACAAGCTTTCCTGCCTCTCACAGGAAAAAAATGTCAGTCAGGGAAACAGATAGCTCTGGTTTGGCTGGGTGAAATTACAAAGTGAAAAAAGGCATTAGTGTACTAGCTTTTAAGAACTGTTTCACAGTATCACAGTATCACCAAGGTTGGAAGAGACCTCGAAGATCATCGAGTCCAACCTGTCACCACAGACCCCATGACTAGACCATGGCACCAAGTGCCACATCCAATCCCCTCTTGAACACCTCCAGGGACGGTGACTCCACCACCTCCCCGGGCAGCCCATTCCAATGGCGAATCACTCTCTCGGTGAAGAACTTTCTCCTCACCTCGAGCCTAAACTTCCCCTGGTGCAGTTTGAGTCTGTGAGACATTAAAAACATCAATAAAATAATGAAACAAGTATCAGTGGTCTGAGATTTGGTTAACATTTTTACCCCTCCTTGCTCTGCAGGCAATAGCTAAGCATCAGCAGTGCAAGCCTCATCCTTACTTTGGGGGAGCTAAATTCCCTGGCAAAAGGAGAAAATTAAGGAAACTACAATGGTGATGGAGCCCAGGAAGGAATAATGAGAAAGAATTCAGCCTCTAACACAGGACACATGTTAAAAGGCAGAGCTGGGCAGGAAAACCAGTCACTCAACAGATCATGCCACCACTCACCCATTTCTGGTGCAAGATGTTACTGCAGCCAGGTAGCTCTGAACATATTCCACAGTGTGTCATCAACACAATAATAATAAAGGTTTTAATTTCCAGTTTGTTTGGGTTTTCTTTTGTTAGTTTGTTTGCTTACTGCTATGTTTTGGTTTTGTTCTTTTTGGGGTTTTGGTTTACTTTGAGGTTTTTGGGGGATTGCTCTGGTATTCTTCCACCCTCTCCTCTTCCCCGCCGTCCCCTGTAACCCCCCAGTGTTGTACCTCAGTTTTGTCATTTTAAGGAACTTTTAAAAAAGTAATCAAACCAAACAGTGGACAAGGCTATAAAACCATGATATTAATAACACATTTCACAAGGGATCAGAGAAAACATGAGCACATTGTTATGCTTTGTTTTGGCAGAAACGCCGTCTCACGTTTAATCTGTGATGTCTCAGCACTTCAGTGAGGGAGAAATCAAGAAGTAATGTATGTCTCTGGAGGAAAACAGCAACAAACCTCACTCACTAAGCAAAAAGAACCCCGACCCAGGATATTGCAGCAAAAGTAAACCACCAAAGCAAATTCTGGCTCAGCAAGACTACCTTCATTCAAGCAAGCATCAGAGGAGGGGAAGAGAGTAGAAAGGTTTGCCTGATCCTAAGAACATGAATAGCTTTGTGGCAAAGTGTATAACCCACCTTCGGGTTAAATCAAGACATCTCTATTCACAGCAGGCACTCAAGCAAAAAACCCTTGTTCTTTTTCAAGGTTGTCTAATGGAGTAACCAAAAATGTATTCCACCTGCTGTCTTCATGCCAGATTTCCTCTCTTTCAATCCCATCCCACACCTCTCCCCCTTTCCCTGTGCTGGTTTAACAGGTCAAAAACTCACGTTGCAATCCAGCATGTTTATGTCAGAGCAAGAGGCACGTGGACCTGACATGCTCCCAAACTGCCCACACCACACTGGTACCAGCAGAAAGCTCTTGGCATACCTGCTTCATTGCTCCAATGCCAACATAAGGGCTGGGCTAATGGCTCCTTCACCAACCCCAGACTCCTAGATAACTAACTGGAGAGCAGCCCTGTGGAGAAGGACCTGGGAGTCCTGGTGGACAACAACTTACCCATGGGTCAGCAATGTGCCCTTGTGGCCAAGAAGGCCAATGGGATCCTGGAGTGCATTAAGAGGAGTGTGTCCAGCAGATCCAGGGAGGTTCTCCTCCCCTCTACTCTGCCCTGCTAAGACCTCACCTGGAATACTGTGCCCAGTTTTGGGCTCCCCAGTTCAAGAGAGAGTCCAATGGAGATCTCCCAGGATGCTGAAGGGACTAGAGCACTGCTCTATGAGGAGAGGCTGAGCCCTGGGGCTGTTCATTCTGGAGAAGAGAAGACTGAGAGGGCATCTAATAAATGTTTATAAATATCTAAGGACTGGGTGTCAGGAGGGAAGGGACAGGCTGTTCTCCATTGCACCCTGTGATTGGACAAGAGGCAATGGACATAAACTCCAGCACAGGAGGTTCCACCTCTACATGAGGAGGAACTTCTTCACTGTGAGGGGCACAGAGCTGCTGGTTTCACCTCTGCCTCTACCTTATCACCCCCAGACTCCTGCCTGGGGGGGACTGGTTTCAGCCACTTCCCCCTTCGAATCATGTTTAAAGTCCTATCAATGAGACCTGCCAATTCCCTTCCTAGAATCTTTTTACCTTTGGGGGACAGACCATTCTTGTATACTGTGACCTTTCCCCTCCTCTGGGACAGATGTACTCCATCTGTTGCCAGCTGACCTGGTGCAGTAGAAAGTTCTCCAAGATCGAAAAACCCAAAATTGTTTTGATTGCACCAGCCTGTAGCCCACTTGTTGACTACAGCGGCTGACCTGTTCCTTCTGGTATTCCCTCCTGCAACTAAAGGTATTGATGAAAAAATTATTTGTGCACCTGACCCCTCAACCAGATCTCCCAGGACCTTGAAGTCATTTTGGATAGCCCTGGGAGTTCTGGTTGCAACATCATCATTCCCTAACTGCATAACTAGTAAGGGATAGTAGTCAGAGGGCTGCACCACACTAGGCAGCCTTCTGGTAACATCTCTAACTTGAGCTCCCAGGAGGCAGCAAACTTCCCTGTGAGAAGGGAAGGGAAATTCCCTTCCCAAACTCCTCCTCTCTATCTTCAGAAACTTCCACCCCCGCTACATGACAGGTTTGTCACATTAGCCCATTTTATGCTTCTCTTTGCCAGGGAGATAAAGCAATAGCAAGTTTTGATGTAGCATCAAACTTTAGTATGCTATATTTCATTTTGAAGAACTGCCTGAAATTGTTAAACACCCCTGTTGTTCTGCTTACTTAGGATCTGCATCTTTCTTTCTGCATGACAAGCAGACACAGCAATTTTTAAAAGTCCAGTTGGGTGAGCACACAGAAAACCTTTCCTGTTCCCACAATGAATTACAGAAGGCAAGAAGATGCCTCGATCAAGAAGCAAAGTATTGTCAGGTTTCGGCACCACAGAAATCACGGAGCAAAGACTTGCAAACCTTTTAACTAAATCACTGCATGTGAACAAACTGACTCAAGTTTTTCCTTTTAAAACATGAAGTGGAGATGGATTTTTATTTCAGTGTGTTTGAAAAGGCTTCCCCTATGTCACACTGAGATTTTAAATTTTGTTTCACCCTGGTGAGCACTGCACACTGTGGAGGTACCACAGTTTCTGAGGTGGGAATTTATAGTGGAAGCATCTTATGAATGCAGTATGCCCGAAGACAACTAACCTCCAAAGAAAGGCTGCTTGGAATTACATTAGTCCTTTTGCAAGAATGTGCTTACACCATGCTGATCCAAAGGCAAACCTGACCTTCATAACAAGGTCAGGATTCCAGAGAAGGGCAACAAGGCTGCAGAGAGGTCTTGAGCACAAGCCCCATGAGGAGAGGCTGAGGGAGCTGGGGTTGCTTAGCCTGGAGAAGAGGAGGCTCAGGGGAGACCTCATTGCTCTCTACAACTCCCTGAAGGGAGGCTGTAGCCAGGTGGGGGTTGGTCTCTTCTCCCAGGCAACCACCAACAGAAAAAGAGGACACAGTCTCAAGCTGTGCCAGGGGAGGTTTAGGCTGGAGGTGAGGATAAAGTTCTTCACAGAAAGGGTTATTTGCCATTGGAATGTGCTGCCCAGGGAGGTGTTGGAGTCACTGTCTCTGGAGGTGTTCAAGGGGGGATTGGATGTGGCACTTGAAGCCATGGTTTAGTTAGTCATGAGATGTTGGGTGATAGGTTGGACTTGATGATCTCTTGAGGTCTTTTCCAACCTTATTGACTCTATGATTCTATGAACAAACTTCAATCTGTGCAGAGCAGGACTAAATGAAGTATCAACAAGCTACTTAAAGATCAACTCAGGTCTGTGGCTTCCAGAGCAGAAAAGAAGAGCAACACTTCAATGTTAACACAAGCGCTAGTGAAGGAAGTCAACCGCAACAAAATTCCTTCCTCACGCACCCTGGCAAGAGTGATACATCTACCATCAATGATTATTGCTCTCTAGTACACCAAAACTGCTAAAATTTGGGGATTTTCATTATTGTTGGGTTGGTTTGTTTTGTTGTTGGGTTTTTTTAAGCAAGTGCAGAGCAAAGATAAAATAAATGATGCCCAAAAACTACATACAGGAGCAGAGGATGGAGATACTCATGGTACCTGAGAAATTACTCTGCAACATGCAGTTTGTACTCCACTGACTATTGGATTTGTTAACAGGGGTGCTTTAACATGAAGCATCTGTGCTTCCAGAACTTCTCTGTGTAAAACCACTTACACTACTAAAAGCTCTGAAGATATGAGCTTGATTCCGTATTTATGAAAGGCTGAATATAACACAAACCAGAATACATAAACAGGTCTAAAAATACATTATGTCATTATCTTCCTGCTCCCTGTGAACACAAACTACATCCTATGCTTCACTGTTGACCTTGTGTTTTCACTTTAACCTTCTTTCACAAGCCTGCACCGCAATAAAATCACACAAGCATCATCCACATTTCTCTACGAAGCATTTGTTACATGGAAGTTCTGCTTAGTGATAGAGTCAAGATCTTAACTAACGAGAGACCAATCTACTCAAAAGCATGACCATTCCCACAGGAATGAGATTAAATCCTTCCTATTGAAATAAGAGCAGGAAAATAAAGTAGAATTTGTTCATGTTTCTGGCAAGAAAGATATTTTTATTCCCCACTTGGCGTTGTATTTCTAACAATGGCTTCTTTCAACACTACATTGAAGTACATTTTTAACCTTTCCAAGACTCCCCTTCTTCACTGGCTTTTACAGATTTATTCCTGTACTTTACATTAGCACATACATCCATAGAAACCTCTTTTGTTTCTTAAACCTGTCAAAGAAATTTAAATAAATATTAGAATGACCTGGGAATTCAAAGAGTCCTTAAACTGTGAAAGAAAACCCGCTGCTACTTGATCAAATAGCACTCATGACCTAACATTTCAATCCCCACCCTTATCTGACTGATAATTTTACACCAGCATTCAGGAAGGTCATGATTCAGTTAGAAATTGCCTAAGGAGAGATATTCTTTTTTTCTGGAAACTGTTAGCACTTGACTCCTTTCCGACTAGAACAAACACCTCAAAACTGTCCTCCCTTTAGCATCACTATGAGTTCAGCTATGGAATGGAATGGAATGGAATGGAATGGAATGGAATGGAATGGAATGGAATGGAATGGAATGGAATGGAATGGAATGGAATGGAATGGAATGGAATGGAATGGAATGGAATGGAATGGAATAGAATAGACCAGGTTGGAAGAGACCTTCAAGATCATCGCGTCCAACCTATGATCCAACACCACCTAATCAACTAACCCATGGCACCAAGCACCCCATCAAGTCTCCTCCTGAACACCTCCAGTGATGGTGACTCCACCACCTCCCTGGGTAGCCCATTCCAATGGGCAATCACTCTCTCTGTGTAAAACTTCCTCCTAACAATACAATACAATACAATACAATACAATACAATACAATACAATACAATACACCAGGTTGGAAGAGACCTTCAAGATCATCGCGTCCAACCCATCAAACAATCCAACCCACCCAACAACTAGACCATACAGCCAAGCACCCCATCAAGTCTTCTCCTGAACACCTCCAGTGAAGGTGATTCCACCACCTCCACGGGTAGCCGATTCCAATGGCCAATCACTCTCTCCGTGTAGAACTTCTTCCTAACCTCCAGCCTAAACCTCCCCTGGTGCAACCTGAGACTGTGTCCTCTTGTTCTGGTGCTGGCTGCCTGGGAGAAGAGACCAACCTCTGCCTGGCTACAACCTCCTTCAGGTAGTTGTAGAGAGCAAGAAGGTCACCCCTCAGTCTCCTCTTCTCCAGGCTAAGCAACCCCAGCTCCCTCAGCCTCTCCTCATAGGGCTTGTGTTCCAAGCCCCTCACCAACTTTGTTGCCCTTCTCTGGACACGTTCCACCAAGTCAACATCCTTCCTAAACTGAGGGGCCCAGAACTGGACACAGGACTCAAGGTGTGGCCTAACCAGTGCTGTGTACAGGGGCAGAATGACCTCCCTGTTCCTGCTGGCCACACTGTTCCTGATGCAGGCCAGGATGCCATTGGCCCTCCTGGCTGCCTGGGCACACCAGCATCCCCAGGTCCCCCTCTGCCTGGCCTCTATGGTCAGCATAAAGGACCATTATTGGCCTGCACTCAAAGTCTTCAGCACAAATACTGTTTTTCATCCTTCCTGGACTTTGAGGCAAATTGGAGGACCTTTGCAAGGTGAGACTCAACAGAAAGTTAAGAATTAAAACCAGCAAATTATATCCCAGGGTTCACACCTGCACGTTGCTGCAACTGTATTCTGTAATTACAGATTATTGTAATGATCAAGATGGAGCAAAAAGGAATGCATTATTTAGTTTTCTTTCATTTTGCTCTCTGCATCTACTGTAGCTTCATAATACATATAAATGAAAAGACTACTCAGGGCATTTTTATCTGACTTCCAACTGCTTACAACGTCAGCTAACGGAACAATTTCCAGTCCATATGCATTTGTCACGTCAACAGCTTCCCAAGATAATAAATGCTCTTCAGTATCATGCCTGACATAACTGAGCCGGTGAGCAGGCTGCTAAAATTGTAAGGAGAATGTACAAGCGAGAGGTTCAAGCAGTTCTCTAATGACTTCAACCCAAGAGCAACACTCCAGTGCAACGGAGGGATCTGGGCAGGAATGCAGAGCGTACAATAGTCAGCTGTAAATAGAAACCAAACTTTGTCACCGCAAGCATCTGAAGCATGTCTCTCTGTTACGCTGCACAATGCAGGCAATACCGCGCTCAGCTCCAGCCCGCGCTCACAAGTGCAGGCACAGCTGTGCTACAGCCCATTCCATTTACAGCCTACTGCAGGAACTCTCCATTACAGGCTCTCTAACATTTTCTACATTACTACCAGTTTTCAAGCTTTGGTCCACAGACAATTTCAAAGGGGTGTGCAAACAAAAACTAAGAAAATCAAGGCTACAGCCAAGATCACTGTGTTCTAACTGTTCTGGGCTCTGCAGCATCTTCAGAGAGCAAGCACCACGCAGTTACATCATAGATGATTCCTCATCAGCAATGAGGTGACAAGTTTTGCATGCAATCCTGCTGAGTTTAACATATACAGCAAGCAGATCCCTAAGGTCCTTCTTGAACTGCGGGGCCCAGAACTGGACACTATATTCCAGATGTAGCCTCACCAGGGCAGAGCAGCGGGGAGAAGAACCATTCTTGACCTACCAGCCATTCTACCTACTAGCCATTCTACCTAGACAACACAGTTCATATGAGTATATAACCCTGAGAATGAAATTCATTCATGCAAGAATGAATTTTCTCTAGATTCATAAATTTAGAAACCACCAAAACCATTCCCACCTCCAAGCCCCACCCCACCCCCAAACAAAAAGAATGAAGGAGTACTAGAAGTGATGTAGTCCTTTTAGTCACAACTTCTACTTAATATAATTTACAGCTGCACATTTACACACAGAGCAAACTGCACAGTATAAAAACACACTGGAAGAAATGCAATGGTGCTATTACTCAGAATACAAGACAGTAGCTGTGAAATATCTGCTTTGTTTTTCCCCTAGTCCAGACTCCCACTCCTCATTATACACATTTATTTGAAATTACAAGAACACTTAGCCTGGAGAAGAGGAGGCTCAGTGGAGACCTTATTGCTCTCTACAACTCCCTGAAGGGAGGTGGTAGCCAGGTGAGGATTGGTCTCTTCTCCCAGGAAACCAGCACCAGAACAAGAGGACACAGTCTCAAGCTGTGCCAGGGGAGGTTTAGGCTGGGTGTTAGGAAGAAGTTCTTCACAGAAAGAGAGATTGGCCATTGGAATGTGCTGCCCACGGAGGTGGTGGAGTCTCCATCACTGGAGGTGTTTAAGAGGAGACTAGATGAGGCACTTGGTGCCATGGTTTAGTTGATTACATGGTGTTGGGTGATAGGTTGGATTTGATGATCTCAAAGGTCTTTTCCAACCTGGTTAATTCTATTCTATTCTAATAAATGCCCAAACTCCTGTTTGTATTGTTGCACACTGTGTGAAGTGGAATTCTTAGGAATCAAGTACTAATCCTTTATTCTCTCAATTTTCTGAAGACAAAAAACCACAGCATATTAAAGAGCTGAGGACCACCTCCTCTGTGTCCAGGAGATATGTATACCTACAAGGAGAAAAGCAGGACAGAATGCTAGAGGCCTGCCTGGATGAACAAGGAGCTACTGGACACACTATCACTTAAAAAGAAACTCTACAGGAAGTGGAGGGAAGGACAGATAGAACAGGGGGAGATAAGGAAGCTGCCCGAGCAGCAAGAGGCCTGGTTAGGAAAGCCAAAGCAGAGTTTGAATTGAATCTAGCCAGGGGGTTAAAGGGAACACTAAGAATTTCTACAGGTATATTAATGGCAAGAGGAAGCCCAGGGAAGGTGTGGGCCCCCTCAGAAAGGAAAGTGGTGAAATGGTCACAAGTGGTGTGGAAAAGGCTGAGGTACTCAATCACTTCTTTACCTCAGTCTTCACTGCAAGGGCCTCCAGCCACACTCCTGGTGTCATGGCAGACGATGCCAGGGACGGGGAGGAAGAACTGCCCATGGGAAGTGAAGCTCAGTTTGGTGATCACCTGAAGAACCTGAAAGTGTTCAAGTCCATGGGACCCGACGGGATACACCCACGGGTGCTGAGAGAACTGGCAGATGAGGTTGCCAAGCCCCTCTCTATTATATTCCAAAAGTCCTGGCAGCCTGGGGCAGTCCCCACAGGCTGGAAAAGGGGAAACATTGCTCCCATCTGCAAAAAGGGTAAGAAGGAGGAACCTGGGAACTCCAGGCCAGTCAGTCTCACCTCTGTGCCCGGAAAGATCATGGAGCAGATCCTCCTGGAGGCACTACTGACTCAGAAGAAGAGTGAGGAGGTGATTTGGAACAGTCAGCATGGCTTTGCCAAGGGCAAATCCTGCCTGACAAACCTGGTGGCCTTCTATGAGCAGGTGACAGCATTAATAGATGAGGGGCGAGCAACTGATGTCGTTTCCCTGGCCCTGAGCAAAGCCTTTGACACTGTCCCACACCACCTCCTGGTCTCCAGGCTGGTGACACATGGGTTTGATGGGTGACCACTAGATGGATAAAGAACTGGCTTGATGGCCGCACCCAAAGAGTGCCTGTCAATGGGTCCATGTCCCAGTGGAGGCCAGTGACAAGCAGAGTCCCTCAGGGATCAGTCCTGGGACCTGTCTTGTTCAGCATCTTTGTGGGTGCCATGGGCAGTGGCATCGAGTGCACCCTCAGCAAGGTTGCTGATGACACCAAGCTGTGTGGTGCAGCAGACATGCTGGAGGGAAGGGATCCATCCAGAGGGACCTGGACAGGCTGGAGAGGTGGGCACAAGCCAACCTCATGAGCTTCAACAAGACCAAGGGCAGGGTCCTGCAGCTGGGTCGAGGCAATGCCAGGCACAAATCCAGGCTGGGCAGGGACTGGCTGGAGAGCAGCCCTGAGGAGAGAGACTTGGGGGTGCTGGGGGAGGAGAAGCTCAACAGGAGCTCTCAGTGTGCACTTGCAGCCCGGAAAGCCAATCAGAGCCTGGGCTGCATCAGGAGAAGTGTGGCCAGCAGGTCAAGGGAGGTGATTCTCCCCCTCTGCTCAGCCCTGGTGAGACCCCACCTGGAGTACTGCCTCCAGTTCTAGAGCCCCTATTACAAGAGGGATCTGGAGGTGCTGGAAGGTGTCCAGAGAAGGGCCACAAGGATGAGCAGAGGGCTGGAGCACCTCTCCTGTGAGGACAGACTGAAAGACTTGGGGCTGTTCAGTCTGGAGAAGAGAAGGCTCCCAGGTGACCTCATTGTGGCCTTCCAGTATCTGAAGGAGGCCTACAAGAAGGCTGGGGAGGGACTGCTCAGGCTATCAGGTAGTAATAGGACTAGGGGGAATGGAATGAAGCTGGAGGTGGGGAGATTCAGGCTGGAGGTGAGGAAGAAGGTCTTCCCCATGAGAGTGGTGAAGCCCTGGAATGGGTTATCCAGGGAGGTGGTTGAGGCCCCATCCCTGGAGGTGTTTAAGCCCAGGCTGGATGAGGCTCTGGCCAGCCTGATCTACTGTGAGGCGTCCCTGCCCATGGCAGGGGTTGGAACTAGATGATCCTTGTGGTCCCTTCCAACCCTGACTGATTCTCTGATTCTATACAAAGGACAGTATGGTAACCATTTTAATGCACACATATTGGAGGTGGTTTTTTTTTTTCAAATAAATATACACACACATTACTAACGTGGGAAAAAAATGGGCCATATGAAGGCTGTATTCTTAATTATTGTTAAAAAGTATGCTTTTCATTATTAAGTACTCTGCACACCATTCTAGCTTAGGCATTAGTGAATGAGACAAAGCAGTGTTTCTCTTGTGAGGTGAAAAATTATTGCAGTTTGCATGCTAATTCTTCTGAGACTCCAGCCTAGAAAACATCAGTTGCAGAGCAGGAGTGCACCAAGAAGAACTGAAGTCAGTTCATATGCTTAAACCTGTCAATATAAAGCTGTGCACTGCTGGGTACGACCCCTAACTGAAATCTCTCCGATTAATTTTGATAGCAAAATGATGCCAACTGTTTCACTTGGAACAGAGCAGTTTTTTATCATGTTCACCATAATTAACTAACACTAACTTCTCTCTTCTGATAGAAAACTGAAAGCAAGTATCACATATCTAGTTTCAAATTTTTAATCCTTTAATAATGAAGTTGATATGAAAGTAGAACCATATAAAACATATTTAGCATGCTATATTTGGCATACTGTGTTGAGAGATTTACAGCATAAACTCCATGGTAATACTGAAAAATACACAGAAGATAAATACACACAGTTAGAGACCTGCTCTGTCAGGAAAAGGTCAAGCCCACACAAGTATGGTAGCTAACACTGCTTTCAAGTGTCTATTATAGAACAGCTAAAATTAACCAAAGGACAAACTAATCAAACTCATTGAACACAACTTATCAAGAATAACTTGCTATTGTATTCAGAAAATAAACTAGTTCAAAATACTTTTCTAAATTGCTACTTGAAAACTAAAATAGAAGTATCAGACTTCTTACTGCTCTCACAAACCAGGATCTATGACTCGCTAGCCAAGCAGAATACAACTGATCTCAGATTTGTTCGACTCCCTAATGCCTGCTAGCTAATGTTACCATGTTCGTAGAGAGTGGGAGCTGACATATACTGAGGTTGCTTTTAAATAGCACATTAAGCATGTGGGAAACCACAGTTCTGAAATAACACTCCAGTTCATGCACTCAGAGAATCCCAGAAATATTCAGGTTGGAAGAGACCCTCAGGATCACCAAGTCCAACCAATAACCCTACTCTACAAGGTTCACCCCTAAACCATATCCCCAAACACCACATCCAAATTACCACATCCAGGGTTGGTGACTCAACCACCTCCCTGGGCAGCACATTCCAATGCCTGACCACTCTTGCCCTGAAAAAATGCTTCCTAATGTCCAGTCTAAACCTACCCAGTCACAGCTTGAGGCCATTCCCTCTTGTTCTGGCACTAATTACCTGGGATAAGATACCAGCACCAGCCTCTCCACAACCTCCTCTCAGGTTGTTATAGAGAGCAATGAGGTCTCCTCTCAGCCTCCTCTTTTTCAAATTAACCATCCCCATCTCCTTCACTTGCTCTTGGTAAGGTTTATTCTCCAGACCCTTCACAACTTCCTTGCCGTCCTCTGCACTCACAGTTGTGTTGCCTAACCAGCAAACACAACCCAGTGCCACAAGTCACTAGAAATAACTGTCCAGCACTGAAAGCTACAGATGTCCACTTGGCCTGGAGCCTGACCACAGGTGTGTCCAGAAATGTGAATAAGCAGCACTTCTGTTTCACTCAACCAATCGTACAAAAGCAAAGTTTCTGGCCGATGGCAAGCCATTACCATACCCCTGGAAAGCCAGACAGCAGAACTTTGCTTCATTTTCATTTCTTGCATGAGTGATGCTGCTAGACATGACAGGCTAGACAGAAGACTCCACCAGCTGAATTACTGCAACCTCTCTTAACAGCTAAATTAGCTGCAGTTGTTTTGAGAAAAAACAAAAATCCCTTGCAACCATTTGGTTTACAAAGAAGTTTTGGCACATGCTAACGTGTTCTGCTTTCAGGGATAAAATTAAACTGGAAGCCCTGCTGCTGCCATACACTAAGTATGTTCCAACTCCAAACAATAAAGTAGAAGTCCAAATGAATGACTGGTCTTCTGTTCAAATGTCAGTGACATATGTTAGGGTGGGAGAGCCCAGAGGACAAGCTAAATGCAATTTGAAGTCTCCAAGATGAATATAGTATAGGATTTGAGACCTCGATACTAATCATATTGTGGTGGGTTGAAGTCTCCCCCCAGCATAAACTTTTGCCAGACCAATTCAGTTAGAAGCAAGTGAAGCAGTATGTACAAGCACTGTACATACAGCTGTACACTGTACAATGGAATGCAATGAATATGTACCAAATATACAGGAGGTACAATATTATACAGATGTGTAAAATAGCAAACAGGACAAGGACCCCCTGGCCAAGGACCAGGGGAGGCTACTACCTTCTCCCTCCCTGCCTCTCCCCTTACTCCCCACCCCACACAACAGGGATAAGAGAAAGGAACAGAGGAGTTAGCCTCAGCCAAGACCAGCCAAAAGCACACAGATTATCTCTCCTGAGCAAAGCAAAACCAGCCAGAGATCAGAAGAGAAAAGGGAAGAATTGTTACGGTACAGCTCCTCTTATTTTAGATATTTACCCAATGAATTTGTTTAGAATAATTTTTTGTTTTCCTTTTCACACCCAACACTGATTTATTTATATTTTTCTACTTTTCTGCTCAAAATCTGTAACTAAATTTTAAAGGCAGAGCCTAAACCCACCACAATCCACCCCTTCTAAACAATTTCATTGGCTGCTAATCCCATCCATCTAATCCAACACATATCAGCGCCCATATGTGGTTGTATTGTACAAAATTACTTATTAATTTGCACATAACTAGAATGCAGATTCTAGAGATCATTATTTAATCAAGCAAGAGTCAGAAGTGCCTTTTAAAGAGGAGATATTAAGGTGTGTCATATGCACACCATAAACAAAACCTCCTGCCCAGAAACTCCCCAAGTTATTGATTTTGAAACAGAATATGCCAAGTTTTGCTTAAGTTTGCCCCAGAGTTTACAGGATTATGACCTTACATTTTAAATAAAGCTAATAAACTAATACAATCAGAAACAATTAATGAATAAACTGATACCAGTTATGAGAAAAAATGGAATGGAATGGAATTAACCAGGTTGGAAAAGACCTCAGAGATCATCAAGTCCAACCTATCATCCGACACCATCTAATCAGCTAAACCATGGCACCAAGGGCCTCATCCAGGCTCTTCTTAAACACCTAATCTAAATGTCCAAACTGTGTTTTCATGGCTTTAATATGGCAGTTTCTTATATCATAAAAAATGGACAACTGATGAAACAATCATTACAAAAATGGTTAGTGACAGTATATTTTGCACTTTATCAAAATACTTCTATTTTTAAACATTTAATAATCTCTACACAACAAAAGATTATGAAGTTCCACTACAGAAAACTTTCAATGTTGTGGTGATTTTTGCTTTCTAAAACCTTGCTAACCCTGAGAAGAAAGGTTTCCCATATGCCTGTTCTGATTTTCAGCAGTACCACCACAGGAGACCCAGCCGAAGTGAGATCAATTTCTGCAACAGAGAACACATCTCAGCAAGGCCTATTTTGTCCTATATGCTGAGAGCAGTCAAGCCAATAACACCTCTCAGAAAAAATGATAGCCTTCAGTAACATCTTAGAATTTAACCTTCTGACCATTCAGGACAGTACTAATGATTGTGCTGTGCTAACCACAAGAGCAAAGATTAAGGGTCATTCTCCAAGGCTTCCCTCTTACAACATTATTGTGGAAAAAAAGCCCCTATGCATCTGTTGCATCCTCATAGAAGCAGCAAATTCACAGATTTTATCCACACCCAGCAGTGAAGTGCTGCAAAATCTTTCAAGAACAAGAGCTATCAGTGTGTATAATTTCACATCGTTTCAAGCACATTTTAAAGCTACCAGTGAAACAACTATTTGAGATATCGAGTCAACACATTAGTATGATTTAGAATGTTATATTAATAGAGTCTTACTCTATTTTTTAGCTAACTGGAATATTAGTGCAACTTGTAAATGCGTGAACTCGCGACTTCGTAGGTAGCAGATGAAATTCTGTGGAGCTGATGCTGATGTTTAGGCCATATAAGTCTGTTAAACTAGTAAGTTCTATGTTTTGGTACTAATTTGCAAGCCTCCACAGACTGAATGACTGCCAAGACAGGAACAAGATAAAGCTGAAGGTGCTTCACTGCTGGACCGGCACCGAACAGGGGGAGTTTTGATGCTAATTTTTGCCTGGTGAAGGACAAAGAGATGAAACAGCTGCTGAAAAGGAATAAGCAAGACCAAGCTACTTAGTCATCAAGGATGAGGCAGGGCAAGACCCTCAGAAGGCAAGTCATCAAAAAGAACACACAGTAGATGTCAACAGAGACTGTGGATTAGTAATATGAAAAACACATAATTCTTGAAATTAGAATATTCTAGATCAGAAGAAGTTATATTAGAAGTTTATGTAGAAATCAGAAATATGCATGTTTGGGAGCTACACAAACTGTGCATTTGGGATACAGGTGGTACAGACTTTGGAGAAAGATCTCCTCTGTACCCCAGTGCTACAGTGAACAATACCAACTTGACAAGACATAGTCCAATCCCCTCTTGAACACCTCCAGGGACAGTGATTCCACCACTTCCCTGGTCAGCACATTCCAGTGGCCAATCTCTCTTTCTGTGAAAAACTTCTTACTCACCTCCAGCCTAAACCTCCCCTGGCACAGCTTGAGACTTTGTTGCCCTTCTCTGGACACCTTCCAGCAACTCAACATCTTTCCTGAGGGGCCCAGAACTAGACACAGGACTCAAGGTGTGGCCTAACCTGTGCTGAGTACAGGGGCAGAAGGATTTTCCTGCTCCTGGTGGCCACACTATTTCTGATCCAGGCCAGGATGCCACTGGCCTTCTTGGCCACCTGGGCACACTGCTGGCTCATGTTCAGCTGCTGTCAACCAGTACCCCCAGGTCCCTCTCTGCCTGGCTGCTCTCCAGCCGACCCCAGCCTGTAGCACTGCATGGGGTTGTTGTGCCCAAAGTGCATCACCTGGCACTTGGACTTGTTGAATGCCATCATGTTGGACTCTGCCCATCTCTCCAGCCTGGCAAGGTCCCTCTGCAGAGCTCTTCTACCCTCTAACAGATCAACACCTGCCCCCAACTTGCTATTGTCTGCAAACTTAGTAATGGTGGACTCCATCCCCTCATCCGGATCATCAATAAAGATATTGAATAGGATTGGGCCCAGCATAGATCCCTGGGGGACACCACTAGTGACTGACAGTGGCTTGGTGAGCTCATCTGCCCCCTCTCTCAGCACCCTAGGATGTATTCCATCTGGTCCCATGGGCTTGTGAGTATCCACATGGCTCAGTAAGTCCCTAATTACTTCCTCATGGATTTCAGGGGGATTATACTGCTCCCTGACCCCATCAACCAGTTCAGGAGGCCAGTTATCCTGAAGTCCTCCTGCCTTACTGTTGAAAATGGAGGCAAAGAAGGTATTTAGCACCTCAGCCTTTTCCTCATCTTTAGTTACAGTGTTCCCCTCCAGGTCCAATAAGGAGTGGAGGTTCTTCTTGCCCTCTTTTTAGCATTAATATATCTATAAAAATGGTTTTTATTGTCTTTCACAGCAGTGTTCAGCTTAAGTTCTAACTGGGCTTTTGCCTCTCTAATTTTTCTCTTACATGATCTAACATCCTTAAATGTATCACTAATTCCCTCCCCACTTTCCAAAGGCAATACACCCTCTTTTCCCCCTTAATTCCTTCAGGAGCTGCTTGCCCATCCAGGCCCAGAGCCTTCCCCTTAGCTCCTCTTTTGGCACATGGGAACTGCCAGTTCCTGTGCCTTCAAGAGCTCCTGTTTGAAGTAGGTCCAACCATCCTGGACCCCTTGGTTCTTAAGGGCTGCTGCCCAGGGTACTCTCTGAATAAGTTCCTTGAACAAGATGAAGTTTGCCCTCGGGAAGTCCAAAGGGAGGGTCCTGTTACTGCTCCTCCCTATTTCCCTGCATAGTGAAAACTCCACTAGCTCATGGTTGCTGCACCCTAGACAGCCTCCTACCATCACATCTCCCACCAGCCCTTCTCTATTGGAGAACAGCAGGTCCAGCAGAGCCTGACCCCTGGGAGGCTCTCTTAACAGCTGCATCAGGAAGCTGTCCTCCATGCGCTCCAGGAATCTTCTGGACTGCCTCCTCGCTGCTGAGTTAAGTTCCCAGCGGATGTCTGGCCGGTTACAGTCACCTACAAGGACAAGATCTGATGATCTTGAGACAGCCTCCAGTTGCTTACAGAATATTTCATCAACCTCTTCATCCTGGTTGGGTGGTCAGTTGGGTGATGTCAGTTTTGTTAGCCCTCCCTCTGATTTTAAGTCACTAGGTTGTTGCAAGACGCAACTTGTTCCATGCACTAAGCAAGATAGTTACCTCCATCCATTAAGTTTTCTTTTGTATAGTAGAAATTAGATGCTTGGCAGCATGTGCTTCAGCTTTCACTGGGCCACTTCCAGTTGCCAGTTGAGGAATAAATGAAGTAAAGGACATTCATGAATATCCCTGTGGCAATGCATTGAAAACCCCTCACCCCACCCCGTGGAGCCAGGATATGGATGAAGGTCAGAAACGTGGGAGAAGGGGTAAGGAGGAAGGTATTTTGACCCTTTCAGGGCAGGACATATTTTCTTGGGGAAAGAATGAAAGTGTAACAGAAAATCCTTGGTGCACCTCCCTGAGTGTCGGGGACACAATTTTGTTGGACTTCAAGGAGGCACTCCGACTCTGGGGTCCAGAGGTCTTTGAGCTGGAGGACCCAATGGAACACAAAGCATTACAGCCAGGGTAGCCTTTTGGGTTGGTGTGGGCTGTTTCATGGAGACAGAGAAGAACCGACCGTGACCCCGGTGAGAAATTTAGGGGAACTGGGCATAGGGGTTCAAAAAGCAGCGTGTCTGCAGGCCACATGACAGAGGGACATATCCAGTCCCTGTGAATGTGTCCACGAACCCAGATTTTCTCTGACTATTTATAAGAGGTCTGCCAGAGGGTTTAAAACTGCCCACACAAACCATTAGGGAAAACTGAAAAGATTATCGAGAATCATAGCAGTTCAGTAAATACAGAGCAGCGTGTAATGACCTGGATGGAATTCCATGTAAGAATAACCTCAGATGGTCGGGAAATTGGTTGCTCTAACCCTGTAGCCAAAATAAGGTCTGCTGGAGAAGATAAGCAGCACTTTCTCTCCAGCGGGGAGAAGCATGTGCTGGCAGGCCATGTGGCAAGAAGGAGGTCCGTCCCCTTAGCCGCTCCCCTCTTTCGAGCACTCGCAGCAGCCCGGAAATGCCGCAAAGCCGCGCCGAGACCCGCTGGACGAGCTGCGAATTCAAAGGGACTCCTTGCGAGCTGCTGCACTGGGTATGCCTGATACAGAGAACAAGAATGTGCTCAGCTGGTAAATAAAGTCTCAGATACAGTTGTTAGGGGAAAACTGCGAAACTGCAGCCGCAGCCCCCTGGCAGAAGCTTGCTCTGCCGCTTCACCAAGCAAGAAAGTTAACCCTTTTGCACCTCATCAATGGGAATCTACTGACAATACAACAAACTAGATGCCACGGTAACTGACCCAGGCTTCTCTTACTGCCTTGTAAACGCATATCAATGATCTGCTAACGATAAACCTTTTATCTTGATTCCAGAGGAACCCAGAAGGACTGTGATCAAATTTCTCACAGATACTGGGGGCCCAAATAAATGTTTTAAATGAACAACAAGCTAAAAGCCTGGGAATTCAGCCACCCCGTAAAAGAGTAAGAATACTGGATGCTACAGGAACACCTAATATCTGCTATTTAGCCAAAATACACGTGTGGCTCCCAGGAGATAAACAAAGCACTTTAGCAGAAGTTGCCCTAAGCCCCTGACCCGGGGCTTTGATGTGCTGGCTGGCAAAAGGTGGCATTGTTTATTTTTTTTAGCCAAACTTTAGCTCTCTGGTCTGCTGTCTCTGCTCTTATGTCTCCCTTCTGGGAGGCAAAAAGTTTGGGAAATACAGGAAGTGAAAACAAATTGTTCGTTCTGCAGAACAGAGAAACACTATGTTGACCCTTTTCTACTGTAACAGTAGCTAGAAAATCTAGCGACCAATACAGAAAAGCTTGTGGTTTCTAAATCAGATTTCCTCCACCATCTGAAGTTTGTCAACGTCAGCAAATAACTTAGGAAAGAATTGGCAAAATACGAGTACCTACAGAGGACCTCAACCATCCCTCACTGTCCAGTACAGTAGTACTGGCACCCCAGAAGTGCTGCACTCAGCCTTGGATACAATACAATACAATACAATACAATACAATACAATACAATACAATACAATACAATACAATACACCAGGTTGGAAGAGACCTTCAAGATCATCGCGTCCAACCCATCAAACAATCCAACCCACATAAACAACTAAACCATGGCACCAAGCACCCCATCAAGTCTCCTCCTGAACACCTCCAATGATTGTGACTCCACCACCTCCCTGGGCAGCCCATTCCAATGGGCAATCACTCTCTCTGTATAGAACTTCTTCCTAACATCCAGCCTAAACCTCCCTGGTGCAGCTTGAGACTGTGTCCTCTTGTTCTGGTGCTGGCTGCCTGGGAGAAGAGACCAACCTCTGCCTGGCTACAACTTTCCTTCAGGGAGTTGTAGAGTGCAGTAAGGTCAACCCTGAGTCTCCTCCTCTCCAGGCTAAGCAACCCCAGCTCCCTCAGCCTCTCCTCATAGGGCTTGTGTTCCAAACCCCTCACCAACTTCGTTGCCCTTCTCTGGACATGCTCCAGCAACTCAACATCCTTTCTAAACTGAGGAGCCCAGAACTGGACACAGTACTTGAAGTGTGGCCTAACCAGTGCAGTGGACAGGGGCAGAATGACCTCCCTGCTCCTGCTGGCCACACTCTTCCTGATGCAGGCCAGGATGCCATTGGCCCTCTTGGCTGCCTGGGCACACTGCAGGCTCATGTTCAGCCTACTATCGACCAGTATCCCCAGGTCCTTTTCAGTCTTCTTCACAAAGGTTTGCAAGCTGAAAGCAAAATTCCTGCAATACTTCTATGCCATATTCATTAAGGAATATAGAATACTCCTTCTGGGAATTGCACTGTCCACCATCATCCCTGGGTTGTGATTCACTTTCAGCATTCGCTGGTGCCTTACAATTGTCTGCAGAATGGTAAGATGTGTGCCATGACCCATGGTATGCACACCACAGGTCCTTCTCACCCAAGCATCTCATGCACACAGTGGCCTGACATAGCAGCAGCTGAGGTTGTAGACCGGTAGAGGTTGGTCTCTTCTCCCAGGCAACCAGCACCAGAACAAGAGGACACAGTCTCAGGCTGCGCCAGGGGAGGTTTAGGCTGGAGGTTAGGAAGAAGTTCTACACAGAGAGAGTGATTGCCCATTGGAATGTGCTGCCCACGGAGGTGATGGAGTCACTGTCACTGGAGGTGTTCAGGAGGAGACTTGATAGGGTGCTTGGTGCCATGGTTTAGTTGATTAGGTGGTGTTGGATGATAGGTTGGACACGATGATCTTGAAGGTCTCTTCCAACCTGGTCTGGTCTATTCTATTCTATTCTATTCTATTCTATTCTATTCTATTCTATTCTATTCTATTCTATTCTATTCTATTCTATTCAGCTTTTACTACTACTACTGCAGGCATGGCCAAGGAGAGGAAATACACATATAGAAGCTTTGAAATACACCATAATGTAAGCTTTGAAGTCTGCCACCATTTCAGTGTTTCTTAACTTTTGAGGGTTTAACTTTTAAGTGAGGTATTTAAATAACATATATTTATTTAGTTTCTTTCCCCCTAACCTCTACATTTCTGTAGTCAAAAAGTGAGTGCTTTGAACAAGAAGTATCCTTTTCAAGTATTTGGAAAGTACTTTCCATGTAAGTGTATAAAAGATATCATCATAGAAATATTGCTTTGTTTCAAGTTTTATATTCCTTCCTTCTGGTGTTACAGCCAAAGGCCTGCAGGAAGGTAACTGTTGGTTTCAGCCCTAGTCCTGTATGTAGTGTCATGCAATACATTTGTCTCCTGTCCTAATTACCTTACTCTATTTCAATCTCTTTCCCAAAGCAGTTGTCCATCTGTTAAAGCAGTATTTTACCTCTGCTCAACTGACCTGTCCTCTAGAAGTGAGCCTGTATTGAATTAACTCAGCTTCATTTCAACCCAGGTATCTGTTTACAGCATCACTCAGGGCTTCTCAACTAGCCCTGTCAAATCTATCTCCAGGGACACCATCTTTTTCTCCTTAGTGCAGAGAAGAATTCCAGGTGTTCTGTTTTGGATTTGATGGCGATGAAGACCACTCTAATGTGTATATATATATATACACCCACTTATGCATTCCTCCTCTCAGAAATAGCCATTCTTTTAGGAATTAGGTTGGAAAGGGCAGGGGAAAGAAAGGGTCAGTTGATGCTGTTTTGCTGCTGTTTGTTGTTGGTTTGGTTTGGATTATTTTTTGGGAGGGGGTGGGGTGGGGTGGTTTTTTTGTTTGGTTTGGTTTTTTTTGTCTTCATCTAGCTTACTAGCCTCAAGAGCATTTGTATATCCTCATATTTCATTGTTGGTGCCAAATACCCTACTGTAATATCAGCATAAGTCTTCACCAAATTTAAGTGCCTTCACAGCTGCTCCCTCACAGGGCATGCGGCACCGCAGCATCCTGCAGCAATCCCTAACGCTTGCTTGAGACAAATTGCCCCAATTCAGGAAAACAAGGCTCAACGACCAAGCCATAGTCTGTCTACCTGTTTCTGAGTTGTCAATATTCAATGAACCAATGTTACATAAAACGACCTGCAGTTTAACATCAACGCAATGAGAAGAGATTCAGCACAGAACAGCTCTGCAGAATCTCTTAAGGAGAACCGCTGATGAAAAGAAATCTCCAGTCTGCAAGTTGAGCATGAGACCTTAATTACTCTTTGATTGTTGATCTCTAGCCCAGGAATGGTTGTGCTGATTTAATTTTTTTTTTTCTCTTGAGATTCCAGCTTGGAAGCTCCTTGCTGCTCTGAACCCAGGAGCTATAAAACAGTAACAAAGCTCAGCATAAGCGTTTTGCAGAAATGGCATACAGGCTGTACCAGCTTCTCACGTGACTTACAGAAGAATTACTTCGAACAGGATGAAGACCTGATTCAGCACACACAGCTGTTCCCAAACTTGGGACGCCAAGTGAGCTCAGCAGTAATTAAATCTCAAGCTAGAGGCCAGCAGAAATTAAATTTTATCCAAAATCTGCAGGCTGAACTTAGCAATTCATGACCATGACTGAAAGCTTAAAAAAATAAAAGTAGCTATTTCTGTGTTCTATGTGTATTAGGTAGCAACTTTATAAAGGACAGTATGTAACATGGGATAGCAGAGAACTAATCTTACAGGCTGCCCTTTTCAGTCTTAAATTCCTACAGAGACTATCACAAAATAAATACCTCCCTCGAGGGAATTTTACTCGATGCTGTCATAAACTAACTTGAATACAGAACAGTGCAAAAGGGCTCTGCAGAGGGACCTCGACCGACTGGACAGATGGGCGGAGTCCAACAGGATGGCATTCAACAAGTCCAAGTGCCAGGTGCTGCACTTTGGCCACAGCAACCCCATGCAGAGCTACAGGCTGGGGTCAGAGTGGCTGGAGAGCTCCCAAACAGAGAGGGACCTGGGGGTGCTGGTTGACAGCTGCCTAAACATGAGCCAGCAGTGTGCCCAGGTGGCCAAGAGGGCCAACCGCATCCTGGCCGGCATGAGGAATAGTGTGGCCAGCAGGAGCAGGGAGGTCATTGTGCCCCTGTACTCAGCACTGGTTAGGCCACACCTTGAGTGCTGTGTCCAGTTCTGGGCCCCTCAATTTAGGAAGGACATCGAGACACTTGAACGTTGTGGTGGTTTGGGCTGGGTGCCCTTATGCTGCTTGGTGCACTTCCTGTGTCCAGAAGTCCAGCCCGGTGGGTGGACACAGGAAACCAGGTATCTCCTACCACACCCCCTGCACCGCTATAAGATCTAGCGCAGGTTCCGCCTCTTTCTCCTTCTTCCCTCGCCGGCGCCTGGTAACTGGGGGAGACGTCTCCCAGCCTTGGGCCTGGCTTTTCCATCACTTTTTGCAATCCGTTTGTCAGAGTTGTTATTTTGCCTGTGGTGGGGAGGGGGCTACCTCAACCCACTACAAACGTGTCCAGAGAAGGGCAACAAGTATGGGGAGAGGCCTTGAGCACAAGCCCTGTGAGGAGAGGCTGAGGGAGCTGGGGTTGGTTAGCCTGGAGAAGAGGAGGCTCAGGGGAGACCTCATTGCTCTCTACAACTACCTGAAGGGTGGTTGTAGCCAGGAAGGGGTTGGCCTCTTCTCTCTAGCAACCAGCACCAGAACAAGGGGACACAGTCTCAAGCTGTGCCAGGGGAAGTTTAGGCTGGAGGTGAGGAGAAAGTTCTTCACCGAGAGAGTCATTCACCATTGGAATGTGCTGCCCAGGGAGGTGGTGGAGTCACCGTCCCTGGAGGTGTTCCAGAGGGGACTGGACGTGGCACTTGGTGCCATGGTCTAGTCATGAGGTCTGTGGTGACAGGTTGGACTCGATGATCTTCAAGGTCTCTTCCAACCTTAGTGATACTGTGAAAATATCACAAATTTCCCAGATTTCCCACACAGTATGAAAAGTCACAAGTTCTCAAATTAGCATCCATAAACATCCTCACACATAAAAACTAAAGCTGTAGAGGATTCTCCTTTTTTATTTTTAGCTTTGTATTTCTGATAGAGGTAGAAGATTTGCAGAGGCTCTTCGTGAGTTTCCATGGTAAACTGATCTCTCCATATAGGGTGTATTGGCTGTCCTCCCCACCCATGGGTAAATGCCCTCAACACCCTCATACTTTTCTGTGTCATTGTGGGATAGATTTACACATGAAAACACACCCAATTTCAAATGGAAATTCACAATTACTAAGTAATAAAAGTGAACTCATCAGCACATTGTTTGCTATCCAGTAAGTACAAGTGACTGAAGTGAGCAGCTGCAGGAAACTGAAAAGAAGAAAGGAAAAAAAGCTATTCTTAAAAATACGTATATTTGACAAATTCAGGAACTGATTTCTAGACAAGCTAAGCAGAATGAGCTCCAACAGAAACTAATGCAACAATTTCCAGACAGAAACTTGAAAACTCTGTTCAGAGAGCATAAATAAAAGGGGGACAAAAAGATCACAAGATTTTACGTGTGTCACACAGAGCAGGACCATGAAAAAGTTCTCACAACAGAACATTTTACTGGTTTGGATGAAGTACTCCCAGTTTGCACAATGATGCAGATTGGTTTTTCTTAATCCTCCTAAGTTTAGCAGCTACCTTTAGCCTGGAGAGGAGGAGACTCAGGGGTGACCTTATTGCTTTCTACAACTACCTGAAGGGAGGTGGTAGGCAGGCAACCAGCACCAGAACAAGAGGACACAGTCCCAGGCTGCGCCAGGGGAGGTTTAGGCTGGCGTTTAGGAGGAAGTTTTACACAGAGAGTGATTGCCCATTGGAATGGGCTGCCCGGGGAGGTGGTGGAGTCACCTTCATTGGAGGTGTTCAGGAGGAGACTTGATGGGGTGCTTGGTGCCATGGTTTAGTTGATTAGGTGGTGTTGGATGATAGGTTGGACGCGATGATCTTGAAGGTCTCTTCCAGCCTGGTCTGGTCTATTCTATTCTATTCTATTCTATTCTATTCTATTCTATTCTATTCTATTCTATTCTATTCTATTCTACCTGAAAAACACTTCTTCACAAAAAGAACCAAACAAAGAACCAGGAAGCTAGTCTTGTGTGGCTGAAAATTGAGGAGTGTATAAAATGTCTTGTAGCACTCCTTCACCTTTTCTTTTAAAAAGCATCTCCTTTTCAGAAAAAGGAGAGAAGGTTTTCTGTCACTTTCTACTGCTCCTTTCAGGAATCATGAACAGTTCGCTCATTTTGAATACCTAAACAAACAGTATGTGTTTTCCAGTTGCCCAGAGGTGTTCACTCGCTCTCTGCAGTCCTAAGTGGCGCACTGCAACCTTTCTGCTTGTGTAGTTCAGAGCAAGAGAGGCGCCAGGCGGTTACCTAATTCATGGGAGGGGAGAATAGAATAGAATAGAATAGAATAGAATAGAATAGAATAGAATAGAATAGAATAGAATAGAATAGAATAGAATAGAATAGAATAGAATAGACCAGGTTGGAAGAGACCTTCAAGATCATCGCGTCCAACCCATCAACCAATCCAATCCACCTAAACACCAAGCACCCCATCAAGTCTCCTCCTGAACACCTCCAATGAAGGTGACTCCACCACCTCCCCAGGCAGCCCATTCCAATGGGCAATCACTCTCTCTGTGTAGAACTTCTTCCTAACATCCAGTCTAAACCTGCCCTGGTGCAGCCTGAGACTGTGTCCTCTTGTTCTGGTGCTGGTTGCCTGGGAGAAGAGACCAACCTCTGCCTGGCTACAACCTCCTTCAGGTAGTTGTAGAGAGCAAGAAGGTCACTCCTGAGCCTCCTCCAGGCTAAGCAACCCCATCTCCCTCAGCCTCTCCTCACAGGGCTTGTGCTCCAAACCCTTCGCCAACTTTGTTACCCTTCTCTGGACACCTTCCAGCAACTCAACCTCCTTCCTAAACTGAGGAGCCCAGAACTGGACACAGGACTCAAGGTGTGGCCTAACCAGTGCAGTGTACAGGAGCAGAATGACCTCCCTGCTCCTGCTGGCCACACTGTTCCTGATGCAGGCCAGGCTGCCATTGGCCTTTGGCTGCCTGGGCACACTGTAGGCTCATGTTCAGTCTACCATCGACCAGTACCCCCAGGTCCCTCTCTGCCTGGCCACTCTCCAGCCACTCTGACCCCAGCCTGTAGCACTGCATGGGGCTGCTGTGGCCAATGTGCAGAACCCATCACTTGGATGTGTTCAATCTCATGCCCTTGGACTCTGCCCATCTGTCCAGCCTGTCCAGGTCCCTCTGCAAAGCCTCTCTGCCCTCCAGCAGATCAACTCCTGCCCCCAGCTTGGTGTCGTCTGCAAATTTCCTGATGATGATTTACTCAATCCCCTCATCCAGATCATCAATAAAGATGTTGAAGAGCATGGGGCCCAGCACTGACCCTTGGGGCACACCACTAGTGCCTGGCCGCCAGCTGGATGTGGCACCATTCACCACCACTCTCTGGGAGCATGGGACCATAAACATAAGACTGGGAAAACTGACAGTAAACATAAAAATAAGAAACATTAAGAAGTCCTTGATGTATTTCTTTTGCATTTTGATTCAGAAGACTTCCATTGGGAGAACATATGTTTTTTAAAAGCAATTTTCTTGTATTTGACCAAGACTGTGCAGGAGGTGAGCCTAGGAAACAACCCTAACATCTAAAAGGAAGAACTGAACCAACCAATTGCAGGACATTTGAGGAATAAGCAAAAGAACATGAGGATTGCCATGTTCCCTGGCATTCATTTTTTTCAGTCCAATTTAAACCTTGGAAAGCCACAAGGAAGCTTGCTTTATCAGCCCAGAGACCGGGCTCGGGAGACCCTGGTTCCAGGGGAAGAAACCAGGCACCTCCTTGTAACGTCAAGATACACAAAGTCCAAATCAGACATTGTGCTCCAAATTGGCCAAACCACATCTCTGAGGAAATACTCCATCCACAACAGCTACTTTTATTCAGAAATTAGAGGCTGGCTGCATAATTTTAATGTTACTTAATCTCAAGGAATTCATGGATAGATAGAAATTTGGGCTCTTCATCCAAGCCACACTACTGTTTTTCTTCCTAGAGAAAACACGTTATCCCTGATAGGAAGTGCCAAGGCTATACTACACTCCAGCACCCTATCAACAAGATAAGAAAGGGGTGAAAGTGAAAAGCAACGCTGTAATGCATGTGAAGCATGCAAAGAACAGCAGTACAAAAACCCGAGAGACACAATCAGGCATTTGGACATAACTGGGTTGCTGTAATGCTAGCTGTGATATCACGTAATGAAGGTAGAACTGGTAGGTGAAAGTCACAATTTCATTGTCTACCAAGAAGCCAGTGTGAAAGGGGTGAATGCAGACATGTGCCACAGATGCCTCCGATAAAGTATCGCATTTAAATGCCCAGGCCACGCAGCTGTCCTGAAAATAGATCCCTTGTTTTCTTGGAGGGGAGAGGGCAGGTATAGTCAGAGTCTGCAAAGCCTCTCTCTCCTCATTTTCCTTGTTATTCATAGACAATATGGAAAAGAGTTTAATGCCAAAGTACAACTAACCTGACCCTCAAAGGGAGGGATGTGTGTGTGGCGCCTGGGCTGCCTGACGGCCTGCCACCAGTCCATCCGTCAACAGGCAGCAGCCACTTCTGGAAACTGCCAGCTGCCTGGCATTAAGCTCAGAAGATCAGGCAGCATAAATAAGTAACAGCAGTGACAGGAGGAATGCAAAGAGAAAAGAAATCCTCCTCTTCAGCATTCACAGGTCAGCATGTAACAAGGCAGGCTATGCAATGAAGGAAGCAGCTTGCTTGTGCTAAGGGAGGTCTTGTCAGAAACACCATGCTGGGAATCAGAGTAAACCTGTGAAATCCCTGGGAAGGAATGCACCTACACATCTCATCTCCATAAAATAGTCTGGCATAGGTTCTTGAAAAGCACCATCTCATTTGAACATAGGACTGGCACTTCATAAAGGTGGAATGGACCAAATCTTACCCCAAACCACCTTGCAGGAGGTGAGGATTTGCCCAGAAAGAGGTTTGTGCTCCAGTGTCCAGAATTTCTGCCCCAGTTCGAGCAAAGCACTTGGACACAACCACAGAGCAGACATCATCTCCTTTTGTTTCTGCCCATACAATGAGCCTTAGAGCCAATGGAGGTAACTCACAGCCTGAATCTTAACTTGCTCTTAACAAACTACAGCCCAAAATAAGTTCACAGTAAATTTACAATACAATACAATAATACAATACAATACACCAGGTTGGAAGAGACCTTCAAGATCATCGTGTCCAACCCATCAGCCAATCCAACCTACCCAACAACTAGACCATACAGCCAAGCACCCCATCAAGTCTTCTCCTGAACACCTCCAATGAAGGTGACTCCATTTACATATACAAATTATATACTAGGTCCTGATAGAAACTCTGAACAAAGAAATCAGTACAGCTATTTTCAGAGCCTGGCAAAGAATCAGATTTCACTAAAAGCTGTCATCCACAAACGACTATCAGGATGCTGAAGACAGAAACCAGAAAGGCACAACAGAGAGTATGTGTACACCTCCCTAATTTGTTCCCTTTATGGTCAAAGGAATGAGAGCAGCTCAGGGCAGGAAAATAACCAAGATGGTCTGAAGTGCCTTCTGGACAGACTCTGCTCATTGATGACAGAAGGAGTCTAGTGGCTAATGAGCCACAAAGCTGCATGTCTAGAAGTGAAACTTCACCTAGAAATCATGTTATTTCCCTACATACACCATAATTAAGACCAACTCAATATGAAAAAGATCAATTATGCCCAGTGTCTTGAAACTGCCTGTCACCTGAATGAAGCTTGTAAGGCTCTTACTCATTTTCTGCAATAAACTGACAATGGAAGCCGAGAAAAGAGAAGAACTAAGTCCGTGCTGTTTTCTTGTCATTTGGTTTCATTTGGGTGTTTTGGGTGTTTTGGTGGGGCCTTGAGCTTGGTTGGGTTTCTTTCAGAGTAAGCTTCCATAAACCAGAAGCAATTATGAATAGCCTTCTGTGCAGCATGTACTTTTCTGTTTGGTGCTTTGTTTCATAGTATCATAGTATCAGTCAGGGCTGGAAGGGACCGCAAGGATCATCTAGTTCCAACCCCCTGCCATGGCCAGGGACACCCCACACTAGATCAGGCTGGCCACAGCCTCATCCAGCCTGGGCTTAAACACCTCCAGGGACGGGGCCTCAACCACCTCCCTGCACAACCCATTCCAGGGCTTCACCACTCTCATGGGGAAGAACTTCCTCCTCACGTCCAGCCTGAATCTCCCCACCTCCAGCTTCATTCCATTCCCCCTAGTCCTATCACTCCCTGAGAGCCTGAGAAGTCCCTCCCCAGCCTTCTTGTAGGCTCCCTTCAGATACTGGAAGGCCACAATTAGGTCACCTTGGAGCCTTCTCTTCTCCAGACCGAACAGCCCCAACTCCTTCAGTCTGTCCTGAAGGAGTTTGTTTCAGTTTTCCCTGTAGAGAAAATTAGGAACTGTTTGGGCATTTCTGTGTTTGAAACTGCTCATACTTCCTGCCTCGCCAAGAAACAGCCAACAGGTAGGACCAGCTGTAGGCCCTAGTAGTTGTTACCAAATTATCTGTATTTTATTGGCTTTAAACAAAAAGATTCAGTCTCAGGGGTCTTAGGTGAGTTAAACTTCCACTGAAGTCCCAGTAACAATATTTAAATGACTGAATGTTGCCCACAAAGCCCAAAACATGCAACGTACAGAACAGAAAACCACTCGCACCATCTGAAGTACAGATACACAATACAAATACACAGCAAGACCATGGTGACAGTAATGTGAAGACCACTAACCCTGAAGTGAAAACCCAGGAGACCTAGCCACTGCTACCAGACAGTTCTCAGTATGTTCTCTAGGGCAACCATGAGAGCTTGTGTGCTCATCGCTTTTATTAGCCTCCAGACAAAAGCACAGCACATGCTCACACCCATGGCTTTGGGGAGCTGTTCAGAGCATCCCTGTGGCTCCCCTGAATCAGGACACACCACCTCAAGAATATTACAGTAGTGCCAGGCTATTCTGGCAAAGATACAGGCAAGATTTTGTTTCACCATGCAGCTTTTTTTGGCTGTCGAGTATTTTTAATATAGTCAAAATTTTACTCCGTTGAGAGTAATCAAGAATTGCTCGATTTTAGATCGGCTGCTGTTGATGGGAACAACATACCGCAGAACTCCTTTGTGAGGGCTGTAACAAAGGGTTTCAGGTTAGTTCCATATGATGCTGGACCTTCAATGCAAAACTACTGATGTTTTTCCTCAGTGCAACACCAAGCATTTCAGCAGAAGATAAAAAAGGAAGCCTCCTGCCGTGTTTTGATGCAGCTACAGGGCGCCACTCATGCCTTTTTCTCTAAGCAGCAAGACACAGAAAAGCAATGACAGCTGCCTGCCTTCCTGCCAGCATCATCACCATCTTCCCCTGTCTGGAAAAGCTCATCTGTCCCCCACACCCTGCAGAATGAGCTCCACTGCTAAAAGAGAGGAGGAAAACCCTGGTCCTCAGACATAAGTGAGATCAATCCCAGACCTACTTCTGTTCCTAACCTTCCAGAGAAGCTTTCCACACTCTCAGTTGTCCGTTTCACACAAAGTGAAGCAGTAGGCAAGTCTCTCAGTGGCATCTGATGCTGAACAGGCATGGTCAATGAACCTAAACTCAGAATTGTGGAATAAGAAAGAAACACATCTGATACTTATATTTTTACCTTCAGCACAGCAACAAGTTACCTTGATATGCCAGCTTTAGGTATTTTAAAGTTATAACTTGCCCTTAAAGTTGAAGTGTAATCCTCATCAACAGCCCCAGGGAGAAATACACCCAGGGAAGCAGGTTTCAATTAGTTGTTTTTAAATACACAGTTTACCAACACCCTGCTCTTTTTAAATAGTAATATCAGAGCTAAACATCTAACATCTGAAAGGTTAAAAAGAAGCCTGATATATAACATCATGCATACCAGAGCAATCTCAGCCTGAGAAATGTGAATATAAATGGCTTATGACATCCTCCTGCTTACAGGAGCATGCTGCCCAGCCACAGTAACTCTAACATTTGCTGGGGCTTTAAATTAAGAGGTTGTATCTTTATCTTTTTGGAGCCTAAAGCTTTACATATCTTGTTGACTCCTAAGTCTTTAAGGAGAACAGGGACTTATAGGACCTGCTATCATTATTAAAATAGAGATGCTGTAAAGAAAAATGAGAAAGGGAAAAAAAAAAAAAAGTAAAAAAATACTCAAGAAAAACCCAGAGGCTAAATCAGTGGCAGGGCTGAGAATGATATCCCAAAGAAACACTGCTGGTTCAGCTGCGTAAACATGAGCCAGCAGTGTGCCCAGGTGGCCAAGAAGGCCAATGGCATCCTAGCCTGCATCAAGAATAGTGTGGCCAGCAGGAGCAGGGAGGTCATTGTGCCCCTGTGCTCTGCTTTGGTTAGGCCACACCTTGAGTCCTCTGTCCAGTTCTGGGCCCCTCAGTTCAAGAAGGACATCGAGGCACTTGAAGGTGTCCAGAGAAGGGCAATGAGGCTGGGAAGAGGCCTTGAGCACAAGCCCTATGAGGAGAGGCTGAGGGAGCTGGGGTTGCTTAGCCTGGAGAAGAGGAGGCTCAGGGGAGACCTCATTGCTCTCTACAACTACCTGAAGGGTGGTTGTAGCCAGGAGGGAGTTGGTCTCTTCTCCCAGGCAACCAGCACCAGAACAAGAGGACACAGTCTCAAGCTGTGCCAGGGGAAATTTAGGCTGGTGGTGAGGAGAAAGTTCTTCACAGAAAGAGTTATTGCCCATTGGGTTGTGCTGCCCAGGGAAGTGGTGGAGTCACCGTCCCTGGAGGTGTTCAAGAGGGGATTGGATGTGGCACTTGAAGCCATGGTTCAGTTGTCAGGAGGTGTCAGGTAATAGGTTGGACTTGATGATCTCTGAGGTCTTTTCCAACCTGGTTGATTCTGTGATTCATAGTAGATATTACTGTTCTAACCAGTTATTTCCAGAAGGGCCTATCTTGGTGGCCCATTATGAGCAGTTACAAACAGCTTAACATGTTACAAAATCCCTCACTCACCTCAGATGTTAAGTTGACAAGGTTTGTTTCTCTTTAGATCACAAGAATGGGGTAAATCTAGTCCTAATAATAGTTCCCTGACTCTTTTAGACATCAAATTTTAGGAACTGAAATACAATCCAGTAAGTTCAACTTGACTTGCTACTTACCATTTTCTGGTGATGTGTTACTGATCAGCAGATGCACAGTGCCTTCAAAGGGTTGGCTAGATGGCAGTAAGAATGCAACTGTTACTGCTTTTTGGGTTTGATCTTCAAAACCCTGTTTAGACTGCATTAAAAATACACTCAAACATATATATCCATGTGTCAGTATTACACTACTCTGTAATTCCTTTATTTTAAATACCTGAAATAAGTCTAAATGGGCTTGTGTGGAGGGGTGGGATGCAAAGTATCATACCAGTTATTTTCATAGAATGTCAGGGGCTGGAAGGGACCTCGAGAGATCACCCAGTCCAACCCCCCTGCTGCAGCAAACCACGCAGGAACACATCCAGGAAGGTCCTGAGTATCTCCAGAGAGAGACTCCACAACCCCCTGGGCAGCCTGTTCCACTGTCTGTCACCCTCACAGTGAAAGAATTCTTCCTTCTGTTTTCATGGAACTTCCTGTGCCTCAACCTCCACCCATTGCCCCTGGTCCTGTCATATGGGCATCAGCAAGTAGAGCCTGGCTCCAGCCTCTTGGCACTCACCCTTTATGTATTTCTAAACATGAAGGAGGTCACCCCTTCAGTCTCCTCCAAGCTGAAGAGCCCTCAGCTCCCCCAGTCTCTCCTCATATGCAAGATGTTCCACTCCCTTCATCATTTTCGTGGCTCTGTGCTGGACTCTCTCAAGCAGTTCCCTGAGGTCCTTCTTGCCATGAGGGGCCCAGAACTGGAGACAATATTCCAAATGTGGCCTCAGCAGGGCAGAGTAGAGAGAGAGAGAACCTCTCTTGACCTACTGACTACAGCCCTTCTAATCCACCCCAGGATACCACTGGCCTTCTTGGCCACAAGAGCACATTGCTGGCTCATGGTCAACCTCCCATCCACTAGGACTCCCATTTTCCTCATGGTTTCATGATGATACAGTTTCCTTTAAGGTAAGAAGATGATTGAGGACTTCTGTTTGTTGAGAAACAAGATTTGTATAAAATCTCCCTATGTTTTAAGAGTCAAAAGTAGATTCCTTGTCCTTTGCAATTCTTTTTACACATTGTAAGAAAAGGGAATTATTACAGAAATCTAAAGTTCTCAGAAAAAAACCCAAACAACCAACCAAATCAGAGGAAGGATGAGGTTCCACAAGATCAAGGGCAAGGTCCTGCAGCTGGGTCAGGGCAATTCCAAGCACCAATATAGGCTGGGCAGGGACTGGCTTGAGAGCAGCCCTGAAGAAAAGGACTTGGGGGTGCTGGGGGAGGAGAAGCTCAACAGGAGCCAGCAGCGTTCACTTGCAGCCCAGAGAGCCAACCAGAGCCTGGGCTGCAGCAAGAGAAGCAGAGCCAGCAGGGCCAGGGAGGGGATTCTCTACCTCTGCTCCACTCTGGTGAGACCCCACCTGGAGCACTGTGTCCAGTTCTGGAGCCTTTGTTACAGGAAGGATCTGGAGGTGCTGGAAGGTGTCCAGAGGAGGGCCACAAGGGTGATCAGAGGGCTGGAGCTGCTCTGCTCTGAGGACAGACTGAGAGAGTTGGGGCTGTTCTGTCTGAAGAAGAGAAGGCTCCAAGGAGACCTAATTGTGGCCTTCCAATATTGGAAGGGGGCCACAAGAAAGCTGGGGAGGGACTTTTGAGGGTGTCAGGTGGTGATAGGACTAGGGGGAATGAAGCAAAGCTAGAAATGGGTAGATTCAGATTGGATGTTAGGAAGTTCTTCCCCATGAGGGTGGTGAGAGCCTGGCACAGGTTGCCCAGGGAGGTGTTGGAAGCCTCATCCCTGGAGGTTTTGAAGGCCAGGCTGGATGTGGCTGTGAGCAACCTGCTGTAGTGTGAGGTGTTCCTGCCCATGGCAAGGGGGTTGGAACTGGCTGATCCTTGAGGTCCCTTCCAACCCTGACAATTCTGTGATTCTATGATATTCTGATTCAAAGATGTTTCATTTGATCTCTGCAGTACTCCCCAGTGCACATAGAGACATTTCACCTTTTAACACAAAGCTTTGCAATATGAGAAAAGCATCCTACTAGCATGCTCCAGGAGAGCTGTTTGAAACCTGGAACAAGCACCTTTAAAGCAGACATCCATTGCTTTAAAGCATGACTCACTGCTAAGCAAGGCTTCATCTGCTCGACGGTGTCTTGGCTCTTCTTGCTGCAAAGCCTATTTTAAGGACTATAATTGAAATGAAATATGCAGAGAATTCTTGGAAGGTTCTCTTTGTTTCGACACACCTTCTGCAATCCTATGGGATTTGCCCAGAGGTTTTTTAGTGAGATCACAAAAGGCAAATTACAGGTTATGGGGAAGCACTGTGGTTCATCCCCACAATGGAGGCTGGCTAAAAGCAGGCTCGCATTGTACAGCACAAATCTACCATCTGAGTTTAAAGAGGTGCACATTTTTAGAGCAGAACCACAAGCTATTTATATGGATAGATTTTCACAAAGCAATCTGACCTGGGGACCAGGGAACTCTACTTAGAGCATCTGTGTTCCACGTTTTCAAGAAATGAAATTGAACTAAACCAAAAAAGCCAAAAGAAGGGTATTTTTATCACAGCCTTTGTATCCATTTCATGTTTCACTCCTATTGAACGAGAACGGAACCAGACAGCTTCAGTCACATCTGGAAGCAGGTTTCAGAACTGCATGAAGTCTGATTGTATTAAAAAAAAAAACCCCTTCCCCAAGCTCTGGGATCCCTTTTCACATACTTTAATTTGTGTGATGTCAGTTGAGATCTAATGAACACACTGCTTGTTAGCTTCATTTCAGTCAGGAATTTTACCAAGTTACAGCAAGAGCCGTACCAAGCACACACCAAGCACACACTCATAATGCATGCAGGATCCCTATGTGGCACCACTGAACCCATTAATCACCATCTCTTCTGCCCCAATTATGCTAAGAAGGCATTAGATAAAGCAATTTCTACTCACCTGTCTCTCCTGTTACTATCACTGCAAAGAAGGCAAACCCACAGCACTTCTGACAAATTCTCGAGGCACCTCTTTTGTTCCCTTTATATTAAATCCGAATCAGTTGCACGTTTTGCTGAGCTACTAATGCTCTCCACATGTTGCCTCTCTCAAACTGGAAATGTTTTCTATTTGGAATGCCTAACACTAAACAGAAAACTGTGAAATGCCCCTCAAACAACTCAAAGTACCTCTCTTTCTTGAGACCTTCATTGGAACATGTAAGTCACTGTTTCCTAAAGGAAGAGCTCAGAGTGCGACTATTAGAAAAGCTTTATGATTAGACCCTTTCTCTCGGTGTATCCAGAAGCTCCCTTAGCAAAAGAAAGCTGTTTAAATTCCATAAGCTGTTCCCTTAAGGGAAAGCAAACAAACAAACCAAAAAAGCCAAACCAATAAATAGTTTTAAAATATGAACTGGAGCAGCTTTCCAATGCCCATGGCTGTGAGACCTTCACTCTGGCTCTCGGCACACTGCACACACACGTATGCCAGACAGCTGCAACACAAACAGGGTATTTGTAGGGAAAAGCATCTCAAGGGAGATGGTACAAATAACATGTGCTGTGGGCATAAGCTTCAGTCTGCCCTCAGAGAAAGAAACAAAACAGTTTCACATGCTTCCTTAACCAGAATGGCACTGGCTTTTCTATACTTTGATACTAAGAAGAGGACAAATGATGTTTTTCCCTGCTTCCACGGGGAAGTCTATGTATCTGCAGTGTGCCCAGGCAGCCAGGAGGGCCAATGGCATCCTGGCCTGCATCAGGAACAGTGTGGCCAGCAGGAGCAGGGAGGTCATTCTGCCCCTGTCCACTGCACTGGTTAGGCCACACCTCGAGTACTGTGTCCAGTTCTGGGCCCCTCAGTTTAGGAAGGATGTTGACTTGCTGGAAGGTGTCCAGAGAAGGGCAACAAAGTTGGTGAGGGGCTTGGAACACAAGCCCTATGAGGAGAGGCTGAGGGAGCTGGGGTTGCTTAGCCTGGAGAAGAGGAGACTCAGGGGTGACCTTCTTGCTCTCTACAACTACCTGAAGGGAGGTTGTAGCCAGGCAGAGGTTGGTCTCTTCTCCTAGGCAACCAGCACCAGAACAAGAGGACACAGTCTCAGGCTGCACCAGGGGAGGTTTAGGCTGGAGGTTAGGAGGAAGTTTTACACAGAGAGAGTGATTGCCCATTGGAATAGGCTGCCCGGGGAGGTGGTGGAGTCACCATCACTGGAGGTGTTCAGGAGGAGACTTGATAGGATGCTTGGTGCCATGGGTTAGTTGATTAGGTGGTGTTGGATGACAGGTTGGACACGATCTTGATGATCTCTTCCAACCTGGTCTATTATTCTATTCTATTCTATTCTATTCTATTCTATTCTATTCTATTCTATTCTATTCTATTCTATTCTGTTCTGTTCTATTCTATTCTGTTCTGTTCTGTTCTGTTCCGTTCCGTTCCGTTCTATTCTATCTCAGCTTCTCTGCAACAAAGCACCAGATCAATTTATAGACTAGAGACATGACTTCACCTTTGCAAAGGCACTGATTCCACTGGGTGGAACCTGCATCTCAAGCACCTAAAGGGACAAGTCCTAGCAGAAGCTTCAACAGACGCACAATTGCAGAACCTAATTATATCTGCTGCAGTACATGCAACAAGTCCACATAATGCATAACAAAAGGGAAAACTATTCATGGGGAAATATTTCAGCCATTACAAGACAAACAAAACCATCTGGCTTCTACCAGCCTCCAAGTTACAATTAGCTTACAGCTTTCCTCAGGTATCCCTGAACAGAAGGAGCTCAGGAAGATATCTATGGCTGCATTTCATAAAACATATCAGGAGCAAGACTGGTGCTAACCCTGCTGCTTAAAGCAGATGCCCTAATAACAGGGGCTAGAAGCAGCTGCCATGTGGTATGGCAGCTATGGTGTCACATACATAGGAATAATGCACTGCTGAGCACCCAAGGCAGTATGGGAGAAGGTGAGCATGCTGTAGATCACTTAAGCATTGAGCTCTGTAAATCTGCAAATGCCCATGTGAAAAGGCAAAAGATGGTGAACTGGCTCTAATGCCTAATCACAGAATCACAGAAACATTCAGGCTGGAAAAGACCCTCAGGATCACCAAGTCCAACTGATAACCCTACTCTACAAGGTTCACCCCTAAACCACATCCCCAAGCACCACATCCAAACAACACATCCAGGGTTGGTGACTCAACCACCTCCCTGGGCAGCACATTCCAAATCCTGACCACTCTTTCATAAAAAAATGTTTCCTACTGTCCAGTCTAAACCTACCCAGATGTAGCTTGAGTCCATCCCCTCTTGCTCTATTATCTGTGAGAAGAGACCAGCAACCAGGTAGTTGTGGAGAGCAATAAGGCCTTCCCTCAGCCTCCTCTTTTCAAACTAAACAGCCCCAGCTCCTTCAGACAGCTTTCCAGCCACACTGTCCCAAGCCTGTAGAGTTGCTTGGGGTTGTTGTGACCCAAGTGCAGGACCTGGCGCTTGGCCTTGACTGAAACTCATCCTGGTAAAACTGGCCATGGATCCAATCTATCCAAGTCCCTCTGTAAAGCCTCCCTACCCTGGTGCAGATCAACTCTGACACCTAAGTTGCAAACTTACTACTGACACACTGTGTGTCTTCATCAAGGTCATCAATAAAGATGTTAAACAGAAGTGGTCCCAACCCTGAGCCCTGAGGAACACCACTTGTGACCAGCTGCCAGCTGGATTTAACTCCATTGACCACCACTCTTTGGGCCCTTTCACCCAGCCAGTGCTTTATCCAGCAGAGCATTGCTCATCCATTTGGCTACTGCTGAGCTGAGCATGCAGGTTGTGCTTTCCCATCATTCCCCCTCCTCGAGAGTATGTTGAGAGGATGCAGGAGAGTCAGCTGACCCAAAGTGGCCAGAGGGCTATTCCATGCCATATGAGGTCAGCTCAGGTATAAGAATGAAGTGAAAGAAGAATGGGGGGGATTTGTCCATGGCATCTGTCCTCCAGAGGAGCCATTAGGCATAGAGAGCCCTGCTGCCCGAGACCAACCACTGTCCTGCTGATGGGAAGCAGAGATTAACATCTCTCTCTCGGCTTCCACTTCCATGTGCTCTATTGCTTTGCTTATCATTATTATTAAACTGCTTCTATCTTATAACTGGCTTTTGCTATATTTTTCTCCTCTCCCCAGTCCATCTAAGAAAGGGAGTGATAGAGGGACTTTGGTGGGCATTTGGCCCTCAGCCAGGGCCAAACCACCACACAAGGCTTTAACTTAGCCTCGCACTTGTTAAATACACACAAGTTAAAACTACGTTATGATGCAGCTCAGTCCAAACAAGGAAAGTCATTCATCTGCCATACGTACCAGGAACATTTTTCCCACGGGGTATTAATTCACAATAAATCAAACCTGAACAAAGTGTCAAATTTGATAGTCATGGAAAAAAATGCAATTGACACACTGTGATTTAAATATTGATTTTCCTCCTCTAAAGGCCTTTTAACGTAAACAAGTACAAAAGTAAATCTATCATTTTCAATTAGTTATGTTCTGTGAACAACACTGGCTTAAGCAATAATCTATTTCATATTAAACAAACCCACAAACAAACCCCAACAAAACCCAAACAAAAAACCAACAAAACCATTGTGACCATTGCAGTTTGTATTTCAACCACTTAAATTTTACTTCAGAAATTACCCTTTTAATTAGTCCTGACAATTTAGTCAGGACCAAGCCAAAATGGGAAAAGAAGCAGGAAGACATTTAAAAGAAAACTCGTTCTTCCGTGCTCCAAGCCCTTTATGTGAGCACAAGGAAAGAACTCAAATTGAAAGGAAAAGAAAAAACCAAAGACAAAAGATGTTTATGCTTGGCTTTGTATTCCAGGAAGAATCCAATGCTGACAGGTGTGCTTTGTAGCTCCACCTCTAACACATCACTGGAGGTGTTTAGGAAGAGCCTGGATGAGGCACTTGCTGCCATGGTTTAATTGATCAGATGGTGTTGGGTGATAGGTTGGTCTTGATGATCTCAAAGGTCTTTTCCAACCTGGTTAATTCTATTCTGTTCTCCTCCAAACACATAACAGATCTCTTAACTTCTAAACCTAGTGCTGATATTTCAAAAATGACTTTAACAGGCAGCTGACGTGAAAGTCTGTGCTAGATGCAGAAGAGTACCCACTGCCATCAGTGACATAGTCCTCTCATCCTGTGAGAAGTGTAACTACCAGGCACAAGTCACCACACAAGGCCAGTACTAAGAGCTGCAGAGTCTCCTTGGTTTTTTCAAACTGTGCTGTACCACAACAAGTCAGACACGTATGATCTCTAGAAATGAAGGAGACAAAACACGACATTACATCACCCTGTGGACTGAAACAAGAACTCACCCTAAAAAGCTAAACTTCAGCAGGGGGACTAGAAATGAAAATCAGATCTCGTGTTTGGCTTTTCTGCCTATAATGAACCAGGCCAAGAGCCCATATCCAAACACATCTCTGCTTTAGGAGTTTGAAGTCAAGTTTTGCAGACTGGTTTTCACTGTACTCAAGACTGGATGGATCACCTCTGCCAGAGAATGACAGTACTTGACACAGGAACACATGTTCATACAAGAACAAACACATGCACAGTAATGTGCTTCGTCGCCCCAGTGAGCTTGAGTGGCTGCTCAGACCTGGCACGTTCCAATTCCTTGATGCCTGCACTCTGGACACAATTTTTTACATGGAAATTGTTTTTACAAAACCTCAGTCCAGGAAACATGAACTCTTGTCTTGCTGCACTGGTCTGTTTTTGCCAAATGTATTCCCAGACCTAACAAGAACAAGCCTCTCCAAGCTGTGCTTGGTTCTGCTCACGTTTATAAAGATCAGCCCAGACTTTGCAGCATCTTTCTTTCTCCTCTATCACCTAGCAGTGAGTACTGGAGAATCTGCTCTTGCATGAGCCAGGCTGGACACCACTCTCACTGAGAGCACTTCCCTGAGTGAGTGGCAGTACAGGAGAATCTGCTCCTGCATGAGCCAGCCTGGACACCACTCTCACTGAGAGCTAATCAAGGAATTCTGTATGTTGATTACACTCAGTTGAAATTTCTAGAAAAGGACATTTCATAACACATCCTGGGGCAGGGCAAAGAATATTAGTTGCATTAATAGCCTGATTCCTCCAACAGCAGTAACGCTGTGGAAACAATACAAAATTGTGACTCTCTCGTCCTTTTAAGGAGAATCTCTACAATTCAGTGCTTCAGCTATGACCTCTTGAAGCCAAGACCAACAGCAAACATAACAGAGTGCTCAATCTACCACAAAGAAGTAGAAAACACAACAGGCAACTGTGGCATGCACAGAGAGGACTGTAGATTTTTCTAGATCAGCCTCCCATAACTATCACAGCACCATGACACCAGGAGCCTAAGCTTTGCCGCTAACCCTCAGTGAAACACACTGCTCTGCAGAACACTCCAAGAATGCCGAGAGCACCACAGAACACTTTAGAACACATTCATGCCATTGCAGCATGTCAGGCTCTGCTTATTTAACCTTAAAGCTCTTATGACATGCACACTATGACTTTCATTAGCCTCCTCTGCATGACAGCATTGTTTTAACCAAGATTTTCAAGACATTGACGCTGTGATGATGACAAATATGTGGCCAAGATCTACAAGAAATGAAGTAATAAACACTGAATGCTATTAAAATGCAGTATTTAGCTGTCAGCCAACAATTCTTCAGATCCCCTTCCCAATTCAGAACACAGTCTTCAGGCACACAAGAAAGCTGTGGCAAGACAGATAATCCAAGATTCTTCAAAGCACCCTGAACCATAACACTGGCTGTCAAATGTCATATTTCCCTGGGCTGTTTAACATACTTTAAGGGCAATGTAACTAATACAACCTAATTTTAGCAAGCAACAAATAGAACAAAGAAATCAATGCATTGAGCATTATCCTCCACTTAGAGCACAGCAAGTCTGATTCATATTCCTCAGATTTGCTTCTCAGAGTCTGATTCTGTTTGCTTTCAGGCATGTGGAACTTCACTTACCAATGCAGGCATGAACTCTCACAGACAGCTGGGTCCTCAGAATTATACTGTGCTTCTTGCCTCTCCTAAAAAGAAGAAAAAAGAAAGCTATATAAAGGTGCACAGAGAAGGCTGAGAGGTTGGGAGTAAAGTCGACGCTATGAGAAGGGGGTGGGAGAATAGTATTACAGACCATGACATTGTCTCTCATCATCCAAATCTACTTTAAGTGGCAATGAATTTTCCTCAAGTCAAGTCTACTTTCCCTATGACAGCAGTTAGTATGTGAAAGAAAAGAAAAGAAAAGAAAAGAAAAGAAAAGAAAAGAAAAGAAAAAAGAAAAGAAAAGAAAAGAAAAGAAAAGAAAAGAAAAGAAAAGAAAAGAAAAGAAAAGAAAAGAAAAAAAAAAGAAAAGAAAAGAAAAGAAAAGAAAAGAAAAGAAAAGAAAAGAAAAGACAAGACAAGACAAGACCAGGTTGGAAGAGACCTTCAAGATCATCGCGTCCAACCCATCAACCAATCCAACCCACCTAAACAACTAACCCATGGCACCAAGCACCCCAGCAAGTCTTCTCCTGAACACCTCCAATGATGGTGACTCCACCACCTCCCTGGGCAGCCCATTCCAATGGGCAATCACTCTCTCTGTATAGAACTTCTTCCTAACATCCAGCCTAAACCTCCCCTGGTGCAGCTTGAGAGTGTGTCCTCTTGTTCTGGTGCTGATTGCCTGGGAGAAGAGACTAACCCCCACCTGGCTACAACCTCCCTTCAGGTAGTTGTAGAGAGCAATAAGGTCTCCTCTGAGCCTCCTCTTTTCCAGGCTGAACAATTCCAGCCCCCTCAGCCTCTCCTCACAGGGCTGTGCTCTCCCCAGCCTCGTTGCCCTTCTCTGGACACACTGAAGAGTCTCAGTGTCCTTCTTAAATTGAGTGGCCCATACCAGGTACCAACAAACCTTGCATTTTTATTGCTTTTAATTGTTATTAGACAGGAACGTTTCCCAGCCTTCAGGTCCCCCATAATCGGTCTTTCACACCACTAATAGGTTCAGTTGGTGGATCACTCACAGCAAGGCAGGCTCTAAACCAGGTGGAAGCAGATCAGCCAGGCATCCATTTACCTTACCCCAAACCTCTATTAAAATGAATGATCCTTTGTGACCATTAGTGAAGCAAAGAGAGCTGTTCACTGAATCGAGCCAAAGCAATGCCATGGGCTGTTGCCTGTTTATCAGAAAGAGGGCTTAGACTGGATGTTACTTAATGACAATCCTTCAGTTCTTCACCTATTGCAACCTAAGGTAACAGCCTAACCACTATGAGAATGTAACACAAATGCCCTTTTTTAGTTTGTTTTGCTTTCACATTTTCATTTCCATCTTCACTTGCACACCAGCTTCTGCAGTGGGGTATCGCCCACTCCATCGCTTCATACTTCAAGGTATTCCATCAGCAGTGGAAAACAAACTATTCCTTGTTGAATGCCTCAAAGACTCAATTTTTGGCAGTTCAAACACTTGAATCTATCAAGTTTTCCCTGAAAAAGATCTGCAAGGCAGCACACAGAGTAAGGAAAGTGTTTCTTAACCTGTTACTAATCAGACAGCATAAATTCTAGGCTTTGATTTCAAAGCTGCTAAGATATGTTCTGTACTGCAGTTTCAGTATGGTATCTTTGCTCTCTAAGCTGCAGATTCAAGAGATGCAAAAAAGCTGTTAAAGAAAGGGTTGCATAAAAGCCAAGTCTTTAGAGCCAGAGCACACGTGCCCAGCAAGAGGCATTCAGCAGCTCTCTGAAAGTTGTCTGAAAACCTTACCCAAACAAATAACCTTTTTGAAGTTCTTCGCAGATCATCATCCAGCAGTCTAACTGCAATGTTCAAGCTCACGTTATTCTCAGAGAATAATGGAAAAAAGGGGGCTCAGGAAATAATTTTATAAAGGTGGTTTCTTAAAGGCTAAGATTCATATCCAGTACACTTCAAATGGATGACAGGGAGGTGCTTCAGCTCTGGTGAGACCCCACCTGGAGTACTGCCTCCAGTTCGGAGCTCCTATTACAAGAGGGATCTGGAGGTGCTGGAAGGTATCCAGAGAAGGGCCACGAGGATGATCAGAGGGCTGGAGCACCTCTCCTATGAGGACAGACTGAAGGAGTTGGGGCTGTTCAGTCTGGAGAAGAGAAGGCTCTAAGGTGACCTCATTGTGGCCTTCCAGTATCTGAAGGGGGCCTACAAGAAGGCTGGGGAGGGACTTCTCAGGCTATCAGGGAGTGATAGGACTAGGGGGAATGGAATGAAGCTGGAGGTGGGGAGATTCAAGCTGGACGTGAGGAGGAAGTTCTTCCCCATGAGAGTGGTGAAGCCCTGGAATGGGTTGTGCAGGGAGGTGGTTGAGGCCCCGTCCCTGGAGGTGTTTAAGCCCAGGCTGGATGAGGCTCTGGCCAGCCTGATCTAGTGTGGGGTGTCCCTGCCCATGGCAGGGGGGTTGGACCTAGATGATCCTTGTGGTCCCTTCCAACCCTGGCTGATACTGTGATACATGGCAGGCAGTTGGAGGCAGCCACACACACTCCTTTTCAAATGAAGTCAGTGGACTTTATTACCTCAGTTCTAAAAACTTAGCATGAAGTCCAACATTGTGTTTTGTGTTTGCCAATAGGAATTTAGCAATTAAAAGTCTCATTCCTTATTAACAAGCCATATGCCATGCACACGGTTACACGTGCATGCCAGTGAGGGCAACAGCACCCCGGCTGACTTGTTGCCTGTACATCTGTGCAAATCAGGACAACACACAAACTGTCTCTGAAGTGCTGGGGGTTTACATTAATACAATAGAATACAATACAATACACAATACAATACATCGCGTCCAACCCATCAACCAATCCAACCCACCTAAACAACAAACCCATGGCACCAAGCACCCCATCAAGTCACTTCCTGAACACCTCCAATGAAGGTGACTCCACCACCTCCCCGGGCAGCCCATTCCAATGGGCAATCACTCTCTCTGTGTAGAACTTCTTCCTAACATCCAGCCTAAACCTCCCCTGGCGTAGCTTGAGACTGTGTCCTCTTGTTCTGGTGCTGGCTGCCTGGGAGAAGAGACCAACCTCTGCCTCTCTACAACCTCCCTTCAGGTAGTTGTAGAGAGCAGTAAGGTCACCCCTGAGTCTCCTCTTCTCCAGGCTAAGCAACCCCAGCTCCCTCAGCCCCTCCTCGCAGGGTTGTGTTCCCAAGCACATTTATTAGACAAGATTTTCTTCCTTCTTTTTCTACCTTTTTTTTTTTTTTAATTAGGGAAAAAAAAAGAAAGAAAAATGGATGGTAGAAGAAACAGGAAGAAATTGAGAAACTCAAGAGCTGAGTGAAACATTCAAGGGATTCACCAAATATGTGTTTTAAGTCACATTAATAGTGCAGAATACATTAGTAGTAAATGATTGTAAGTATATGCCAGTAAAGATCTACGTGGAGTCTTCTGGGGACCTCATTACAAGGCAGTGAGTTTTCCAAAAGACAATGAAACACACACTCTGAAATGCAGCAAGTTACAACAGGGGAAATATTTGCTCATTTTGTCCTTCTTAGTAGTTTCTGTGCAAGCACGTCTCAGGAGCCGGGAAATGAGAACCCCCTCCCCGCCCCCTCCCCTACTTTCAGAATCACTGTGCTGGTTATTTTTCAGTTGTTAATAGTTCCACTTCCACACATTAAAACAAATAACCTTCTAACAGTCCCTAAAGTATCCCAGGGCTGACCACTGCCTTCACAGTCAGTGAGTGACCATTTTCCAAGAGCTGATCTTATTCATGAGCAAAACTCTGTCCATTCTCACCCCAGAAGCCCAAGCCAACATTTAAAGGCATAGCCTAAAGCTGCCACACCCATCCAGAACAGCTCTCAGCAGGGAGTTTATCCTGTCGTTTCATGAAACACTGATGGCATGATCAGTTGCATCTCCATCTTGCATTTTTGCATTAAGAAAACACAAACTTCAGGAGTTGGTGAACGGACTACAGAAGAAAACAGTTTCACCATGAGAACATTTAGACATGGGAATGAACTCCCACGGGAAGCATTCCCTCCACTGGGCAGTTTTAAGGCTCACCTTGACAGGGTGCTGGGCCATCTTATTTAAACTAATCTACTACCTAAAAGGTTGGACCAGATGATCCTGGGGGTCCTTTCCAGCATGATGAGTTCTGCATTAGAAATGCTATTTGAACAATAATGTTGCTTCTAGGTAAATCAAAACCATCGCCTCGTTTCCTGCCAAGCTTACATCATGTTGTCTGCGGAGGAGACATCGCTTGGCCAGGGGGTTCCAGTTCTAAGGTGATGTATTTCCTACTGCTGTCAATAGCTTTCAAACTCTGTCTGCCCGTTCTTCTCAGGAATTTTTACATCAGGTAATTTCTGGTCCCGTGGTTCTGCTATAACCTGCACTCAGAGGTTCACGTTACGTTCCGGTTTTAACATAAAACCTCTTCACGTCTGGAGAAAGAGATGCCTTCGAACAGCAGGAGTTGTGCAAATGAACAGGGAGAGGCAGAGTAAAATGCGTTAATCTCCCTCCAGCTGGGTCACTTTCACCTCTTCAGGCAAGGGGCTCCTCTGATGCTCCCCACTACACTGTGGCAAATGCACTTTTCTTCTAGGCTGACAAACTCCATTACAAGTTCTGCAGAGCAGAAACAAACAGCAACTGAGCAATCCATTTCTTTCTCACAAAGGCCCTGACTACCTGGCCTAACTCTGACACACAATACCCAAAAAGAGGTCTCATTTTGTCATAATTAAAATAAGAACAAACCAAAACAAAATAAAATAAAAAAAAAAAAACCAAACCAAAAAACTTTTTAAAAGACAATAAAAAGCTTTAATAAGTTTTCATTAATCTTTTCCTTCTACTAGAAATAACCCTCTAACACCTTAAGGTAACAAAAACCCCACCACCTATCTTTTATGATTTTCCAATTTAATTAATGATGCTAAAATTATAGTAACCTGAAGACCTTACCCCAAAGGGACATAGAATACATCTCTAAGCAGTGTACTTCTGGCTTAATTGGACAATTATACTTCACTCAGGGTGTGAGCAGTTTAACCAGACTCAGCAAGAACTACTTGAGGCCTTTTATGGACAGCTGAAAGTAGCCTCAAGATCATGTACCCTGGTGCTCATGGGCGACTTCAGTCACCCTGATATTAGTTGGAAAGATCACACAGCCAGGCATACTGAATCCAGAAAGTTCCTGCAGTGCATTGATGACAACTTTCTGATGCAGGTGGTTGAAGAACCAGTGAGGAGAGGTGTGATGCTGGAGCTTGTATTATTGAAGAAAATGTGGTCCAGGACATTGAAGCAGGAGACAGCCTTGGTTGTAGTAGAGTAGAGTAGAGTAGAGTAGAGTAGAGTAGAGTAGAGTAGAGTAGAGTAGAGTAGAGTAGAGTAGAGTAGAGTAGAATAGAATAGAATAGAATAGAATAGAATAGAATAGAATAGAATAGAATAGAATAGAATAGAATAGAATAGAATAGACCAGGTTGGAAGAGACCTTCAAGATCATCGTGTCCAACCCAGCACCCAGCACCACCTAATCAACTAACCCATGGCACCAAGCACCCCATCAAGTCTCCTTCTGAACACCTCCAGTGATGGCGACTCTACCACCTCCCCGGGCAGCCCATTCCAATGGGCAATCACTCTCTCTGTATAGAACTTCTTAACCTCCAGCCTAAACCTCCCCTGGCACAGCCTGAGACTGTGTCCTCTTGTTCTGGTGCTGGTTGCCTGGGAGAAGAGACCAACCTCTGCCTGTCTACAACCTCCCTTCAGGTAGTTGTAGAGAGCAACCATGAAGTGACAGACTTTAGTATTGTTAGTGAAAGATGCAGGGCAAGTAGCTCTCCTAAAAGCACAGGGTAGAAATTTTACTAACTTCATCCTAATCAAAGAACTACTTAAAAGTGTCCTATGTGCTAGGGCTCTAGATGGTAAAGGGGTTCAATAGAGCTGGTTAATATTGAAACACCATCTCCTCCAAGCTCAAGAAAAATGTAAACTCTTGAAAATAAAAGAAAAAAATCTAGTAGAGAAGGTGGGAGACCTGCATGAGTAAGCAAGGAGTTGCTAGGGAAAAAAATATCACATGGAAGACAGAGGTCTACAATACCGGGAAAAAGGGGCTGGCCAGTTGGGAGGACTTAAAGAAACACTGTCAGAGCATGTTGAGATGCAATGAGGAAGGCCAAAGCTCTCTTAGAGCTAAACCTGGCTAGGAAAGTGAAAGAAAACAAGAAGGGCTTCTTTAAATAAATCAATATCATAGTATCATAGTATCAGTCAGGGTTGGAAGGGACCACAAGGATCATCTAGGTCCAACCCCTGCCATGGGCAGGGACACCCCACACTAGATCAGGCTGGCCAGAGCCTCATCCAGCCTGGGCTTAAACACCTCCAGGGACGGGGCCTCAACCACCTCCCTGCACAACCCATTCCAGGGCTTCACCACTCTCATGGGGAAGAACTTCCTCCTCACGTCCAGCTTGAATCTCCCCACCTCCAGCTTCATTCCATTCCCCCTAGTGCTATCACTCCCTGATAGCCTGAGAAGTCCCTCCCCAGCCTTCTTGTAGGCCCCCTTCAGATACTGGAAGGCCACAATGAGGTCACCTTGGAGCCTTCTCTTCTCCAGACTGAACAGCCCCAACTCCTTCAGTCTGTCCTCATAGGAGAGGTGCTCCAGTTCTGCATCTGGTGAGGAAGACCAGGCACCAGTACAGACTAGGGGTCATCCTGCTGGAAAGTCACACAGAGCTTGTGGGCTTCGTAGCTTTGCCTGTTTTGGAGAGGTTCTTCAGCTGCAATCTTCACAGCAGTGCTCGCTGCTTCGTCCAATAAAACAAAACTGTCCTGGGGTCTTGGCTCCTCTCAGCCTGGCACAACACGTCTGTCTGCCCCTGTACTTTACAACACATTACTGTGAGGGGCACCTGCAGTCTTTCTGGGTAAACTGAGGCACAGCTCATATTCCAACTTGCAAGGCAAGTGAGGCATGGCTTCTTGGGCTTGCAGGGTTAAGGCTTGTACAAGGCTTCTCTCCCAGATCTTGGACAAGCTAAGGCACTCACTCTTTGGGCTAGTATTTATAGATTTCCTGTGACAATGCTGGCCAGTGACAACAAAGATTAAGAGACAGAAACCTGATCTTCAACCTATAGAATTGGTTTTCTCAGACATGGCCAAAGGCACACACACACCCCCCGGCCCACTTGGACCCCAGGGCATGTTCAGACAAGCCTGGGCAATGGGGGCAATCTCCTGAAAAACCAAGACCTCCTGGCTCCTGCTCCTCTGTCTGACTCAGAGCATTTGTGAGGCTTTTGTCCCTTCAGGACACCCATGGAGCCCACAGTGCACCCCACAGCCAAAGGGGACAGCTGAGTCTACCTCATTGGGAAGGGACCACCCCTGGGAGCCAGACATGCTCAATGAGCCCCTGAAGCCTCAGCAGCAACCAGCTTAGCAAGGAGCCTTCACCAATGAAACTGTACCATTTTAGTGTTTACATGCTTAACACCAGTTTTGATTCTGTTTAAAATCCCTACCTTTAGCCCCCATGGTATTGTAACCTGTGGATTATAAAGCAGCCTGGGAATGCCCAGAGTTGTAATTCAAGAGCAAAAACTGGTTTAAGTATCTTTGAGAGGTTCTCTTAATTGTATGGTGGTGAATGGTGCCACATCCAGCTGGAGGCCAGTCATCAGTGGCGTCCCCCAGGGATCAGTGCTGGGCCCCATCCGCTTCAATGTCTTCACTGACGATCTGGATGAGGGGATTGAGACAGTCATCAGCAAATTTGCAGATGACACCAAGTTGGGAGCAGGAGGTTGGGACCTCGATCGGCTGGACAGATGTGCAGAGTCCAATGGGATGGCATTCAACAAGTCCAAGTGCCAGGTGCTGCACTTTGGCCACAACAACCCCATGCAGAGCTACAGGCTGGGGAGAGAGTGGCTGGAGAGCTGCCAAACAGAGAGGACCTGGGGGTGCTGATTGACAGCTCCCTGAACATGAGCCAGCAGTGTGCCCAGGTGGCCAAGAAGGCCAATGGCATCCTGGCCTGCATTAGGAATAATGTGGCCAGCAGGAGCAGGGAGGTCATTGTGCCCCTGTACTCTGCATTGGTTAGGCCACACCTTGAGTCCTGTGTCCAATTCTGGGCCCCTCAGTTCAAGAAGGACATTGAGACACTTGAACGTGTCCAGAGAAGGGCAACAAGGCTGGGGAGAGGCCTAGAGCACAGCCCTATGAGGAGAGGCTGAGGGAGCTGGGGTTGTTTAGCCTGGAGAAGAGGAGGCTCAGGGGCGACCTCATTGCTCTCTACAACTACCTGAAAGGTGGTTGTAGCCAGGAAGGGGTTGGCCTCTTCTCCCTAGCAACCAGCACCAGAACAAAGGGACACAGTCTCAAGCTGCACCAGGGAAGTTTAGGCTGGAGGTGAGGAGAAAGTTCTTCACCAAGGGAGTGATTCACCATTGGAATGGGCTGCCCGGGGAGGTGGTGGAGTCACCATCCCTGGAGATGTTCAAGAGGGGACTGGACGTGGCACTTGGTGCCATGGTCTAGTTGTGGGGTCTGTGGTGACAGGTTGGACTCGATGATCTTCGAGGTCTCTTCCAACCTTAGCGATACTGTGATACTGTATGTGCCTTAATACCCAGCCTCTCTGCTGTATTCAGATGCCAGGTGTCTTGCTGAGTCGTTGCCTGGTGGATAAGCACCAGAATTGCATAGTAGTTCCCCTGTTGAATAACTGGTTTGTATTTTTCTAACCTGGTTCAAAATTGTTAAGCTGTTCCAGTTTATGGCCTTATATCCATGACTGTATGCTAGAGTCTGCATATATGTACACTGTTAGAAAGTTCTTAACACTTTTTGATATTAATAAATAATACCTATTTTTTTTGTAACTTCATAATTCATAACCATGACAGGCCTGCCATAGGTGATTCTACTCTGGCAGAGGGGTGGGACTCAATCTTGGGAGGTCCCTTCCAACCCCTACTCTTCTGTGATTCACTGAAAACTGTCCTACCTTGCACAGAACATGCATATGTGCATGTAAGTGCATCACAATAAATCCTGTTCTGCACTGATCAACATGCTTGTTTTGATATCTTTCTGCTTTTCGGAAGTTCTCCTTTAGCAGCATATTTGGCAAAGGCTCAAGAGGCAAGTCCTTAATCACAGCACTCTGCCCTCAAGCTGTTTATTTTACTGTATCCATTCCATCTAGGAAATGGGCTCTGCACTTATTGCTTAGCTATCAATGCTTTTACTAGCAAGCAAAATCACTGAGTGGCAAGTTTGAAATAAATTACTATTTTGCTGTGCTGCTGTAGTCCTAACCCTGGCAGAAGTCACTTATTTCCACGGCTTCATTACCATTATACTGGGATAGCCACAGCTTTGCAGTGGTTTAAGCTATTAGTTCACAACTGGAGCTTAAATTGGAGACGCTTATTTTTATCACAAGCGGATTATGATCTTAGAGTTTAGTCTGTAATGAAACAAACAGACACACCAAACAAATAGGCAGATAAATTCCCATGGGATAAACTGTCTGAGCTTGCTTACACAAACCTACTTTGCTTTTACCATGGGGTAGGCACCCGCACCCAAACACTTGGAGGGGAATAGGAAGCATAGCGAGTTCACAGCTTTTACTAATTATCCAGCACAAACTCCGTGCGCTGCCCACACCTCCAGGCAATTACGCTGCAATATTACACCAGCTTGCGAAGCTACACCGACTGTTGGTGGGTGCACACATTGCTGCTGTTCAAGGTTTGGTCCTCAATAGCTTTACTCGCAACAGGAATCGAGGTCAGAGCAGTTCTACAGAGCTTTCCGGCAGCCCTACCTGAAGCCCCGCAGATGATCTGTTTATGGAGACAGGAAGTGATTTTCTGTTGAAAACTGGAGGAAATACTTTTTCAAGACCCAAGCTGCTCTCTCAGCTTATAGCCTCATAGTCAATGAGAGCAGAGAGCAAACACACCTGTTAAGAGGCTTCAATGTTAATAAAATTAAATTATTTTAAATAAAGCATCTGGCATCAGCTGTTTCTACATGTTATCTGCCATTTAAGTTTCCAGCCTAACATCCTGACTCCTCACCTATTTTCACAGCTAAACTTGAATACCAAACTAGACTGTCTTTTGAAAAAGAGTTCTCCTATGGGATGGCTCAGCTGCCTCACTACTGACAACCACATCATGCGTCAGCCTCTCACAGCCTGAAAGCCTGCATACGCTTTTGACGCTACTCACAGATGACTGGCGGAAGATGGCTGAGTCCCTTCAGATTTTACAAGCATCAACTCAAATTGCTGCCCACAACCTTCCTCAGTCAGGTCTACTGAACACAGGTTCCTGCTCCCCTAAACCAAAAACTGTGCAGAGGAGGAAGGGCTCATAAAGCAATGACATGCCTCATCCAAGCTGGTGAAGGTGATACTATGGAATTTGACTCCTCAGCTGGAAGAAGCATGGCACAGCTTGGAAGATTGGAGGCACTGGGAGAAGAACAAAACCAACTCTGCTTCCCTTTGAAGGACACATCAGCACAGGAATGAAAGTAAGACTATGCAGTATCTCAAATATTTTTGTAGGCTACCTGCCTGAAGGTTAAGGTATGCTTGTGCTGACTGCACCCTCATTTGACATCCACAGCCTTCAACCAATGACTGTGGATACTTGTGAGCACTGTAACTGCTGCTCTTACTGCCACCCTCCAGTTGCCTCTAGACCATCCCACTGAAGCAGGTGGCCATAGGTTCTTTCCACAAGGCCAAATGGACCTCGATAAATGTGCAAAAGACATTTACTTTCATGCCATCAAGCCAGCTTTAAAGAAAGCAAGCCTTGGTCTGCAATAAAAGATATTATAATAGCAGATATTCAGATACTTGTTTTCTAAATTAAGGTTACATTCCCACAAAGGTATTTATTATTTAACCACAAAAGTAGCAGCATTAGTAGAAGAGATTCAATTTGATAACCATCTCCTTCACAACATCCATTGACTAGAAATCTCTCTCTCATAACCGGTCAGTAATTTGTATGCTGAAACATGAAAGCCTCAATAGCCTCTTGCTTGCACGACACGTCCTTCAAAGCCACATGTCTCATTTGTTAGGCTCTGTGAAACACTTGCACACTTAATCATTCTTGATTACATGCTCTGGAAAGACGAATGCTCAGAGATGTCTTACCTATTGCTCTGTGACAAGGAATATATGTGGAACCTATAATTCCCTTTTTAACGTCAAAGAATATCATAAGAACTATGAAAATTCATTTCTACAGTTTCACTTAAAGATTAACTTCAACATTCTAATGATTTTTTTTTTTTATAAACAAATGCATTTATGAGGATTAAAAATTAAGATGTTGAAAAGCTGATACGATAGGAGCTGAATTAATGAGGTGGGAATTACAGAAATAGGGTTATCTTTATTTCTCCCCAAACCCTGCCCCACACTATAGCTATAAAACTCCTTAGATTATTGACAGGTTCTATTTGGTCACGAATTCTCCCAGGATGCTTCTGGGCAACTTCAGTACAATTCAGAGAATTCAGAAAATGGAAAAGTCTAAGCCACAACATAGCTTCACCCCACTTACAAATCAGAGGCATGGGTATTCTTTATTGGTTACAGCCTTACACAGTTAAGCATCCACAAAACAGCTTGTGCTGGGAGCAAGAAACAAACAGAAAAACAACACACACCACAAACCCTCCAGAATAACAAGCAAGCAATTCATTAATACATGCCAAACTCAAAGAGAAAGGCAGTTCTCCTACATGCTCTTGTTGACCCTTTTCCTGGTTGAGACACCTCCTGCAGGGTGAACCTCATTGCTTGCCCAGCTGTTCATACTGACTGTCCCTCCCCCTTCCAAAAAACATATTAAAGCCAACCAGATTGTTCTGAATCCCACAGCTACTCCCAAAGGTGTAAATGGCAGCAGTGAGAGTTGTAAACACAGGAAGACAGTTCTACCTGACCCAGTTTTGCTCCACATTAGCTCCACAGGCTAAAAGGGCACGTGTGTTGGGTTTTTCCTTTCCCTAAACAGAAGTTTAGGTTCTTCTGGAGTGGACAGCAACTACCAAAAAGCCTCTTTTCATTCTATTGAGCAATGGAAGAGGATTCATTTGAACTTGTGCTTGAGTGTGTGTTTCTTTTACCTGTTATTTACAGACACTCATCCTAAACTCCAGCCTAATTTTCACCATTGTCCTCTTCCCTCATGAAGAAAAATCCTTTTTTTGCACATACTCATCCAATCCTTTCCAGAGAAAACACCCATAAAGATCTGTGTGATTGTGTTTCCTTTGTGGCAGTGTGTTATTCAAAAATTAAATAACATTTTGCCCCAGGAAACCAGAATATTTGGCACAAAGATGCTGAAAGTACACAGATTGCAGGACATTCTGGTCACTCTTACTAGGAGCTTCCAGAGCTCAGGATATGAAATTTTAAAACCGCCATGAATACCCAGTTACTAGATACTTCAGTGTTCAGCAAGCTTCAGCAACCCTGATGAGCACAGCAGCCTCAGACTGGTAGAAAGGAAGATCCTGAGGTAGCCTAATCTCAGAAAATTAAAAGCTTTGAAGATTAAGAGCAGGACCTTGAAATGACCCAGAGAGAAAGAGAGAGAGAGACTAAGTGGTTTCTGCGTCCAGTCCCTGCCAGACAGCAGGCTGCCGCTAAGCCCCGAAGTCTGGAGTGAGCAGCTCCAATTCAGGAGCATTCCAGGTCAATGCCTTCGTGTCTGCAGGAAAAAAATAAAGGTCACAGCTGAAAAGGCCCAAAAACTGAGTTAGGTTTGCCAGAAGGCTGGGATGGGGGAAAGCACTACTGACTGCATTTGCTAGTCAGTATAGTTGTTTCTAAAATATTCCTTTTTCTGGACAACATCACACAGCTTGCATTTGCCCTGCAGGGACAGTATTACTAACAATTATGAGGAAGCACTTGCACAAATTTCTAAAATTCTGTTGGTTATTGCTTATCTTCCTATACTCTCAAAAAATGTGGACAGATATGGGATGCAGAAATCCCCCTGAACAGCGAATACTCAAGACACCAAGGTCATTGCGTCTCACTGGCTAAATTCCTGCTCTCCACCATAGGATGCCCTTTACCATTTTCAAAGCACCATAACCAACAATTTGCTTTCAGCCTGCAGTTTCCAAAAATGTCAGATTCTTTCCTGCCTCACCAGTACCTGCTTGTCCTCTAGCCAATTACTCCTAAATGCAAGGTTTCATACTTCACTGACCTGAATCCCACTGCAGCAAAGCAAACGCTAGGATTTCAGGGTTCAACACTGCAAGTTATTTGGTATGTGCACATAAGGGAGATGCAATCAAATACCCTCAACCTCACAACAACTTAAAGCACTTTAATCAGCTTAAAGCGTAACTCCTGCCCTGCAGGTTAAGCACAAAGCTAGGATTATTCAAGGGAAGTATACCTCTTGTACCTACAGCAACCTAGGAAAAGGTGCAAAGGAAAGCATTCCCCCAGGCAATCATCTCCTCTTGCCTCTGCAGGAGGCCATGTGTGCCTTTCTGTGCTCATCTGTGATTCACTGTCCAGTTTACTCAACACCCTCCTCATTCTTCCTTCCTTCCATTATCACTGCTTCAGCATTTGCAGCTACCACCACCTGAGTAATTTATCACAAAGGTAAGAAAGCTGTTGGAGAGCAGCACAGAGGAGAGGGAGCTGGGGGTGCTTGTACGTAGAGGAACAACCATAAGCCAGCGATGTGACCTTGTGGCCAAGCCAGCCAGTGGCATCCTGGGGTGTATGAGAAGGCAAGTGGTTAGTAGGTCAAGGTAGAGGTTCTCCTCCCCTCTACTCTGCCCTGGTGATGACACATCTGGAATACTGTGTCCAGTCCTGGGCCCCTCAGTTCAAGAAGGACAGAGAACTGCTCGAGAGAGTCCAGTGCAGAGCCACAAAAATGATGAAGGGAGTGGAATGTCTCCCTTATGAGGAAAGACTGAGGGAGCTGAGGGCTCGTTAGCTTGGATGAGACAGAGGTGGCCTCACAAACATTTATAAATATATGAAGGTTAAGCATCAGGAGAACAGAGCCAGGCTCTTCTCAGTAATATCCAAAGACAGGAAGAAGGGCAATGGGTGCAAACTGGACCATAGGAAGCTCCACATGAACATAAGGAAAAACATTTTCACTGTGAGGGTCACAAAACACTGGAATGGCGTGCCCAGAGAAACTGTGGAGTCTGCTTCTCTGAAGACATTCAAAACTAGCCTGCACACATTCCTGTGTGGTCTGCTCTAGGTGATCCTGCTCTGGAAAGAGGGCTGGATTAGATCTGAGGTCACTTTCAAGCTCTAACATTCCGTAACTCCGTGAAAGCTGAGTCTGAAGGAGGGCTGTAGTGGGAAGACATCAAAGAAAGATGGGTCACAACTGCTACAATGACAGCACCTCACACAGCCTGTCCCGGTGTGGCACCTAAGGCAGGCAGCTGAAATGTGAAAACATAGCACTTTCCATTAACTCACAATTACCAGAAGGGCAACTTCAGAGAGCAGGCCAATGCCCAGCAAAGGTGAAGGCTGCATACCTGATGACAGAAGAGCTGATCTCTTTCATTTCAAAAACCCATTTCAAAAACTAATTACAACAGTAATTTGTAGCTCAGGCTTTTGTGATACGTTTAGTACACCCAGTTACACACCTTCCTATTCATCCCTGCAGGGGAACAAAGGACTTCCCAGCAGACTTAACATTACCTGGCAGGACAAGCCTTTGGAAGACAAATTACTCAACTGACAACTGGTTGTGTAATACATAGAATAGATTCATAGAATGGTTTGGGTTTGAACTGATGTTAAAATCATCTATTTCCAGCCCCACTGCCATGAGCAGGGACACCTTCCACTAAACCAAGTTGCTCAAGGCCTCATCTAGCCTGACCTTGAACACTTCCAGGGAAGAAGGAACTGAGAGGAAGTCTGTCCACCCATGCAAGCATGCAAAAACCAAACCTGTTTTTTGAGCTCAAAACAACAGAGTAGACAAACAACTCCAAGCAGCACAGTCAGTTCCACGGTTCCATTTTACTTTTTTCTAGGCTAGTCATGAAAGAAAAAAATTACAATCACATTTCAAGAACAACTCATATAATTGACTTTGTATGTCCAAAGGAAGCAGAAATTAAAACACACGGGAAGGTAGCTTGCCATTTCAAGTGCAAACTCCGGCAGAAGAAGTACCAAAGGGTCTCTGTCTTGCCAAATTGCTTGGCAATGCCCTTGTGAGGTAGCAAAAGTAAAGAAATTCCAACTACTAAAATTATTATGAAGGCATCGATGGAAAGGACAGCAACAGAAAAAGGCTTAACGCATAGTAACACCAGGAAGACATTAAAAAAAGAGATTCTCCTGTGTTTTACTTGTTTTCAAATAATTCTGCAGTTACCTAGAAATAACTTTCTGCTCTTTGCAGCAATTTTTATCATCACTGCACAAAACTGAGGACTAGATCAATGCCTATACTCAACATTCCTACTGCACAGCATGGGAAGCTCAGTTTGGCTGCTCTGTCTGTAGAAGAACTCTCTTCTAATTTCATTCCTAACAAAAAAAGTTTATCTTCCAGTAGCTACAGGAACGTGCCCAAATCTGGTGTATATGAAGACGACTTACACAAATGCAGACACGTGAATACTTGTAACATTATTTAAAGACACTTCTCCACATAAAATAATCATCAGACACACTTTAAATTTGTGCCAAGTATTCATCAAAGGCAAGATGTGGGTCCAGAGGAGAGCCACAAAGATAAGAGGGCTGGAACACCTCTCCTGTGAAGACAGGCTGGAAGAACTGGGGCTGTTCAGCCTGGAGAAGAAAAGGGGAGACCTCATAGCTACATTTCAATATATGAAGGGGACTTACAGGAAGTCTGGGAAAGGACTGTTTAGAAGAGCTTTTAGCAATAGGAAAAGGGGCAACAGTTTTAAACTGGAGCAGGGTAGATTTGGGTTAGACACAAGGAGGAGGATCTTTACAATGAGAGTGATAAAACACTGGAACAGGTTGCCCAGGAATGTAGTTGAGGCCCCATCCCTGGAGACATTCAAGATCAGACTTGACGTGGCCCTGGGCAGACTGATCTAGTTGAAGTCCCTGCTTACTGCAGGGGGGATGGACAAGATGACCTTTGAGGGTCCCTTTAAAACCTCTGCAATCCATAAAAGCAGAAGGGCTGCACCTCTTCATGCTAACAAGCCCTGACCAATTTAGAATGCAGTTCATTTTCTTCTGGCATAGTTAATCATGTGCATGAAGTCCATGCCGTAACACACCCATAAAATGAATTGCAACTATCTGGTCTGATATAGTAACCAGCAAGGCAAAATATGTAAAATGGGCCACCCAGAGCTATCTTAAACAATTCAACCATCTAAAAGGCCCAGAAAAAAAAATTGTAAAAAGTAAATTTTACACAAGCATTCACACAGACATCCACTGATTTTCACTTTCAGCTTTCATCAGATGGTTTATGGAAAGCTGTGTCCTAGCAATCCATGTGTGAGAGCAACAGTTTCTCTAAAAAAACCAAACACCAAAACAACCAAACACAAAACCTGCAACAACCACCAAAAGAAACAAACAGACAAAAAACCAAAGCAACAAACCAACCACCCACAAGCCAGCCACCACCACCAAAACCCTCAAACAACAACAACAAACAAAAAACTCCCAACACCCACAACACACACCATAACAGAAATCCAAGGCTGGCTAAATCAATTTCAGGTGTACAAAGAGAAATCAATACAGGCCTTTTCTCTGACAATATAGAACTTAAATTTCAAGGCACAAAGAGACTGAGTTTGTAACTCCAGGAGTATGACTCCAATACAATGTATACTGACTGTAATTGTACAATACAAATCTGAGTACTTAGAATCAACCACCCTCATATACCAAGTTCCAAAGAACTAGACACATTTATTAGACTAGTTAAGTTATTCATCTTGATAGATTTCTTATAGTATCCTCTCTTCTTTTAGACAAACTTACTGTAAGAGTGAATGTAAACAGAAATGTCAAAGAATTCTTAACCCCAAACACGGGGAGATGTGCATACAGAAGAAAGACTTTTATCTGTTCTGTTCCAATTCTGATCTGAATGTACAAAGCCAACCACCCACACTCCCTAAACCTCAATGCTTCTGGACAAATATGCTTATTTATCTAAACTTAGTGAATGTTTACTTACCCAGCATCCTCCTGGAAGCCTTCCAATTCATCTCTTTGTTCTGCTAGTGTAGATTCTAGATCCAGATAGGTACCATTGTGAGACAGTTGCAGGGTGCAGTCATCAAGCTGCAGAACAAAATCCAGATCATTAGATTACAGTAGTCATTCCCTCCAACATGCCTCTAAAATTGCCTTTCCATTTTCCAGGTCCCCAGACAAGATATTCCTAAAACAAACCATATGCAGGGAGTGGATAAGAAAACAGGTCCTGCCTGGCAATTTAGACATCCCAAGTCCATACTTACTTTACCTTGATGGTCACAACAGTATCAACAGAAATAACACATGGAGGCAGTTCAACATACAAAATAAGATCAGAGGGTTTTAGTACAGTGCCCTTAGAATCCTATAGGAAAGAGAAGTCAAAGTAAATGCGTATGTAGGATATGGCTTGACAGCCACACCCAAAGAGTGGCTGTCAATGGGTCCATGTCCCAGTGGAGGCCAGGGACAAGTGGAGGCCCTCAGGGATCAATACTGGGATCAGTCTTCTTTAACATCTTTGTTGGCAACATGGACAGTGGTATTGAGTGCATGCTCAGCAGGTTTGCTGACAACACCAAGCTGTGTAGTGCAGCAAACACATTGGAGGGTAGGGTCCATCCAGAGGGATCAACCAGCAGGTCAAGTACTCCCCCTCTAATGAGACCCCACCTGGAGTACTGTGTCCAGTTCTGCAGCCTCTATTACAGGAAGGATCTGGAGGTGCTGGAAGGTGTCCAGAGAAGGGCCACGATTACAGGGCTGGATAACCTCTCCTATGAGGACAAACTGAGAGGGTTGGGGCTGTTCAGTCTGGAGAAGAGAAGGCTCCGAGGAGACCTAAATGTGGCCTTCCAGTATCTGAAGGGGTCTACAAGAAATCTGGGGAGAGACTTCTTAGGGTGTCAGGCAGTGATAGGACTGGGGGAATGGAAGACAACTGGAAATGGGTAGATTCAGCTTGGATGTTAGGAAGAAGTTTTTCGGCATGAGGGTGGTGAGACACTGGAGCAGGTTGCCCAGGGAGGTGGTGGAAGCCTTGTCCCTGGAGGTTTTGAAGGCCAGGATGCTGTCCCTGCCCATGGCAGGGAGGTTGAACTAGATAATCCTTGAGGTCCCTTACAACCCTAACAATTCTATGATTCTGTGTTATTACAGTACATTTAAACAGTTTCTGAGCCTTCTGGTAGAAGGGAGGAGCACCTATTTCATGAACCACTGAAAATCCTCTATGAGGAAGGACACAGCCAAAGGATGGTGCAACATGTGGTAACCAAGAGTTGGGGGCCTGCAAGAGGGACTACAGTCACACAAAAATCTCCATTTTCTGGTGTGCTCATTTTAGGGCCAAGTGCTTAATCAGGCTTTGGGTTTGTTTCTTTTGGTTTTTTTTCTGTTTGGGGGGGTTGGGGTTTGTTTATTTGTTTGTTTGTTTTTCACAGGGAACTCATGACAGGAGAAGCTCTAGAAAGACCCACCAGAAAACTTGGGGTAGCTCACTGCACAGGAACACAGGGATAACTGAAGAAGTGCTAGAAAGTAACACGAGCTACTCTCTCACCAGGAGCTAACCCAGTGTCAACTCACATGGAATGAGGAAAAGTGACTTCCCATGCAAAATGCAAAAAACTCACCAAAGGGTGGGTGAAAGTTGCCAAAAGGCAACTGTGATGATGCTGGGGTAAATACACATCCCTGTTGCAGATGCTACTTTGGGAAGAGAATTTACCACCACACTTCATCCCTGCCACAGGAGGCAGCAATCACTCTTTCAAGGGGTAAGGGTCTGAAATAGCCGATGACTCCAGGAAAGGAAATGACAGCCCTTTGTCACATCTATGGATTTTTCTCTCTACTCTTTTTTAATACTAGGGAAGAAACATGATGAGACTCCATCTTTGATGAATTATCTCTTAACTACCCTACGGTTAGGGTAGTTAAAAACTACGGTTCCCAGTAGCGGTTCAGGAAAGCAGTCACACTCCCCTGGCGGGCAGTACCAAAACTTAGTCACCCAGTTTCCTATTACTAAGTTAATTATGCAATGGAAGAATACAAATAGTCTTTGATTTTTCTGGATTAGTTGCATTGGAAATACAACGTAAGAGCTCCTTTATAATTAGCAAGTGATAAAGTGCAACTTTTGGATTAGTCCACACCACTATGCTTTGCACTGTTTGCAGTCTGAAGAGAAAGTTCATCCTCTCTGCCCTTCAAACCTGTTCCGTGTGGTTTTTGTTTTGGTTTGGTTGGTTTGGTTTTTCCCCTCCTTGGGGAAAGAGCTAAGTCATCACAGTATCACCATGGTGGGAAGAGACCCCAAGGATCATCGAGTCCAACCTGTCACCACAGACCTCACGACTAGACCATGGCACCAAGTGCCACATCCAGTCCCCTCTTGAACACCTCCAGGGATGGTGACTCCACCACCTCCCTGGGCAGCACATTCCAATGGCGAATCACTCTCTCGGTGAAGAACTTTCTCCTCACCTCCAGCCTAAACTTCCCCTGGTGCAGCTTGAGACTGTGTCCTCTTGTTCTGGTGCTGGTTGCTAGGGAGAAGAGACCAACTCCCTCCTGGCTACAACCACCCTTCAGGTAGTTGTAGAGAGCAATGAGGTCTCCCAGGAGCCTCCTCTTCTCCGGGCTAAACAACCCCAGCTCCCTCAGCCTCTCCTCACAGGGCTGTGCTCAAGGCCTCTCACCAGCCTTGTTGCCCTTCTCTGGACACGTTCAAGTGTCTCGATGTCCTTCTTGAACTGAGGGGCCCAGAACTGGACACAAGACTCAAGGTGTGGCCTAACCAATGCAGAGTCCAGGGGCACAATGACTTCCCTGCTCCTGCTGGCCACACTCTTCCTGATGCAGGCCAGGATGCCATTGCCCTTCTTGGCCACCTGGGCACACTGCTGGCTCATGCTTAGGCAGCTGTCGAGCAGCACCCCCAGGTCCCTCTCTGTTTGGGAGCTCTCCAGCCACTCCGACCCCAGCCTGTAGCTCTGCATGGGGTTGCTGTGGCCAAAGTGCAGCACCCGGCACTTGGACTTGTTGAATGCCATCCTGTTGGACTCTGTCCAGTCGGTCGAGGTCCCTCTGCAGAGCCCTTCTGCCCTCTAACAGATCAACAACTGCTCCCAACTTGGTGTCATCTGCAAATTTGCTGATGACTGACTCAATCCCTTCATCCAGATCATCAATGAAGATATTAAAGAGGATGGGGCCCAGCACTGATCCCTGGGGGATGCCACTGGTGACTGGCCGCCAGCTGGATGTGGTACCATTCACCACCATGCTCTGGGCTCAGCCCTCCGTGCAGTTCCTAACCCAAATAAGGTAGCCAGGTTTTATTCTGCCTCCTAAACATTAAAGCGAGCAAAGACTCTCCAAGTGCAGTGCTCTGGTATTAGAAATACCAACAGTATTGCTACTCAGTATCTCAGTGGTTACACAGCATATTATCAACCTGTGCTAATTTAAGATACACTCTTTTAGAGAAGACTAAATGCTACTGCAGGAAACTTTTCCCCAACAGCTCACTAAATCTAAGGAAATGCTAATATATTCAAAGCAATGCTAAGAGGCAAACTACTACTTATCTAAGTGATCTGCTGTCACTATGGAGATTAGGAGATTTGCTCACAATATCCAATTACACTGCAGAATCAGGGAAAACGAACTATGCTTTACTGATATGACTTTACTATGGAAAAAGCACAATGAGAACACGAAGTACTTCAGGTACAAAGAACAATAATAATGCATTCTACTTATATTCATATTATTTCCATTGTTTCAGCTGAACATAATATTGATTCAGGCTTTAAAGCACTGTACCTTTTACCCTGCACCCATTAATAAGGGTTTGGGTAATGGGAGAAACAGCAGTATCTTTTATTTCCATTACTTAAGACTGAATGTTGCCAAAAAGATTATTTTTTTTCTTCTCTTAATGTGTACACAAAAACATGTAGGGGACCAAAGCAATACTTTTAAAAGGAGCTTAAGAACTAAGTCTACGAACTTTAAAATCCCCTTGATAGAGGATCACTTTGCTGCTTTGCCTCCGAGGTTCACTTGCACACATATTTTACAGGCAGCATACAAAAAAGAGAAGCCTTCTTACGAATTAGTTTTAATTAGTAAATTGCCTGCTTTTTTCAACACAAAGGATAGCTGATGTTCACTCATTAGTGACTATTAGTAACAATTCAAGATGCTAGTCTCTCCCCCCTCTCAGCGTTAATCCCATGTTTATCTGCTACGCATCACTTATCCTGTCTCTGAAGACCCTCACAAACGGCCCCATCTAGTTCATTCATGACATGCTCCTCTAATTAATCATAATTCACATTAAATGCCTTATTAACAACAGTCATCTCTTAGAATAATCGAAAGGCAGAATCCATGAAGACAGTCTATTAAAGAACAGATAACTGACGTGCTTTCCATGGTCATGAACAAGCATGATGTTCAACAGTTTAGAAATTAGTTCTATTTATTTCACTTCAGTCTCCACAATTCTGTTGAAGTCTTCAGCATTCCTTAGCAGTCCCAAAACTGAGATTTGCATTTTGTTATGAGTAAACTGCATAACTCATTTATACAATACAATACAAGACAATACAAGACAAGACAATACAATACAATACAATACACCAGGTTGGAAGAGACCTTCAAGATCATTGTGTCCAACCCATCAACCAATCCAACCCACCTAAACAACTAACCCATGGCACCAAGCACCCCATCAAGTCTCCTCCTGAACACCTCCAATGATGGTGACTCCACCACCTCCCTGGGCAGCCCATTCCAATGGGCAATCACTCTCTCTGTGTAGAACTTCTTCCTAACATCCAGCCTAAACCTGCCCTGGCACAGCCTGAGACTGTGTCCTCTTGTTCTGGTGCTGGCTGCCTGGGAGAAGAGACCAACCTCTGCCTGGCTACAACCTCCCTTCAGATAGTTGTAGAGAGCAAGAAGGTCACCCCTGAGTCTCCTCTTCTCCAGGCTAAGCAACCCCAGCTCCCTCAGCCTCTCCTCATAGCGCTTGAGTTCCAAACCCCTCACCAACTTCGTTGCCCTTCTCTGGACACGTTCCACCAAGTCAACATCCTTCCTAAACTTGAGGGGCCCAGAACTGGACACAGTACTCAAGGTGTGGCCTAACCAGTGCAGTGGACATGGGCACAATGACCTCCCTGCTCCTGCTGGCCACACTGCTCCTGATGCAGGCCAGGATGCCATTGGCCCTCTTGGCTGCCTGGGCACACTGCAGGCTCATGTTCAGCCTACCATCAACCAGCACCCCCAGGTCCCTCTCTGCCTGGCTGCTCTCCAGCCACTCTGACCCCAGCCTGTAGCACTGCCTGGGGTTGCTGTGGCCAATGTGCAGCACCCGGCACTTGGATGTGTTCAATCTCCTGCCCTTGGACTCTGCCCATCTGTCCAGCCTGTCGAGGTCTCTCTGCAAAGCCTCTCTGCCCTCCAGCAGATCAACTCCTGCCCCCAGCTTGGTGTCGTCCGCAAATTTACTGATGATGGACTCGATGCCCTCATCCAGATCATCAGTGAAGATGATAAAGACCATGGGGCCCAGCAATGATCCCTGGGGCACACCACTAGTGCCTGGCTGCCAGCTGGCTGTGGCACCATTCACCACCACTCTCTGGGCTCGGCCCTCCAGCCAGTTCCTCACCCAACACAATGTGCTCCTGTCCAAGCCATACTATTGCCACAAGCTCAGATTCTTTTTTTTTTTTTATTTTTCCTGTAAGCTTAAAAAAACATTCATCCTAAAATCTCTTTTGCCAGTCCCTTCAAATTGATTACATTTTTTTGGGGTATCACATGTTGATATATTGCCCAAAAGAACCAAAAGGCTGATCCAATTCATTTAAATGGAACTCAACCTGTAGGCTTTACAGCAATTTTCTATACTTTCCTAGAGATGCATTAAAAGAATCTTCTAGGTATCATGACATCAGGAACAGAAAAACACACCATCAGATGGGGCAAATTTAATGCTACTTCTCCAAGTAAAACAAAGGGTTACTCAAATTTCCTTCTGTGAGATTTCAAGTCTGGGGTTTGGGTTTTTTTGGTTTTATTTTAGCTTAAGCATTAAATGATATCCTAAGCCTCTGTAACACTATATAAAACCCCTATGTATGCAGGTCAATTACATTCTCACCTTCTCAACAGTTTTTTGAGAAAATATGCAGAGCATACTTTTTGAATCTCTAGGGATATTTCCAAATGCTTTTGTCTCTGTAGCGAGTGGAGCTACCCAGAAGTAGTCTTTATCATGAGAGCAAAGGAACAAAACCACAGGTATATGCAATTCATCAAGTGTTTGAGCCAGAATCACCAGCTGCAGATAGCTAGAGCTATCAGCAACCAGCCTCCTTAGGGGTTTTCATGAAGGAAGCAAGACTTCATGCAGTGCTACAGGCTGGGATCAGAGTGGCTGGAGAGCAGCCAGGCAGAAAGGGACCTGGGGGTACTGGTTGACAACAGCTGAACATAAGCCAGCAGTGTGCCTAGGTGGCCAAGAAAGCCAATGGCATCCCAGCCTGCATCAGGAATAGTGTGGCCAGCAGGAGCAGGGAAGTCATTGTGCCCCTGTACTCAGCACGGGTTAGACCACACCTGGAGTCCTGTGTCCATTTCTGGGCCCCTCAGTTTAAGAAGGACATTGAGATATGTGAATGCATACAGAGAAGGACAACAATGCTGGGGAGAGGTCTGGAGCACAGCCCTGTAAGGAGGGGCTGAGGGAGCTGGGGTTGCTCAGCCTGGAGAAAAGGAGGCTCAGGGGAGACCTCATTGCTCTCAATAACTACCTGACAGGAGGTTGTAGCCAGGTGGAGGTTGGTCTCTTCTCCCAGGCAACCAGCACCAGAAGAAGAGGACACAGTCTCAAGCTGCAACAGGGGAAGTTTAGGCTGGAGGTGAGGAGAAAGTTCTTCACAGAGAGTGCTGCTGGCCATTGGAATGTGCTGCCCAGGGAGGTGGTGGAGTCACTGTTCCTGGAGGTGTTCAAAAAAGGACTGGATGTGGCACTTGGAGCCATGGTTTAGTTGTCATGAGGTGTTAGGTATCAGTTAGGTGGACTGAACAGTCCACCCATGGAACCCATACTGCACCAGTTTGAATGTTTGTCTCAAGTGTTGCACTCATCTGTACTTAAGTGCTTAACAGTGGGGTGGGTTTTTTTTTCCAAGTGAAACAGAATGACAATCTTGGCACAATAGATTTTATTGATGTTCTTGTGAGTCATCACCACAGTTAGAAACTCTTCAATAACCCTGAAATAGAGTTTTCCCACAGAAAAATGGAAATGTAAGAAAATGGAAGGGGACTAAGAAAAGTGAACAGGAAGTACATAAAAAGGCCAGATGACAATCTTTATACTGTTAAAACAGTGTGTTTTAACTGCGTATGAGTTTCACTCTGAGAATTTAAGCACAATTTGGTATGCAAAAATACACTGAATTACCAAAACATTTAAAATCAGAGCTTCCTACTCCTTCATTCTTTAACTTTTACCCCACTACAAAGTGAAACTGTGCCATACAATAGGAGAAAGGTGTCCTTGCTTTGGTTATGACCAGGAATAGCCACAAGTTTAGAGCTGTAGAACTTATGCTTTCCTCTGCCTTGAGGTTCGTCCTCACCTCACCAGCACCCAGAGAACCCTGTCCTGAAGGGACAAAAAGCCTCAAAAGTGCCCTGAATCGGACCATGGGGCAAGAGCCAGGAGGTCTGGCTTTTCAGGAAATTGCCCATGTTGCCCAGGCTTGTCTCAATATGCCCTGGGATCCAAGTGGGCCAGGTGTGTGTGTGCCTTTGGCCACGTTTGGAGAAAACTGATTCTATAGGTTAAAGTGTCAGGTTTTTATCTCTTAATCTTTGTTGCCACTGGCCAGCATTGTCTCAGGAAATCTATAAATACCAGCCCAAAGAGGCAGTGCCTTGCCTTGCAATTGTCCAAACTCTGGGAGAAGGCACAAGCCTTGCTTGGAAGCTGAGCTGTACTTCAGTTTACCCAGAGACTGCAAGAGCCCTTGCTGTATAGTGTTGTAAAGCCCAGGAGCAGACAGACAGGTCCTGGAGCAGGCAGACATGTCCAGGAGCAGGCAGACAGGTCCCAGAGCAGGCAGACATGTCTTGCTGGGCCAAGAGATGAACCCCAGGAGGAGCCGAGTCCCCCGGACAGTTTTCTTTTATTGGAAGAAGCAACGAGCACCGCTGCGAAGATTGCAGCTGATGAACCTCTCCAGATAGGCAAAGCCAACAAGCCCTGCAGGCCTTGGCAGCAACCTCTTTGCTACAAAGCTTTCAGCTACAAAGCCTTTGGAGATAAACCCTGTGTGTGCTACAGCAACAAGCTGCAGAAGCCAACAGAAAGTGAAACTCTGTTCCTGCAGCTCTCACGTGGTCGATGCCATTTTGGTTTCGTTAAATCCCTGTGGAGTACCAGGATCAGTGAGTAATTACAAAATCTGATTTTTATAAGCATTTGTTAAAGGTCTGTTGCCCTAGAGAATTCTACAGTTCCTCTCCCCTCTGTGGGCAATCTCTGGCATGTTGCTGATGATCTCTTTTTCCTTTACAGTTTAAATTGCTGTTTGTTGTTTCTGGATTTTTGCTCATATTGTTTAAGTTGTTACATGTTCCTGCTGGTGAGGTGTCTGTTCCACAACTGACTATTTTGAACCAGTAAATAGGTTTTATTAATATTTTCCACTGGATTTTTTTTTTTAGTAATAAAGCTATTAATATTTTTATTAATCATTCTGCCTATTGAATATTAAAAACCTCCATATGATTATAACTGCCCTCAGTGGCAACACACCTATCTGCCACATGAGCTGGCAGGAGAAAGTTAAGCAACCACCTCATGCAAATGTTCCCTGTAGGTTCCCAGGAAATCAAGAACATAGGCCATAAGCTCAGTTTGTCCCCTTCTTTAGGGGATAACCAAATCTAGTAAGCGGTGGCTGGCTCCTTAGCCTGCAGGGCCAAAATTATTTGTATTAGAAGGATGCTAAGCTTAAAGGGACTCAAAATAGTTTGATAGTAGTACCCCAGTGATTATTTTTCTCTCCTTTCAAGCACTGATATACAGAAAGAGGTAACCCCTATTTCTCTTCATAAAGAAGCTCTTGTTGCTATGCCACAAGAAAGCTTGTCACTTCTCTGCATTTCAGAGTCGAAGCACATTGCCAAAGGAGTAAGGAACAGCAGGAGAAAAAAGGACAGAAGGAAGAGAAGCTGATGACCATCCAGTCACCTGATGCCAATAAATAGCCAATGTCAATCCTGATGCAAATAACCACTGCCACTTTCAGAACAAAGCTGAAGGAATGGAAAGAGAGAAGAAATTAAATATCTGAGTTCAATCCTTATTTTATATCTACTGCTTTTAGCTTCTTACAAGTCAAGAGAAACACCTAAAAGCAGAGGGTGTGGGGTGCTAGGAGAGAAGAACAAAATGTCATCTTCCAAACACACACATCCTCATGTCCAACCACATACAAAGGGCTGTCACCTGCTCCCCTCACCCACACTTGTGGGGGCCCCACATACACAGCAGCCTTCTCACTGAAGAAGCCCTGTTTGGTAATTCAATGTGTAGGCAACACATCTTACCATGCCAACAGAAACTCCTGCCTGTTTGTAAAGAAAATCCAACTGAAAGAAAAAGCTTTTAGTGAGACATCACAATGAAGGCAAACACCTACATACATCAACCAAGAGAGGATTTGTTCCTTTGTCCAATAAAAAGAGGGAATGTGACAAAATCAGCTGAAGTAAGTGCACTAGCTTGATGAATAATTAACATGTAGTTAATTAAGAGGGAAAAGTTATGCTAGTGTATTCTACTGTGAAGGTTTTATCTACTGCTATATACCTGGTGAGACCCTACCTGGAGTACTGCAATCAGTTCTGGAGCCCCTGTTACAGGAAGGATCTGGACGTGCTGGAGCGTGGATCGGGACATGTCCAGAAAAGGACCACAAGGATGATCAGAGGGCTGGAGCACCTCTCCTGTTGAGACAGACTGAGAGAGGTGGGGCTACACAGCCTGGAGAGGAGAAGGCTCCAAGGAGACTTTATTGTGGCCTTCCAGTATCTTAAGGGGGGGCTACAAGAAAGCTGGGGAGGGACTTTTTAGGGTGTCAGGTAATGATAGAACTAGGGGCAAAGGAACAAAAATACAAATGGGTAGATGGAGACTGGATATTAGGAAGAAGTTCTTCACCATGAGGGTGGTGAGACACTAGAACAGGTTGTCCAAGGAGGTGGGAGAAGCCCCATCCCTGGAGGTTTTTAAGGCCAGGCTGGATGTGGCTCTGAGCAACACGATCTAGTGTATGGTGTCCCTGCTCATGGCAGTGGGGTTGGAACTAGATGATCCTTGAGGTCCCTTCCAACCCTAACAATTCTATGACTCTATGACTCCCCAGAAGGCTTTTCTACAGATTAGCAAGGATCCAAAGTGGACTTTCTTTGGATTGCTGTAACTCCTCTTTTCCAAGGCAGTGGTAACTTGCCAGAGGCTAAGGGGATGGGAAATGCCAGACGTATTGTCTTGCCTCTTGAAAAAAAAACCCAGCAGTACCACAAGCCGTTAAACCCCCACTTTTCTTCCCTCTCTGTTCAAAGACCACAGAGCAATATTTTTCAACAAACAATCATGGAGAAATATTCCTCCCTCACCCTCAAGGCCCTGCCCTGAGAATCCACTCAGAACGTACTTCGTACAAGTTTCTTCTAATCACTGAAGTGCTACCAAGCCAGCACCCAGTGTGTACAAAGACACAGCCAATCCTCCTGCTCAGTCTAGCTTTCACTTCAGCAACGGCAGGCACCAGTCAAACACTCAAGATGGTGACTGTGGTAGTTTCAGGCTATGCCTTTAAAATTTGTTACAGAAAGTGAGCAGCAAAGTAAATCACTATTGGGTGTAAAAAGGAGAACTAAGGATTACTCTGAACAATTTCATTGCAGAAAATACCTGCTATAAGATGCTGTGCCAAAACAATTCTCTCTTTTCTGATCTGTTCTCTGCTTGCTTCGCTCAGGAGAAATTCATCTGCTTCTGACCGACCTTGACTGCATTATTTTGGTTAGGTCTAACCGCTGCTTTCTTTCTGCACCTTTAGGACAGGGGTTAGGGGGGGCAGTGGAAGGGCTTCCCCTTCCCCAGGGTCTCTGAGCAGGGGTTTCCATGCTGTTTGCTAATTGTAACTATCTGTATAATCTTGTAACTCCTGTATATTTTGTACATATTCACTGCATCCCGTTGCAGAGTGTAGTTTTGCTTTAAATACAGCTTCCCTTTGCTTCACACTGAGCTGGTCTGGCAAAGTTAATGCTGGGGGCGGTATCCAATCCAGCACAGCGACCAGGGATCGCATTCACAGGGTGAAGGGCGCTCTATTAGGAGACAGGACAATACTCCTGCTTACTGATGTTACTACAAATCACCAGAACCACTTGACTCTGCAGCCACAAATCAACTCACACCAGATTTCCTGTAATTCTAGCTGCAGCTACTAGACAAATTATTTTTCTTATTTGGTTGCTTCCAAAATTATAAGGACATTGAATAAGAGAAAAAGGCAGAGATAAGAATAATCCAGCATCAAATTGCAGAAATAAAAACCCCTCTTCAATTCTAGCTTCTGATACAGTGCTTCCCTTTCTAAATTCAAAGCCTCATTTGCTCATGACAAACCTGACATATTTGCACACTCCAGCTACAGAATTTCTAGAGGGTCACTTCTTTTTGAGCTGTTTCTAGTGTAACTACAATCCCACTACCAGGGCCAACCACTATTCAGAAAAAAAGGAGGGGAAGGAAAAACACAAAGGAAGACATTACCTGTGCCTGCTCACCTGCCCAAACAGATTTCGTATTTCTAACATCAAAGTCATTCATGCCAATAAATATTCACTACTTTTCCATTAAAGGCCAAACTTCAAATTGATAATGACAATACTATATGCAGAAGACCTCATATCTTAATGCTTTTGAAATTACAGTTACTTAACAGCAGAAGCAGATTTGCTGCACTACTGCATGTCTGACACTCTAAAATGTAACAGGATTGCCATTACTGTTAGTTCTCACAGAGTAATGACAAATGGGGATGGTCTAATTGCATCCCACAGACCACAGCAAAGGCTTGATCTTAGAAGGAAGTTCTTCACAGAAAGAGAGAGTGGCCATTGGGATGAGCTGCCCAGAGAGCTGGTGGGGTCAATGCCCCTGGAGGTGTTTAAGAAGAGACTGGATGTGGCACTTAGTGCCATGGTTTAGTTGATTAGATGGTGTTGGGTGATTGGTTGGACTTGATAATCTCAGAGGTTTCTTCCAACCTGGTTGATTCTGTGATTCAGATATGAAATTATCTGGCTTCAGAGCCACCACAGACTGCCCTCTCAACAGTGGACTCAGCCTCTCCCTTCACAAGTGAATAGCTGCTACCCAGTCTGTGCCATTGTTACATGTGTTCCAATCATTTTGGGTAACGTGATGGAGAAAGACCAAATCACCTAGCCCAGGCGTGATGCCACGTGACCTGTGTAAGATCTGTACATAAGCCAAATGTTAGCACCCAAAATTAACAGTGTGCACTAAAACACTGCTCTCATCTTTAACTATGACAAAAAGTCAACATACAATTGCTGTCCCCAGCTTAAAATCCCTATGCTCCAAGCTGTTCCCTGCAGTTGCTTGTAACAAAACTAGACTACTTCTCCTGGTTTTGTTGTGTTTTGGTGGTTGTTAGTTTTTCCTTTCTAAATGTAGTTTTATTCCAAAGTATTTTCTTTAAAAGTCTTTTTAAACTCCAATCCTATTAGTATTTCAATGAGGCCAGAGTTTTCAAAGTATGGTCAGAAATGCTCTGGATGCTGTTTGTGGAGATGGCAGCTGTGCCACCTTCACTCATCCGTGCTCACTGGCAGCAAGTTTTCATAATTCTAGCAAACTCACTTAAAGGACTGAGGAAAAAAAAGAAAACAAAACAAAAAGATCTGATACATCTAAAACTTTACATTTTAAGAAGTCATGAAGACTTCCCTATGAGGAAAGGCTGAGGGAGCTGGGGTTGCTTAGCCTGGAGAAGAGGAAGCTCAGAGCAGTTCTTAATTGCTCTCTACAACTCCCTGAAGGGAGGTTGTAGCCAGGAGGGGGTTGGTCTCTTCTCCCAGGCAACCAGCACCAGAACAAGAGGACACAGTCTCAAGCTGTGCCAAGGGAAGTTTAGGCTGGATGTGAGGAAGAAATTCTTCCCAGAAAGAGAGATTGGCCATTGGAATGTGTGGCCCAGGGAGGTGGTGGAGTCATCATCACTGGAGGTGTTCAGGAAGAGACTGGATGAAGCACTTGGTGCCATGGTTTAGTTGATTAGATGGTGTTGAGTGATAGGTTGGACTTGATGATTTTGAAGGTCCTTTCCAACCTGGTTAATTGTGTTCTGTATTTAGCAGGTGCAACAGTATTCCTCCATTTTGCAGCTCTCCAGGAGTGACTAGCATAGCTTGTAGGTGTAGTCTTTAATGCCAATTCATCCCTGGTTTATTTTAAGCACAGTAATTGGCATTGTCAAACTACTCCACAAACCTTGCAAGCTTAGCAGAGCTTATGTGCAGTTGGGTTGATGGCTACACACAAGGTACAGTCTGCAGGTTTGTGAGATTTGGCCCTTGGAACACAAGTATGTTGAAAGGAAATAATACTCTGATATGAAAAAAAGAAAGAAAAAGTATTTTGAATGCAGCCTGCATTCCCAGACTGAAACAACAGCTTTTATCTCTGGCCTGGTGGATGCCACAAAATATTCTTCAGGTAGTACAGAAATACTAAATCCTCAACAGCCACTGAAACAATATATTGCCAGCAGAAGTATTCTGCTTAAATAACAAAACCACTGAAAATAAACACCCAAAGCCATTACATTAATATTATGGGTTTGACTTGGGAATAACAGGAGGAAGTTCAGAGTTCAAGATTCTGAAACTGCTCTTTCAGGGGGCTCTGAAATACAGGCACAGTGAGAACATAGTACATAGCTGCCTGCTGGTTGCTATTCTTAGACAATTATGTCACCAACTCCCAGACTTTTCGCTTTGTGATTCCCTTAGTGCTCCACAGGCAGCAACTTAGAGTTTACTAGAATATCTGCGTCCAAACATGACACCATGGCTTCCAACAGCAGCCACTGAGACATGGTTATCATACCAGCGCTTAAAATGTCAGCAACTGTGCAACAAAAAAGCCAACCCAATTCACCCAGAGGCAGGGCTTACGCCAGTGTTTAATATGAACTTTAAAAAGCTAACTGAAAACCATGAAAGCAATTTAATTCCTGTATAAAAACTATGCAGAATGTCATGCTGCATAGGGACCTTACACATTTATTCTCCCTCACCTAATTCAATTATTTGAAACTAAAACAGTTCCATTTGAGATGACATGCAGACTAACAGACCAGCAGTACAACCTCACAAAGTTCACTGGGATACTGTATCGCCAAGGTTGGAAGAGACCTCGAAGATCATCGAGTCCAACCTGTCACCACAGACCTCATGGCTAGACCATGGCACCAAGTGCCACGTCCAGTCCCCTCTTGAACACCTCCAGGGACGGTGACTCCACCACCTCCCTGGGCAGCACATTCCAATGGCGAATCACTCTCTCAGTGAAGAACTTTTTCCTCACCTCCAGCCTAAACTTCCCTGGTGCAGCTTGAGACTGTGTCCCCTTGTTCTGGTGCTGGCTGCCAGGGAGAAGAGGCCAACCCTCTCCTGGTTACAGCTGCCCTTCAGGTAGTTGTAAACTGAGGGGCCCAGAACTGGACACAGTACTCAAGGTGCGGCCTAACCAAAGCAGAGTCCAGGGGCACAATGACCTCCCTGCTCCTGCTGGCCACACCATTCCTGATGCAGGCCAGGATGCCCTTGGCCTTCTTGGCCACCTGGGCACACTGCTGGCTCATGTTCAGGCAGCTGTCAATCAGCACCCCCAGGTCCCTCTCTGTTTGGCAGCTCTCCAGCCACTCTGACCCCAGCCTGTAGCTCTGCATGGGGTTGTTGTGGCCAAAGTGCAGCACCTGGCACTTGGACTTGTTGAATTCCATCCCATTGGACTCTGCCCATCTGTCCAGTCGGTCGAGGTCCCTCTGCAGAGCCCTTCTGCCCTCTAACTGACCAACAACTGCTCCCAAATTCCAAACTTCGAGATCAAATGCTGTATTTCTAGGAACAGAAAGACTAATTTTTTCTAGTAAGATCATATAAAACATTTATGTCTCCAGACATGAACCATCCAATATCTATTACCTAAATTGGTCTATTAGAGTAGTACTCAAGTATCCCTCTAAACCACCTGCTGTCAGCTACTGTAGACTGCTGCCATCGCTATCACTTTCTTCTATGAACAGAAAGAGCACAACACAGCAGTAGGCTGCTACAAGCACAAAAGCTCGTCTGAACGAGTTATCGGTTGACCAAAACAAAGCACAACTAGTAGACGTGGTAAGGAACAAACCCATTAATGTCAAACACTCTTTTCTGCAGCCCTTGGTTCTATGACTTACAGATGTCTACCTTGTTGATTCCAAATGGATCTGCCTGCAGGGAAAAAAAAATAAACATTGGGAATATTCAGACACCTCCAAGACGAAGCACACGTGGCCCAGTTACGTACCTAAATGCCACCCTCAGCCAAGCTGGCACGTCAGTCCTAGAGCCAGCAGCTTTGCTACGTACTCCAGTCCTCTGCCCAGCAGCTGCAACAATTTTGTATTTCCTTTTAACAGAGAATATCTTCAACAATCTATCCATGACAAATACTTAGGTTTCAAGGCAATGCATCTGGGCACCAAGTTGTAAAACAGCTCATCAGCAGCTGATTGGAAGTGTCTGGTGCTGACTTACCAAAGCCAATGTATTATGTATGAACAAACCCTTACGTACCTAAGAGTTAGTGAGGAAGGGGAAGACAATATGGACCTATTTTGAAAGCTAAACGGTGAAAATAATTAGAGATGCTTAAGTGGTCTCTAGGAGTATGCTCTAAGGTGCTGTCCTACAGTGTACACAGTGCTCTATTCCCAGATTAATTGATGTAAAGTTTTATACCACAGATGAGCATTGATAACTGTTTGATTGAATTCAATTGCTGCTCACAGTTGCCTGCAACAAAATAATCTGGAATACCCTATCATACCCTAGACCCATAAAATCAGTAAGGTTGGAAAAGACCTCAGAGACCAAGTCCAAGCCAACACTCATGATTAACTAAACCATGGCTTCCAGTGCCACATCCAATTCCCTCTTGAACACCTCCAGGCACGGTGACTCCACCACCTCCCTGGGCAGCACATTCCAATGGCCAATTACTCTTTCTGGGAAGAACTTTCTCCTCACCTCAAGCCTAGACTTCCCCTGGCACAGCTTGAGACTGTGTCCTCTTGTTCTGGGGCTGGTTTCCTGGGAGAAGAGACCAATCCCCACCTGGCTACAACCTCCCTTCAGGGAGTTGTAGAGAGCAATGAGGTCTCCCCTGAGCCTCCTCTTCTCTAGGTTGAACAACCCCAGCTCCCTCAGCCTCTCCTCACAGGGCTTGTGCTCAAGACCTCTCACCAGCTGCATTGCCCTTTCCTGAAGCTATATGGACTAGTCAGTTAGGTATTTCCCAGAAGTTGCATACTCTTTCTTGCACCTCACAAAACTAAAGACTTACCAAATACCTGATGGAAGACTGTTCTTTGGCAACAACAACAACAAAAAAAACCCACCAAAAACTAAATGTGACAAATGCACTTATTGATGGTTGTGAGTTGAATGAAAAAATGGATGTGGTTTATGAGGGGAACGTGGCTGCATGTAGAGGAGACAGCTTTAACACTCAGATCAAGGTATTCGTCACAAGCTCATCCCTCCTCTCCACACACAGCCTTTTGGCACTTACTGCATTCTCAGAAGCCAGGAAACAAACAATTCTTGAGTCAGAATGAAGAATATCTAATTATATACTACTTTATGTTAGAAAAAGCATTGTGTTAACCAGTAAAAGTAAATTTAAAAGGTTTTCCTTCCACAAAGTAGCTTTAATGTCATTAAAAAGTATCTGGCTCAAATATTATGTGACTTCCTACTCTCTGATAAAACCAGCATGCATTTTGACCAGTTATTAGAGAGAGGAGAGACAAGTGTTTCTCCCTTTCCTTATTCCCTCTATAAATATGATGTTCTCTTCATTGACAAAAACCAAAACACCAACCAAGCAAAAGAAAAAGCCACCAAAAAACCACCCTCAAAAAACCCCAAACAACAGTAGCACAGCCCTAAAACACAGAAATAAGTAAAGAGCACAGAAAAGAAAAAACAAGAAGCTAGCCACTAGTCTCTCCCTTCCACTATGAAATGCACTTCTTGCATTGCTTCCACTATGAAATACAGCAAGAACTAATTTATTTTCAGTAAGAGCTTAACTACTACTACACTGCAAAAACATCTCTGAGCTTTACCTTGGAGCTGTAGCTTCTCATCCTTCCAGTCTCATTCGCTATGGGGCAAGTGTCTCACACAGTTCACACACCCCCAAAAGAGCGAGCCACAATCAAAAGCCGAAATACGAAACACCAAGCTCTGTTTTATTCATGGTACTTCTACTTCCCAATTAATTTGAAAGCAGTTCTTACAATAAAAAGAGTAACAGCTTGGCTTGGTTATGCTGCCATCTTACACTACACAGCAGAGACCACAGGCAAAACCCAAATGTAACAAAGCACAGAAACAATTGCAGCTTGCAAAGCGTGAAGGGTTTTGGTGCCATTGTAAGCTCACAATGCACACACTGCTGTAACTTTATCAGCATCACAGGGGTGATGTCATCTTCTCTAACAGCATGCCAGGGAAATAAGAAACATATCCCTTCAGCATGCAAGAAGGCTCAAACCTTTTGTTCGGTTTTCAGCATTTAAGCCCTGCCCTGTGGATAAACTAGCCCTGCTGTATTTAAAGAAGGGAGAAAGGGAGAAAGAGAGGGAGGAAGAAAGAGAGGGAGGGAGAAAGAGAGGGAGGGAGAAAGAGAGGGAGGGAAAAAGAGAGGGAGGGAAAAAGAGAGGGAGGGAGAAAGAGAGGGAGGGAAAAAGAGAGGGAGGGAAAAAGAGAGGGAGGGAGAAAGAGAGGGAGGGAGAAAGAGAGGGAGGGAGAAAGAGAGGGAGGGAGAAAGAGAGGGAGGGAGAAAGAGAGGGAGGGAGAAAGAGAGGGAGGGAGAAAGAGAGGGAGGGAGAAAGAGAGGGGGAGCGTACTGGGAATGCATTCAATGGCAATCTGTGAAAGAGGAAAGTGTTTTGAAATGCTCTGCAGGTGCTTTGCTGTTGCAGTTAGTCGGTGCATGGCCTTGGCAACTCTGGATGCCCCGAGGCATCCATGTGGCCATGGAGACCAATGGTTCTCTTGCCCCCTGGCCCTGTGGCTGAGCTCTCACTTCCTGAAGAAAAAAAAAAAAGAAATAAATTTTTTTAACAATCCAATCCAAAGCAACAGGAGGCAATGCTGAAGCCCATCCTGGCAGGGGTCCAGAGGGAAAAAATACAAACAAAACATAAGCCAACAACAAAAATCCACAGACTGGAAAACTGCTGACACCCTAAGTAACAGGAAGTTTCTGATGATCCAAAAGCCATTGTGAAGCCCAACTGAAAAGAAAACAGTAGCTACAGTTGTTCAGCTTGGCCAGGCAAGGAATAGCTGATTCCATCAGCCTAAATCAGGAGAGGAATGCACCTTTTTGTCATGCATGAAGAGGGGTCTTCCTAAGAAAGGAAAAATACACTCTTCTGCTAAAATAAAAAACACAACAACCACCCAACCCACCAGAAAACATCTCAGCATTACTTCAGTACAAAGAGCAATTATGCATATGAACCAACAGCCCTACTCCTCCTTCCCTTTTTGAAAGGGATACTAAACGTTCTACAGCAATAGCGTTTCAGACTGGGGGTTTGTATCGTTTCTCCTGAAGCATTTCATTGCTCTTCACTGGTAGGGCAAACTCAGCTTTCAACACATGCTTCAAACAGTTTTCAGGTTATTTGGGTTCAGACAGAGCAGTAAGCCCCAGATGTTTCACTGAGGTTTTCCACCAGGAAATTCATGGCCCTTCCAGATGTCTCAGATATCTAATAGCCCAAACTTATTCTTCCTACATGACAGCCACGAATATTTTCCTTCCAACAAGCCACTTGTGAGGTCATTATAAATACATCCCTAGGTTATGGGTGCAGACTGCACCACATGGATTTAGGATCATTTAATGGTAAGGAAGTAAGTCTCCCCAGTCCTTGTGTCCCAGAAGTATTTTGCATTTTCTTTACCGTTCCCTGGCACGCTAGGACAAGCAAAGCCTGATGGAATGAATGTAAGTAAAGAAATACACAGCCACTTGCAATTGTATGCAGTAGGTCAAAACGAGGGCTTTTTCCATTTCCATAAGCCTTGTAATTTACAATTTTGAGTAGACACTCTCGCAGTGAAGTCATATGGATGATGTGAAGTCACATGAAACATCAGAAGTGACAATATGCATAACCCCCAGTAGCCATTACGCAATCTCTCTCCATTTTTCCTCATCAACAGATAACTTTCCAATATCCGGTAGGCAATAACCGCTGCCCCTTTCTCCCCACCAGCACAGGACTTTTGCTAACACTGTCTCTGTACTGCAGTTATCAGCCATCTTCTCTCTCAAATTGTTTAGTGTGTTAACATGAACCAGTTAAGCTATCAGCAAGCATTCTTGACATGCAGGCCTGAGAGCTCCTACTTCTATTTCAGAACTGAGGAGAGGCTCACACACCCATCTGAGAAAACATTGCTGCTCTTTGCAGCTTTGTCTTTTGCTAATTTTAGATGTTTGTCTGGCTGGTTGCTTTTGGGGTTTGGGATTTTCTTTGGTTGGTTCCTTTTGCTTATTGCTTTTTGTTGTTGTTGTTAACTCAGAGAGCAGCAACACTGGAAAGAAAAATTAATATCCCATGCTTTTTCTTAAGCAGGAAACCTGTCAGCTGCCATCTCGGGCAGCGCTATACGAGACTGGGATTGCAGTTTTATTTAACATTTCCTTGTCTAATTATTCTGATGGCAACATCTTCCACTCCTCAGATATACAGACAATTCCCAAAGTAGATACTGGGACTCCAAATGGCCATCTGTAGGGACAGGTACTGCATCCCCAGATTTCCCAGAATGCCAAAAAACCCATATTGGGAAACACCAAGCAGGAAAAGATGATGGTCCTTATTTGCAGGGAGCAAACAAAAATAACTATTCTTCCTCACTGGAATGAGAGCCTTATCTTATCTTTATCATTGCTATAGCCTGACTTTCCATTCTCACTGTAAGGCCAGTTCTACAAATCTACACACAGAGTCTTCAATACCTCCTGTGTGTCACAGAAAACTAGAAAGCTCTGGCATCTTACAAGCATCTAAGTAGAGTATGTAATCTTACTTTGCTCTGAAATTGTTGTCTTGCCTCAAGACAAGTTGTTCTTGTCTCAATTAGCTGTTTTTCCTGAAGATATTGAGAGAAGGCAACCTTGACAAAAATCATTATTAGTCTAATTGTAAGAAGTTGTATCTTCAGCTGCACTAGGAAAAAGTTAAAATATCTTGATTTCATGTTTATTAGACCACAAAACACTTCTAGTACAAGAACTAACTACCTGAAATGAGGTTGTAGACAGGTGGGGGTTGGTCTCTTCCCCCAGGCAACCAGCAACAGAGGACAGTCTCAAGCTGCACCAAGGGAAGTTTAGGCTTCAGGTGAGGAGGAAATTCTTCACAGAAAGAGTAACTGGCTATTGGAATGTACTGCCCAGGGAGGTGGTGGAATCACTGTCCCTGGAGGTGATCAAAAAAAGATTGGATGTGGCACTAGAAGCCATGGTTTAGTTGTCAGATGGTGTTGGGTGATAGGCTGGACTTGATGATCTCTGAGGTCTTTTCTAATCTGTTTGATTCGGTGATTTAAATCTGTGGGTTCTATGGTACTGCTCTTTCATTCTCTTCTTTTCCAGTTAAGACACAATGTTTATGATATGAAATCAGTCGGTTTATATGAAATTCATATAGACTAATTTGTGTTGGAAAGAAGCCCCAGAAGATCACCTAGTTCCAAACCCCCTGCCATGGGCAGGGACACCCTTCACTAGACCAGACTGCTCAAGGCCTTATCCAACCTGGCCTTGAAATTGCACTGTAGCTGGATGCATAACCGCAAGCCCTCTGCACCAGCAGAGCAGTTAATATACACAATGCATTTGTCCTGACTGTCCTTCCAATACCATTGATTACTAATGAATAAATCCAGTCCTTCTTTAGAAACAACTTATTAAACAGTCGGAATAGAGGACTGTAAACAGCCTAGGATATAGATCTGCAGTCAATGCTAATGTACTTTGCAGTTGTTATGTAAGTGGTAACCTTGCCCCTACACTGGAGGGAAACCGTAACACAAACTCCAGCTTTGCAGAGTCAGCAAAGCTGTGAGATGTGAGATAGAAATCCTGCAAGAAAAGCCTTGCTCTGGAAGGTTATGTAGTATCTCACAGCTCCAGCAGTACTCTGCCCCTTTAGCTCCAGCAAAGCTCTATTTCCTGTCTGTAGTAGACCAGGGGAGCAAAAATTCTCAGGACCGTGTTTGCTGTCTTGGCCACCACTAGCATTGGGTCCTAAGTTTCAGGACCTCATCTGTCCCTGCCTGCTTTCCTCCTACTCTTTTGCTACACTCAATCTGGAACAATGGCCTGTGAAACCAGGCCTCCCAAAATGGAGGTTAGTTGGTATAGGCACAAATGGTCTCTGCCCTAAGAGCAACGTTCACATCTCTAGTCTTGCCACACATTGCCAGGGCAGAGGACCAGAGCAGCAGCCACCTCAGCCTCTGCTAGGTGACAATCAAACGGAGGGAAACAGGCTATCATTAGCTTGAGTACTGGTTTAAACACCTGATGCAGTCCCCTGTCATCTCCTGTCCATTCTTACAGCAGAGGAAGTCAGAGGCCAGTCTGCAGCACCACCAGTGAGACTCAGGGCTCCTCTGGAGAGCTAAAGATTTCAGCTGCTGGGCACATGCAGTAACTTTTTCATCCCAACAGTACTGAGACAATCTAGATTTTAAAGGTATTTGCATACATTAATGGCCCTCTGAGGTGGAGGGGAGAGCAGGGTTCCCAGCTAAGCAAAGGCAATCATACAGGCAACAGTGACAGAAACAGCTCTGAATCACTCAGTTGAGACACCAAACCAGAAAACTGAACCCATGAAACAAAACCAAATCTTACATAGCTTTAGGACACAGAGGGTCACATTGCCAAAAGGCATGTAACACATCATGGGATGATGTATCCATCTGTCCTGGGTTAACACAGCCTGCTCTCCCCCAAGACAGACGGGCGGGAAAATAATACACACACACAAAAAAGACAAGCAAATTCCTGGCTGAGATAAAGAGCCTGACTGAAAATTAGATAATATAATGGAGAATTACATTAGACTATTTGCAGAAAAGCACAGCAAATTGCAGAAGTGGCAGCAGAAGCCAGTGACCTAGCCTCCCAACCCCCAACCTGCTCAGCAAAAGAGATCAACACCTCAAACCCAGAAACCAAAAGTAGCAAGCGGAACAGGAAGCCTTTTGTGTTATAATCTGAACTTTAAGGCCCATGACACTTTGCTCCAGCTTTCCTTTTGAAGGTGGCATGACGGCAGCCATGATGGCAGCCGATTGAACTCAGCCCATGAGACCATCCCTGATTCCCTTGTATAAGAGCCTCGGTTGGAAGTCAGCATTGGGTGACACAAGTCACACTTGAGAACAGCGATACATTTAGCAAAAAGGATTCAAGCGATTACTTCTCCAGATCTTTTGGTACGCTGTGATCATTTTCCAAAGAGCGAAACCATTCAATCGTTTCCATTCCTGAAGGGCTAGCCAAAAGTGCTATCATGGTAACAAGCTTACCCTCCTTTGGCTTAAACAGACAGAGTAGTTGATGAAACCTGTAGCAGTCTGGGCTGGGTGCCCTCTGCTACGTGGGGTGCTTCCTGTGTCCAGAAGTCCAGCGCAATGGGCGGACACAGGAAACCAGGTATTGCCTACCACAATTCTCTGCACCGCTGTAAGATCCAGGGCGGGGTCTGGCACTTTCTCATTCTTCTCCCACCGTCACCCGGTAGGTGGGGGAGATGTCTCCCAGCCATGGGCCTGGCTAGGCCCAAGGCCATGGGGAGGGATGGGCAGCCTCAGATCTGGCCAGCTGAGACTAGCCCAGCAGTAGGGGGGAAGAAGGAGCCCTGGGCATCCTGGGTGTACCCTCAGGTGGGGATGGGATGTTTCTGGGTCTGCTTTGGGATCTCTTTTGTCACTGCTTCTGGCTCTCTGCACACACTCACTGCTTCCATTTAAACTTTCCATCACTTCTGCAATCCGTTTGTCTGAGTCGTTATTTCTGCCCGTGGTGGGGAGGGGGCTGCCTCAACCCACTACAAAACCTTAGCAACAAAATGCTAAGGGAAAGAAATCTATATTCATTGTTGTACATGGTTTGACTTGTGCTGAGAGTACTTTTGGTTTACAAACCAGTCTCCTGAGTTACTCTTAAATATGTCAAGCTTCACATTTGTGCTCTGTGAGTTTTGGTAACATTGCTTGCTTGCAAACCTAACACAGTATCTTAAAATGCACATGCAAGGCCTATAGAAGTTGCTGGCTGGTTGTTACACAAACCTGAATTATGCCTTATGACAAAACAGCCATTATAGCATCAAGCAGGGTAGCAGAATAGAATAGAATTAATCAGGTTGGAAAAGACCTTCAAAATCATCAAGCCCAACCTATCACCCAACACCATCTTATCAACTAAACCATGGCACCAAGTGCCCCATCCAGGCTCTTCCTAAACACCTCCAGTGATGGTGACTCCACCACCTCCCTGGGCAGCATATCCCAATGGCCAATCTCTCTTTCTGGGAAGAACTTCTTCCTAACATCCAGCCTAAACCTCCCCTGGCACAGCTTGAGACTGTGTCCTCTTGTTCTGAAAAAGCAAAACAAAAAAATTCAATACACAAGTACAAACTGGAAGCTTTTTAGTCTTACATTTTGAAGATTTAATCATTGTTTAGCGCACTAACAAAGAGGCCACACGTAGAACTATGCGTAATCACAAGAAAAAGCAGGAAAAGGAAGCGTATCAGCTGTGCTCAAATGGCACTCCGTGTTCAGTAATCAAGTATTATCTACAATGATTGAAAGAAGCATCTTGGGTTTGGATAATAAAACTATCAGTGTGATTTACATAAGGATAATGTTACCACAGAAACTTATTGCTTAAGCTTCTGCTTCACTATAAAGAGCTTTTGGAAAAATACAATTCCAGAGTCTGGCCAAGCTGCAGAGTAAGGCTATACTCATGGCCCACTAGTCCACTGTAGGCATTTCAGATGACTCAAACTTCCAAGACAAATATCTCCCCTGACTCATATCCAGAAGCAACTAGGAAAATGGTTTCTAAGTACCAGTCCATCTATCACCATACTATAGAGACACAGGAAAATACCAGAATTAGTTACCTCAAGATCTGGTCTGGACTCAGAGTATTTGCCAGCACTGTGCCATCAAAAGCATGGAGAAAACATCCTTCCTTCTGACAATCATCCCATTACAAACTGGTAGGTAAGATTAAAATTAACTATGCATTGGGAGCACCCTGCACATCAGGAATGTCTCTCACTACATATGCCTTCAACAAGGACTTCTGCAAGCAAAACACCTCCCTTCATTCATCGTCTCTGCTGTATCCCAAAGACTAAAAGTAGCTCAAATGAGCTTGTTCCCAAATAAAATGTTAATATTAATGTGATATTTCTATTTAGGTTCCCATTTATCTAGTCCTCCTTTGTTTTTTTCCAGTTAATTAAATTGCTACAAGATAAATTTATACATCATTGTCCAGGGTTCTACTTCATTGTCCAGGGAAGACCAACCAAGTCAGACAGCTGAACCAGTTAATGAGTATGCAATACCATACTGACATCAAGCCTGCTGAAGGAGGAGACAGCTCATTTTCACTTACAGAAAGGAAACCTCATTTTCACTTACAGAAGCTTAATGAATTCAAAGACAGCAAAATAATCCCCCTGCCCCCAAATAATAAAGTAAGAGTAAATACAAATCTATTTTCTCTTGGACAAGAGCAAAGCAAGGTGACAATAAAAACTTGCTTGCTGACTTAGCACTTTGCTTTGCTTTGCACTGATTTTGGAGATCATGCTAAGGGCACAAAGTAACAGCCCAAGGGGAACTGCATAAATTGTTAACTCTGAAATCTGCCAGCAGCAACACTGGTATTAAACTTCACACAATTTTGCCATTAAAAGACATTCTGCTGAAGAGCTTCTTCTGGAATCCCAGGTGTTCTGTTCTTCAAACAGATCATCTTCACTCAGTAAACTCAACCAAGCACGTCCACAACTAACAGAATGTGTCCCAAGTGCAGCTAGGGAATACAGGCAGAAGTCCACAAGGCTTTCAATCTTAGGTTGTAAAACACAACTTAAACGCTGTTTCATTACTAGCTTACCTTTTTGATAACACTGCAGTTTATGGCAACACCCTTTGCATAGCCAGCCCTCCAGAAACTGCTTCCAAGAATCAAGAAGTTACAACAGTACCATTTTCCAGGTTTAAAAAAAGCACTTTCATTGAAAAATTACAGCCTCTCTCCAGGCTAGATTTCTTCCACTGTTGTCTAAGGTGGAAGAAAGAGGCAGGCCCTCGTTACTTGGGACAGTTGTACCACAAAATAGTCATTGCCGTGGTTTCATCCGTAAGTGACAAAGAAGTTATCATCAAGAACCAAAATGTGTCTCCTTGAGGAGGCTGACTTGGTGACCCACAAACCATCATCACTAGTGAAGTGAGCTTGTCCCTCCTGCTAGAGTGCAGGATGCAATATTAGAAAACAGGAAGGGGAAAAGTAGGAAGAATGAGAGCACAAACATTGCTTTACTACACAAGTCTTTGACATTGCCTAAACACTTCAACACGTTTGTATCAACATTCTCTGACTGGGGAGTTTCACTCACCTCTATTTCTCTGCAAAAACTCAACACAGTAATTAGCTTCAATAGCATCTGATTAAGTAAACAGGTTTTTCCATTTTCATTAGTAGCTCATAAAGACAGACACCAATACCAGCACCACCCAGGCCGTTGCCAGTGGCGGGAGCTGCGCAATCAGGCCAAAATCGGTTCCATTGCAACTGCAAATATGAGTCAAATTCCCTGGTGGCAGAGAGGTGCAAGGTTACACAAGGATGCTGTTACAGGCTATGGTAAGAACATCCGCACCAAATCATTCATATACTTCCCCAAGGAGCTCATTACAATTTCTCACACAAATCCTATCAAATTTAACAGATACACCTGAAAAATCAAGAGAGGTTTCAGTTTGCTAGAACAGATCATCCCAACTGACAAAGCACAGTCTGCAAGAGAAATCACTTGAATGACAGAAATTACGAGTTGTCACATGGAAATGCAGCATGCCAAGTCACTCATTTTAAACTACCAAACAGCCAGCCTGTTATAAACTAACATGAAGGCAAAACTTCAGTATTAGCCTCCAATTGACTCACCTACAGAACACACTTCAGTCTTGACTTATTTAGAAGAAATGGACAAATAACCAAGAAGAGAAAACAGAAGTAGATAGAACAATGCTTTGATTGCATTTCCATATACACACAGGCATCCAAGAAAGCAATCTTTTTACAGCAGTTGTTTCCAGTTTGCTTTCCTATTCCTGATGTTACCATCTGAATGCAGAGATTGAATTACTTGTCAGTGTGTGTCACATGCCAGTTCCTTCAGAGGAGTTTGCTGGGGAAAAAGGGATATTCATTTGAATATGTCTTGAAACTGCTTTTACAAGTTGGTGCTTAATGATCTCAGAGATTTACTGATTTCATTTCAAGAAATGTAATTTGGTGGACAAGGAATGTGAGATCATAATTTTAATCAATCTCCCCTGAAGCTTCTTAAAATAACACTGCCTGATAGCTACTCACGAGATGGGAAGCCGTGTGCATCTTTCTGAAATATTTACAGGAGTGTTAGTGAACAAACCACAACAACATAAGAGGAAGTGAGCACAGCTCAACTGGCACGTCACTGGAAATATTTCTGATCTTTTTGTCCCTAAAATCACACCTAGCTGCCCTGATTTCCCTATGCTACTACCAGTGGCTTTTCCACAGAAGCCACATAGAATCATAGAATCAGTAAGGCTGGAAAAGACCTCAAAGATCATCAAGTCCAACCTGTCACCCAACACCTCATGACTACTAAACCATGGCACCAAGTGCCACATCCAATCCCCTCTTGAACACTTCCAGGGACGGTGACTCCACCACCTCCCCGGGCAGCACATTGCAATAGTCATCAGCTCTCTCTGGGAAGAACTTTCTCCTCACCTCCAGCCTAAACTTCCCCTGGTACAGTTTGAGACTGTGTGCTCTTGTTCTAGTGCTGGTTGCCTGGGAGGGGACCAACCCCCACCTGGCTACAACCTCCCTTCAGGGAGTTGTAGACAGCAATAAAGTCTCCCCTGAGCCTCCTCTTCTCCAGGCTAAGCAACCCCAGCTCCCTCAGCCTCTCCTCACAGGGCTTGTGCTCCAGACCCCTCCCCAGCCTTGTTGCCCTTCTCTGGACATATTCTCAACGTCCTTCTTAAACACCAACCTAAAGAACAGTTTTAGGGCAAGAGCATTCCTTCAGCAGCCTACCAGAACTATCAAAGAATTTAATGCAGTAGGTCATACTAGCCACCTTCATCCAGTTAAGAAAATACTTCATTCAAGATAAAATCCTAGAGGTTGCTGGACAGCATTCTGCCTATGGCCTCTGTCAACTTTTAATGATATTACATTACCAACAAACTGCCAAAGCAGAGCATGGCCGAGGAGCATACAGCACGTCTGAGCAAAGCCTATTTTTAGCCTGCAATTCAATCCCCTTCTTACAACAGCTAGGATTAAAGCCCAAGACAGCCATGGTACTGCATGCAGGCCAAAGCAATTACATGTTGAAACGTGCTGAGAGAGTATGATGGTAAACTGGAGTCAGTGTTGGAGGAGCAGCACTAGACAGACAGCTGCTCTATGCTGGCAGATGTCTTCATTGGCAAAGTGTACACCTGCACCTCACCAGCTATACAGTCCACAGAAGAAAGCACTAAAGCAAAGGACTTATTTTTTCCATGTGAGCTAGCACTTATGAAAGACAGTGTCTTAGTGAACTTGAAAATCAGTATCTTTTTATAGAATAGAATAGAATTAACCAGGTTGGAAGAGACCTTTCAGATCATCGAGTCCAACCTATCACCCAACACCATCTAATCAACTCAACCATGGCACCAAGCACCCCATCCAGTCTCTTCCTAAACACCTCCAGTGATGGTGACTCCACCACCTCCCTGGACAGCACATCCCAATGGCCAGTCTCTCTTGCTGGGAAGAACTTCTTCCTAACATCCAGCCTAAACCTCCCCTGGCACAGCCTGAGACTGTGTCCTCTTACTCTGGTGCTGGTTGCCTGGGAGAAGAGACCAACCCCCACCCGGCCACAACCTATCCTCAGGTAGTTGTAGACAGCAGCTTCACTGGCGCTTGTTCAGCTGACTTAGCTCTTTCAAGGCTAGAGCAGCCCACTTCAACTCTGCCCTGGAAATACTGCCGAGAAACAACTCAGTCCTCCCCCTGTGTGTTCCTGAACTTCTGTGCTGAGGTAGCATTTATAGGACCAGTTTTGAAACAGCACTTGCAAGGATGCTTTTAAATCCCTGTCTTTTGTAACACTGGAAAACATAAAAGTATTTTAAAATTATTTTTTTTCAAGCCAAGAAATTTTTATACATTCAAATATGAAGTCTTAATTAAAAAATATTAAGCTCTTGATGTCTTTTAATATTCAGGAGTCACATCTTCAGACTTTTCCCCTGCAACTATACAGGAAGGAAGGGAGAGAGGGAGGGAGGGCGGGATGGAGGGAAGGAAGGAGGGAGGAGAGGAGAAAACCATTAATCTTTCTGTGTAACAGACAGCTTGGGAGAGTTGTTGGCCGTTGGAATGTGCTGCCCAGGGAGGTGGTGGAGTCACTGTCCCTGGAGGTGTTCAAAAAGGGATTGGACATGGCACTTGAAGCCATGGTTTAGTAGTCATGAGGTGTTGGGTGACAGGTTGGACTTGATGATCTTTGGGGTCTTTTCCAACGTTATTGATTCTATGATTCAGACTTAGGACCTAAGAGGAGTTGGTTTGTTTTGAGACTACCACAACAACAAATTGCAATCACAGCACAATCACTTATCGTCTAAGACATAGCTAAACATACTGGTGACCAGTGTCACTGTCTGTCTTCACAGAAAGGCATGTCAAGCAGGAGAGGACTCTGGTAACTCAAGAAGGTTAATGTTACTCAGAATTTTAAAATAAAGTCAACAAGAAGAATACAGGGAACTGTAGGTCAGCCTGATTGATTCCCCCAGGGCAAGATGGTACCTGTGAGACTCCACCTGGGGGAGTCTGGAGTAGTGTCCAGCCCTTGAGAGCCCAACACAGGAAGGACAAGGAACTGCTAGGAAGAGCAAGGTCCAGAAGAGGGCCACAAAGAGCAGAGGGCTCAAGCACCTCTGCTATGAAGACAAGCTGTGGGAGTTGGGTTGTTCAGCCCAAAGAAGAGAAGGCTCCAAGGAGACCTTATAGAAGCTTCCCAGTATTTGAAGGGGGTTTGCAGAATAGCTGGAGAAGAACTTTTTACAAAGGCATATAGTGACTGGACAACTAACTGCTAATGGCTTCAGACTGGAAAATTAGATTGCAATAAGACTTTAGGAAGGCATTCCTCACCATTAGAGTGGGGAGGCACTGGAATGGGTTGCCAAGAGAAGTCATGGAGACTCCAACTCTGGAACTGTTCAAAGCCAGTTGAATGGGGCCTCGAGCAACCTGGTCTAGTAGGATGTGTCCTTGGCTGGAGGGTTGGAACTAGATGATTTTTAAGGTCCCTTACAACCTACACCATTCTATGATTCTATGAAATGATCTATCAAGTGGTAATAACTTTCCAAAGTTAAACTTTCCAAAGCTAAAAGTGGAGCTGAACACTAATCAATGACGTGAAAAACCTTAAGGCTGTGTGTCATTACCCATTTCCCAGAACAGCTTCCAAAAACTAGTATCTTTGCATGGATGGATGAAGCTAAGATTCTTCCTACAGATGCCCTGATGGGTGAGAAAGACTACAAGGGACACATACATTCTGAAGACTTTGAATTTCAATGCATATGTAAATTAGGGCACATTTAGCTAGCTAAGGAAGAGTATCTGTATCTTGAGGTAATTATCACAAGCTTCCACATTTCAAATTTACTACAGGTGGTTGTTTCTCCAAAGTGCTGATCACTTCTCTTCAGCAAGTGAAATAAAAGCACCAGAAAAACTGAATTCTGAGAATTTGAATAGTAAGTTCAGAAACTCAAAGATATGGGCTTATCATGAATTCACATTTGTAACTGGGGTGGCATTTTTCATCAACACTTCAAAACCAAGCAAAAACATTAATGGAGAAGACCAGAAATCTAGAAGTTCAATGAGGTAGTATCTAAACTGAGAAGCAGAGCCTGAATCTCAGAAGCTATACTCATTTACCTTGTAAAAGATCAGAGTTTTCTTTCACCACTTCCCCCACAACATTCAGCTTCATCAGAAAAATGGCTCATTTTCCTTTAGCCAAAATTCTGCCTACAAGAAGCTTCCTAACTACAGTAGCACGCAGGCAAGGCAGAATAACACCCTGTAAAAATACTATACAGTAACTGAAATAATACTGCAGGCAAGTTAACTTTTTTAATTAAGCTAAAAAAAGCAGTAATTGAACCCAGCATCTGAACGAGAAAATGGCATCACCTAGAAGGCAAGCATAACAAATTCAAATACATTACATGCTAAATTAAGTTCACTTCTGCTAAAAAAAATGGGGAAAGGGGGCAAAGCCACACAAATGCAATGAGGAGTATGACAATATACAAGGAAGGCTGCATAAGACAGGAAGGCAGTACTTGGGTCACAGGCAAACAAAACCAGAACAAAATATTCATAATGAAATGGGAGTCCTTCAACTGTGACCAGAAATTATCATGGCAATGCATTAATAATTTATAATATAACATAGGTTAAATTACTCATGTCTGTCTGAAATAAAATACACTGTTTTTCTAATATCTTGCACTTCCAGTTGTTAATAAAGCCCATCTACCTTACTTGTGGTCAGTGGAGAGTTAAAGGCCTTCTGCATCTCTAAGGGAAGCTTGACTCAACTGCTGGCATGATACAGAGTACTGGAAGGAATGATGAAAACAAGGAGCACACACAAATAAAGACCGAAAAGCACAAATAGCGTAATTTGCCCTAGCAGTACCTCTTCTCCCTTAGGCACACAGTTAGGGTTTTGTTGTTTGGTTTTGAGTGTTGTTTTTTTTTAATGCCCATTTTCAAATCACAATGCAGTTTCCTATAAATACGCCCAGAGGAGTTAGATTAACTGTGCCTCTCAAATTCAAAAGCCCCCAAATCATGCCTGGTGCCCCTCAGTTTAGGAAGGATGTTGTCTTGCTGGAGCGTGTCCAGAGAAGGGCAATAAAGTTGGGGAGGGGATTGGAACACAAGCCCTATGAGGAAAGGCTGAGGGAGCTGGGGTTGCTTAGCCTGGAGAAGAGGAGACTCAGGGGTGACCTTCTTGCTCTCTACAACTACCTTAAGGGAGGTTGTAGACAGGCAGAGGTTGGTCTCTTCTCCCAGGCAGCCAGCAACAGAACAAGACGACACAGTCTCAGGCTGCGCCAGGGGAGGTTTAGGCTGGATGTTAGGAAGAAGTTCTATACAGAGAGAGTGATTGCCCATTGGAATGGGCTGCCTGGGGAGGTGGTGGAGTCACCTTCATTGGAGGTGTTCAGGAGGAGGCTTGATGGGGTGCTTGGTGCCATGGTTTAGTTGTTTAGGTGGGCTGGATTGGTTGATGGGTTGGATGCGATGATCTTGAAGGTCTCTTTCAACCTGGTGTATTGTATTGTATTGTATTGTATTGTTGTGGTGGAGTAGGAAGGTTCCCCCCCACACACAAAAGAATTCCACAGCTAACTCAGCCGGAGAAGCAGATGAAAGCTGTATTTTACAAGCAGATATGGAATGCAATGAATATGTACAAAAACAGACAATATTTACAATATATACAGAAGTATACAGCAATGTATGTAATACAGGAAACCTTTCCCCAACCCCCCCGCGGCCAGGGGGTTCGGCCTGCCCCTCCCTTCTCCCTCCCTACCTCCCCTTTTTCCCAAAAAGGTTAGAGAGAAAGAGAAAGGAAGGTAATTAAAAGGGGAAAACTTTGTTAAAGCTCAAAGCGGATGCAAAAGTTAGTTTTCTCTTATCTGGTTAGCAAGAATCGTAGAGAGAAACGAGCCAGCTCACAGCACAGGGGGAAGAAGAAGACGACTACTGGCTCCCCCGACTGAAAGACTAAACAAAAAATCTACAGCCGGGTCCCACCAATGAAATTGAATTAGCATATCTCTTGTTTTCATTCTAATATCAAAATATTCGCCCAGAGTGTTCAGAAAGTGTCTCTTTCTTAAAGGCACAGCCTAAACCGGTCACAATTGTATTGGTGATTCACAACAAACATGTTGAGTGGACTCGTCAGAGAGAGGCCAGGAACTTCATCTTCTCCATGCTGATAACAGAGCCATCACAAAAAGCTAGGCACAAACTCTCCGCCTGAAGCAGCTACTTTACCTCTGAGCCTGTTACCTGCGGCTGCGACAGTGCATCTTCAATTCTACAGAAAATCTTTATTTGCTTAGTGTCACTTAACAAAAGATGAAAGGCTCATTAGCAAATCTGAGTCTGGTAGCTTCAAAGAACAGTGCTGAAATGTCTTGTACTTTCAGTTTTAATTAATGTCAAAGTTGCCTGCAGTTACATTTTTGACTGGTATAGTCAACGAGCAGCGAGCAGGGAAATCAAGAGGAAGGGATAGCTTTGCTTAATAGGGAAATACAACCTATATCTAAATGCATTTTACTCCAACATAATCATGCAAAAGAAAAATCTGTGGTTTATTTGTACCAACAGAGCAACTGGGTTAGCTACACAAAGCACTAGCTAGCCATAGCTTACTAGTTTTGTGTCTGACAAGCATAAAGCTTCAAATCCTATACACTTCCACTACTGCACATAATCACATCAACCTGACTTACTTTGTATTAAAACTTGTTTATTTATGCAGCTTTCTCTCATGTTCCTGATATCAAGAGCTTAATAATGCATTTCTGTAATGTATGTGTTAAGTTGATGACATGTGGAAAGCAAATTTTCAAGTGTCACTCATCTTTATTTCAATAGTTTTGTATGCCAGACAGTTGTGGATGTGTCTGCGTAGCTGGGCCTACTAGAGAGCTCACAAATACTTTTGTCCCAACTTGTTCCTCTGCTAAACACATGTAACAACATTCCTTGCTGTCTTACTAATAGCTGTAATACAGTATAAAAATAATATTGATACAATGCAATCCAGGTGGTGTGGAAAGTGATGACAGAGGTGTCATAAATGGAACGCTGAGCTGGTAATGAAGTATTATCTTAGCACGTGGGTACAGCTTACTGAACATGTATAGAATCACAGAATGTTAGAGGTTGGAAGGGACCTCCAGAGATCAAGCCCAACCCCTCTGCCAAAGCAGGATCATCTAGAGTAGTCAGCGAGGAGGAGAAGCGAGGAGGAGAAGCGAGGAGGATGGAAAAGACATTTGAGATCATCAAGTCCAACCTATCACCCAACACCATCTGATCAACTAAACCATGGCACCAAGTGCCTCATCCAGGCTCTTCCTAAACACCTCCAATGATGGTGACTCCACCACCTCCCTGGGCAGCACATTCCAACGGCCAAGGACTCTCATTTAGATCCCAGTTACTGGAAACACAAGACAGCACTGCAAGCATTGAAAAGAGTGCTCTTTCAGCAAGTGTTTAGACCCTTTGTTCTTATTTGGGACAACATGGGAAGAGGAGATTGCAACACAACAGGTTCCACATCTTTCACTGACCATTACTCCACCAACACAGATACAAATTAAAGTCATCTTTGCCTCTTGCTAACTGAAGCCATTAACCATTTTCATGCATGTTATGGGCTTAAGAACCATAGAGGGTCTTAAGCCCTCCAGAAGTACCAGAGAGTACAAGGAGGTGGACACAGGGAAGTGTAATCTTTGGTATATCATTCCCATCATCCTGCAACCCCTACATAAATGGACACTGCTGTCTGTTCTACACCTTTCTCCCTCTCTGCTCCCAGAGCACCAGGCTGTTATCTCTTCTTTGGTATTTCAAGGAGGTTTTCAGCTTTGAGTGGTCTGGCTGATTTTTGCGGCACAATTCTGGCCTAGGTTGGGGGGAGAAGCAGGGAGGCAAGGAGGGGAAGGGGAGGCATTGAGGCCTGTTGTTTGGCCTGGTTGAAGGGAAAGGTTTTTGAAGGTTTTGGCCTAGTGAGCTTTTGGGAAAGCCCAGGTGGAGAACTGGGCCAAGGTGGCCAAGATGGCCAATGGCATCCTGGCCTGCATCAGCAATAGTGTGGCCAGCAGGAGCAGGGAAGTCCTTCTGCCCTGTACTCAGCACTGGTTAGGCCACACCTTGAGTCCTGTGTCCAGTTCTGGCTCCTCAATTTAAGAAGGACACTGCGACACTTGAACGTGACCAGAGAAGGGCAACGAGACTAGAGAGAGGCCTCGAGCACAGCCCTGTGAGGAGAGGCTGAGGGAGCTGGGGTGTTTAGCCAGGGGAGACCTTATTGCTTTCTAGAGCTTCCTGAAGGGAGGCTGTAGCCAGGTGGGAGCTGGTCTCTTCTCCCAGGCAACCAGCACCAGAACAAGAGGACACAGTCTCAAGCGATGCCAGGGGAGAAAGTTCTTCACAGAGAGAGCTGTTGGCCATTGGAATGTGCTGCCCAGGGAGGTGGTGGAGTCACCATCCCTGAAGGTGTTCAAGAGGAGACTGGTCGTGACACTTGGAGCCATGGTTTAGTAGTCATGAGGTCTTGGTTGACAGGTTTGACTTGAAGATCTCTGAGGTCTTTTCCAACCTTAATGATTCTACGATTCTATGAATTTGTGTATTTTGTATATATTTGTGAACAGTAAATTTCCATTTCAATTTCCAGTTCTGTGGAGTGTTTTTATTTAACTCCTCTGGGGGGGCGTAAAACAGCTTTCTGTCTGTTTAAACCCAGGACAATACAATTTTAGAAGAACTGGAGGAACCTGCAACTGGTCTTGAAAGCAAATATCAAAACTGGAAGACCTGGTTAATTCTATTCTGTTCTATACAAGACTCAAGGTATGATAACAGCATCTTTGTTTCACTACAAACCTCCAGCAAACACATGGTGATGCAAGTTTCCAGATGCTGCATCTGATCAGTCTCATTTTTGAGATTTAGTGGGATCCTGAGAGCTACCAGCATGCTCACTCCCTGCATTCTTGACACTGAATCCTACAAAGACTCTTGAGCTACAAGCAGCCAAACCTCTGAGACTTGAAAAAAACAAGTTTCAGATTCAATACAATACAATACAATACACCAGGTTGGAAGAGACCTTCAAGATCATCGCGTCCAACCCATCAACCAATCCAACCCACCCAAACAACTAGATCATGGCACCAAGCACCCCATCAAGTCTCCTCCTGAACACCTCCAATGATGGTGACTCCACCACCTCCCCAGGCAGCCCATTCCAATGGGCAATCACTCTCTCTGTATAGAACCTCCTCCTAACATCCAGTCTAAACCTGCCCTGGTGCAGCTTGAGACTGTGCCCTCTTGTTCTGTTGCTGGCTGCCTGGGAGAAGAGACCAACCTCTGCCTGGCTACAACCTCCCTTCAGGTAGTTGTAGAGAGCAAGAAGGTCACCCCTGAGTCTCCTCTTCTCCAGGCTAAGCAACCCCAGCTCCCTCAGCCTCTCCTCATAGGGCTTGTGTTCCAAACCCCTCACCAACCTTGTTGCACTTCTCTGGACACCTTCCAGCACGTCAACCTCCTTCCTAAACTGAGGGGCCCAGAACTGGACACTGGACTCAAGGTGTGGCCTAACCAGTGCAGTGGACAGGGGCAGAAAGTCCTCCCTGCTCCTGCTGGCCACACTGTTCCTGATGCAGGCCAGGATGCCATTGGCCCTCTTGGCTGCCTGGGCACACTGCAGGCTCATGTTCAGCCTCCCATCAACCAGCACCCCCAGGTCCCTCTCTGCCTGGCCGCTCTCCAGCCACTCTGACCCCAGCCTGTAGCACTGCCTGGGGTTGCTGTGGCCAATGTGCAGAACCCGGCACTTGGATGTGTTCAATCTCCTGCCGTTGGATTCTGCCCAGGGATTCTCTGTATAAGGTCTGCTCCCCTGGTTTTACAATAAAGCTTTTGGGCCTAGATCAAACAACTTGAACTGAACTGTAACTTGTCTGAAGAACCTTTCAAGAACTTCAAAGACCTCTTATATTAAACTGCAGGAGATAAAGTCCAGCATTTGACAGTTACTTTGTATCTGCTATATGCATATCTGCTCCTTAAAAGAGCCACGCCAGAGAAGCCAGCAAGCTGCGTGAGACTGGGTAGCTTCACACAGTTGTGCTTTTGGGCAGGGGTTTACACTGCCCCAGGAGAGTGTGTTTCACACAGTACTCTGATGCAGCTTGCACTTTCAAGGCAGAAGGCAGAATAGAATAGAATCAACCAGGTTGGAAAAGACCGTCAAGATCATTGAGTCCAACCTATCACCCAACACCATCTGATCAACTAAACCATGGCACCAAGTGCCTCGTCCAGTCTCTTCCTAAACACCTCCAGGGATGGTGACTCCACCACCTCCCTGGGCAGCACATCCCAATGGCCAATCTCTCTTTCTGGGAAGAACTTCTTCCTCACATCCAGCCTAAACCTCCCCTGGTGAAGCTTGAGACTGTGTCCTCTTGTTCTGGTGCTGGCTGCCTGGGAGAAGAGACCAACCCCCACCTGGCTACAACCTCCCTTCAGGGAGTTGTAGAGAGCAAGAAGGTCTCCCCTGAGCCTGCTCTTCTCCAGGCTAAGCAACCCCAGCTGCCTCAGCCTCTCCTCATGGGGCTTGTGCTTCAGACCTCTCACCAGCTCTGTTACCCTCTCTGCCTTCATAAACACTTCCCTGGAAAATTCAAGCACACAGGACCACTACAGGGTCAATCTCTTGAAGCACAGGATTTTGCCAGCTCCAGAAATACTTGGATAAATCCAGAACACTTTGGAAAGCTGCTGGAAGTAACCATTGTGTTAAACCTCCTCTTCTCTCAAAGGATGGGAAAGGGTTATGTCCACCTGCTTGAGGGAGAATATTAAAGTACTAGATATATTGACAGTCTTCAGCTTAACCATTCCCCTGATCTCAGCAGCAACACTTGCAGAAGATACGAGCCAATTTCCCCCAACTATGGGTCCATTTTTCCCAGGGAAATGATGATATTCCAGCTTCCATTCTTCAGCTGCCATTGACAATGACAAACCCTGAAATGTTCTCTTCAGAGAACAGCTGCTCTATTTACCACTACTTCCAGCAGGATCAGGACCCAAATCATACTCTTCGCTTCTGTCTAGCCTCTGTGAACCAAGGTATTTCTCAAGGGCACTGTGCTTGATGGATAAGGAAAGGAGCCACTTGGTAGGTTTTCTGCTCTCTGAAAACCTGAGGTTGATGCCAGGATATAGTCTGGCACCTAAGCTCCATGCTGTGACACAGCCCAGTGGAACAGCCCCTGCTATCAGTTTACATCACACCCTGCCCCAGAGTCACCCCTGGCTTTTATCGCGGAATAAATCACAGCACCTGAAGACAGCAATCTGCAGGGTTCTTTATGAATGAGACTCCTGAATCACTCTAGTGCTCACTGGGTTTATTTGTTTGCAGTCCTGCTTTTTGAATGACACTGTTCCTAATTACAAATTCTTGGAAGAGGCTTAAACACAGAAGTTCCCTCCAGTTTTCTCAGAGGGAACAGGAGGTGAAAACAGCTGTGCTTATATCACTCTATCTCCCCTTTCCACCATGACCACCAGTACACCGCCGGCACTGTGAGATTTTTGTTTCTTTTCCCATTATTACACAAAGTATTTCAGTTCCATTACCTTGACAAAATAGACATGTAATTTCCTGTATCACTGTAAACATGTATTTCTTACAGAGCTACCCCAACACTGAACAGTACTGTGGGATGTGAAAACATGATATGGCAACATACTCAGCCTGCAGTGATTATATGAATAAGTTAAACGAAGAAGATCATAGGATCATAGAAATGTTAGGTTTGGGAGAGATCTCAAGGATCAGCCAGTCTCAACCCCCCTGCCCCTCACACTAGATCATGTTGCTCAGAGCCACATCCAGCCTGGCCTCAAAAACCTCCAGGCATGAGGCTTCCACCACCTCCCTGGGTGACCTGCTCCAGTGTCTCACCACACTCATGGGGAAGAATTTCTTCCTAACATCCAATCTGAATCTAACCATTTCTAGTTTTTTTTTTTTCCATTTCCCATAGTCCTATCACTCCCTGATACCCTAAAAAGTCCCTCCCCAGCTTTCTTGTAGCCCCCTTCAGATACTGGAAGGCCACAATTAGGTCTCCTCAGAGCCTCCTCTTCTCCAGACTGAACAACCCCAACCCCCTCAGTCTGTCCTCATAGCAGAAGAGCTCCAGCCCTCTGATCATCCTCATGGCCCTTCTCTGGACACCTTCCAGCACCCCAGATCCTTCCTGTAACAGAGGCTCCAGAACTGGACACACTACTCCAGGTGGGGTCTCACCAGAGTGGAGCAGAGGGGGAGAATTACCTCCCTTGACCTGCTGGCTGTGCTTCTCTTCCTGCAGCCAAGGTTCTGCTTGACTCTCTGGGCTGCAAGTGCTCACTGCTGGCTCCTGTTGAGCTTCTCATCCCCCAGCACCCCCAAGGCCTTTTCTTCAGGGCTGCTCTCAAGCCAGTCCCTGCCCAGCCTATATTATTGGTTCTTGGGATTGCCCTGACCCAGCTGCAGGACCTTGCATTTGGTCTTGTTGAACCTCATGAGGTTGTCATGGGCTCACCTCTGCAGCCTGTCAAGGTCCCTCTGGATGGATCCCTTCCCTCCAGCGTGTCTGCTGCACCACACAGCTTGGTGTCATCAGCAAGTGATCTCTCAGAAAAGCACACCACTCGAGGTTGGCCATGTATATATATCCACGCTGCTGAATGACTCTGTGTCAGCAAGTCAGAAGGATCAAGTATCTCAAAGCAATTCAAAACCAACAAACCCAAAGTACTAAATTAGACTCAAAGCTCACAATTGGCATTGGGCCTGAGCCACAAATTTAGACTCACTTCTGAATTGTCCAAAGGTTCACAGAAATGGGGAAAAGGGACATCTGAATTCAGAGTCCAGACTATATCCAGTTCTCATTCATACAGTGGACAGTAAGAGAGACCTAAAATCCTCAGAAACAAAGCAGTAAAAGCCAAATTCAAAATGGCACATCAGGCAAGCTAATCAACGTAAGCAACCCAAAGAAACTCTTAGTTACCCTGCAAAGATTTGTAGATGTGGATAAAAATGCCAGAAAATAATTTATCCTACTTCATTGCATCAGCAACTGAGGTGGTGTGTCATCATCTACCTCTGGGCAATAACCAAGGCAAGTGTTCAGTTTGGCACAGGGTATGCCTGCCACACGCACAAGGCAGACCTGAGCAGAAGGTAGCGTACAGCAAACTGCTTGATCCCAAGATACGGCTGTAGGGAACAGCGTGCACAGAAACAGAATGTGCTGCCCAGGGAGGTGGTGGAGTCACCATCACTGGAGGTGTTTAGGAAGAGACTGGATGAGGTACTTGGTGCCATGGTTTAGTTGACTAGATGGTGTTGGGCGATAGGTTGGACTTGATGATCTCAAAGGTCTTTTCTGACCTAGTTAATTCTATTCTATTCTAAAGAGCATGAGAAGAAAAAAAAAAAAAGGGAAGAGGCACATAGCTGCAAGAGAAAAGATTTCAGACACCTTTCTTCTCAGTTTTCACTACAGACTGACTTAGCTGCTTCACCTCATCCAAATACTTTGTGTATTCAGGGCAGTAAAGTTCATCCTAGCCAGCGTTCATGGAATTCAGCCACCTCACTTCACTGCACTCCTCCACAGGAGGGAAAAATACTGCAACTCAGAAGACACCCTTTAGATCTACACCTGCATCCAGACTCCAGTATACTTATACAATCATAGAAGTGTCAGGGTTGGAAAGGACCTCAAGGATCATCCAGTTCCAGCCCCCTGCCATGGGCAGGGACACCTCACACTACAGCAGGCTGCTCACAGCCACATCCAGCCTGGCTGCAAAAACCTCCAGGGATGAGGCTTCCATCCCCTCCCTGGGCAACCTGTGCCAGTGCATGGAGAAGTAGTAGTAAAACCAGCATATGAAATCAAGTGTTGTGCTTTCAAAGAACAAGACTAAGGAAATCCTACACATTAAGAGTCAAATTCTAACACTGTTGGCTGCAAAGAAGTTACTAATGACATACCGTGACAAGTCAGAAGGTCAAAGCGTTTTTCATTTGAGATTTAAATGGCTTTCTTAATAATTTGTTATAATATTTGACTTGCAACATACAAGTTCTTTTATTAACTATAAAAATACCACCATCACTACAAATCTGTTGGCAAAAAGGCCAACACTTTGCAAGATTTCAGGAATGACTTAAACAACAGCATTACTACATATCTGAGCTATAACCTCCTCTATTTCAAGATATTTTGCTCTAGTCACCTCGAGATACTAAATGGATCACCAAACTATCAGCTCTCTGATTTTCAAAATAATTAATCAATCCAGCCTCAAATGTGTCATAATGATCTGACACCTGAACTTCAACCTATGCTTTGCTTTGACAGCTGCATTCCTCTAAGATCAGAGTTTGTCCTGATCTCTGAGAAAAATGAAGCTAAATTCTTCCGAGTCAGCTAATGTGGTGATCTTCTAGAGACCAGATGAATATAGTCTTCAGGAAAAGCTGCAGAAAGAATACCCCCGCCTATGGAATAGAAAATGTAATGCCTGTCCTGAAAAAGCCACACATAAAAGTTGGCTCTACAAAAATCACACGAAGATGTAATGCCAAACAGGCAAGTGGCACTAGCTGCAAGCACACAGGAAGAACTAAGCTTTCAGTATAATTAAAGAAGGTAAACAAGTCGAATCAACCTTTTTAGTTTTCTTCTTTGTAGAAGCTAAAACAAGGTCAAGAGACATAATTAAGGCACTCTAGAAAGAGTCCCTGATTCTGCAAACACAACGGTAACTGTAACTATGTAAGCAGATTTCACTGAGTCTGCCTACATCATTACAACCACGGAAACAAAACGTTTGCAGAAGTCAGACCCTCAGACTAACAAGTCGCTAGACCAGGACTTGTCTTTAGTTGTGTAGCCGCGTTTCAATAGCTGAGTTTACAGCACCCCTAGAGATTTAGGCAGTCTTTCATCCTCCAAAGTCGGCAAGTCCAGTTTCCAAACACAATTAAACCTGTTAAACCACACACAGGAACACTGGGCAGGAGTGAAATACAGAGAAGTGGCCATGGATTTAGAGCAACTCCTAAGACACTGAACTGTGGAGGTTTGGCTAGTACTAGGTCACATAAAAAATGCCAGGACACTATTCAAAACAAAATACAACACGGTGAAATATCCTTAAAAATGAGGTCGAATTAACTGTCGATCCAGATTTTAAACTATTGGGGTTTTATACTTCATTAGGTGCTGGAATCCATCCTGCCCTTCTTTTAATTAGCTCTGACTTAAGAAAAAAGGCCTCCCTTGAAAACAATGGGACCAGTCTGAACTGAGGACGATTGAGCACATGAAAACAGCATTGACCCAGCACACCAAGAGCTTCCAAAGGTTTTGTGCATTAGGCAGAGCTCTGTTCACTGGATGCTGTATCCTTGGCAACTATTATGCAAGAAACAGTTCTAAAAAAGGCAAGACTTCTGTCTGCTCCAAAAGCTTTCATCTGAAATACTTTTATGGGGGTTTAGAAATCCTTAAAACTAAGGGCACACACAGCCCTTTGTCATCTTCCCACAAGCTCCCGAGAGCAAGACATAATACAAGAAGTGATTTTAAGAACGTGTTTTCCCGCCGCTTCATCAGACAGCGCATGAAAGGTTTACAGCTTTGCCTTGTTCTGTAAAGAAAAAAGAAGTGGGCAGTTTCCCTTTTTTTTTTTCCTTCGATGCACTCTGCAGAGGTTGTGTGCAGATAACATAATGAAAGGACATTACTATGTCAATCAATGGCATTGTTTTGAAAATTCAAAGATCATGCCCAGGTGCCCGACTTCAAGGGCAGAGATACACACGCCAGCATACGCACTAGACGAGGTATGCAAACGGTTGGTAAAATTTGACAAGGGCCGCGGCAGTAAGACGCTGCAGCACTTTGCAAGACGAACGAGTGGCAGCAATTGTTTCAAGGGCAGCACGGCTATTTTTATCAGCCCCGGCTCTAACTGCCTGGCTCATTAAACCTGACCACAGCACAACTCGGATCCTATCCGCGCGACCGTGCTCTTCGCAGCTTGGCTGTCCTCAACCAGCACATTAACCCTAACGCGCCCTAACACGGCTAGCGAGGAGCAGGCATCATCTGATACCCAACCAGGGCTTTGCTTTGGTGGCGGTTTTTGGTTTGCGCCTTTTTTTCTTCTTCTCCTAAGGAAAACATACAGCAGCTACAACTAAAGCACAAGCAGTGTCTGCTCTTGAAGGTGTTTGAAAACAAGAGCGGCAGGGGAAGCCCCTCCGGCGTTGCCCCAGGCCTCACCCCCGGATCTAAGAAAATATTTATACTGCCGCGGCGAGGGATAGCGCCGGCGCGACTCACGATCCGAGCCGGCGGAGCAGCCCCACCGGGCTCAGAGCACGGCCTTCCGCCCAGCAGGGGCCCGGGGGTACCCGCCGCCTTTCGTCCCGCCGGGGTCCCACGGGGAAGCCGCTGCCTCTTACACCCTCCCCTCCTCCCGCCCCCAGTACCTTCTGCGGTGCGCGGAGGAGCCGGTGCACTCCGGGCAGCTGGGTGGCGAGCGGGATGTCCTCCCGGAAGGTGTACAGGGGCGGCCGGGTGGGCTCGGGGAAGTTGGTGCTGTTGAAAGGATCGGTGTCATCCAGCAGCTGCACCCTGCACACCAGCGTGGCCATGGCGCATCCATCCACTGTCGCAGCGTGGGTGCAGACGGCGGAGCGGGCACCACCGAGTCTTCGACACCGAGGCGCTGCGTGCGTGCGTGCCCGCCGCCGGCGGGGAGCGGCGCTTCCCACCCGACCGTAGCCCCCCCGGCGCAGGTCTGGCTAGCCGGCAACCTCCCTGCTCCCCGAGCGAACGCCGGCCGCCTCACAGCCACCCCACTCCAGGGAGGCCGCCCATGGCCCCTTCCTCGCCGGGATCCACGAGTACAGGAGCGATTCAGGCCGAGAAAGGAGGCGGTGACGGAGCCGCGGAGCGCGGGCAATGCGGCAGCTCACCCATGCCCAGCCGCTACGCGCCGAGCGGGCAGCAGGACTGCCGCGGCCAGCACAGGCCAGCCGCGCCAGGCAGAAGGCAGCCAGCGCCGCCTCACGGCCACCCGCGGCGCTGCCTCCAGGACGCCCAGGTGGCCGCCGTCTCCTCCCCTCGGCCTGAAGGGACCTCCGCGCAGCGAGCGGGAAGGACACTGTGCGCGGCAGCCTCTTGCCTCCGCCGAGCTGGGCGGAGATGAAAGAGAAGGAGAGCGAGGCCACTGTCTCCTGCTGAGGCAAGGCAGAGGAAGGGAGTGGGACCTTCCCGTGCTCTCCAGAGAAGGGCTGAGACAACAAATCTCATGAGGAACAGCAGAGGGATCTGGGGTGGTTTAGTCTGAAGAAAAAAGGCTGCGGGGAGACCTTATGGATCTCTGTAACTACCTGAAGGAAGGTTGTCATGAGGTGGGTGTTGATGTCTTCTCCAAAGTCACTACTGACAGAACAAGACACAATGGCCTCAAGCTGCCCAGGGAGATGTTTAAGATGTAGATGCAGTGCTTAGGGCTATGGTTTAGTGGGGGACTTGGCCGAATAGGATTTTAATGCTTGGACTTGAAGGTCTTTTCCAGGTTAAATGATTATAGGATTCCCTTCGCAGGGCCAAGAGATTTATCTTTGAGGTCTTTTCCAACCTTATGGATTCTATGAAACGATATGCTTTCACCTCAGGGTCACATAATGGTTGTCTCTGTGGGGAGCACTGAAGGCCAGGCACTGGTCCTCACCACAGCCCTTCTGGGGGATGCAGGTGAAGGAGGAGTGTGGAAGTCTGGTGTGAGGCAATGGATGAATGTGCAAGCAGGGTCAGCCACTTGCAGTGCAGCGGGCACTGGACCCTGGCCCATTAGTGTTGCACTGGTACTAAGGTAGGTCACTCTTGCTGTCACAAACGTACCAAGTTCCCAGTCATAGAACCAATAAGGTTGGAAAAGACATCAAAGGTCATCAAGTCCAACCTGTCACCCAACACCTCATGACTAACTAAACCATGGCTTCAAGTGCCATATGCTATCCTTTTTTGAACACCTCCAGGAATGGTGACTCCACCACCTCCCCGGGCAGCACATTCCAATGGCCAACAACTCTTTCTGTGAATAACTTTCTCCTCACCTCCAGCCTAAACCTCCCCTGGCACAGCTAGAGACTGTGTCCTCTTGTTCTGGTTGCCTGGGAGAAGAGACCAACCCCCTCCTGGCTACAACCTCCCTTCAGGGAATTGTAGAGAGCAAGAAGGTCTCCCCTGAGCCTCCTCTTCTCCAGGCTAAGCAACCCCAGCTCCCTCAGCCTCTCCTCACAGGGCTGTGCTCCAGACCCCTCCTCAGCCTTGTTGCCCTTCTCTGGACATGTTCAAGAGTCTCAATGTCCTTCTTAAACTGAGGAGCCCAGAACCGGACACAGGACTGAAGGTGTGGCCTAACCAATGCTGGGCACAGGGGCACAATGACTTCCCTGCTCCTGCTGGCCACACTGCTCCTGATGCAGGCCAGGATGCCATTGGCCTTCTTGGCCACCTGGGCTATAGTGTTAGTGTAATATTTAAGCAGCTCAGAAAGGAAGCTTTTAGTTCTAACGGAGAGGAGAGGAGAGGAGGAGAGGAGAGGAGAGGAGAGGAGAGGAGAGGAGAGGAGAGGAGAGGAGAGGAGAGGAGAGGAGAGAGAGGAGAGGAGAGGAGAGGAGAGGAGAGGAGAGGAGAGGAGAGGAGAGGAGAGGAGAGGGAGAGGGAGAGGAGAGGAGAGGGAAAGGGAAAGGGAAAGGGGGAAGGGAAAGGGAAAGGGAAAGGGAAAGGGAAAGGGAAAGGGAAAGGGAAAGGGAAAGGGAAAGGGAAAGGGAACCAACCAAACAAAACAACACCACAGAAATTTACCTGAAGCTTGGGTACTCAATCCAGGTTGTTGAATGGGTTCCTCAGTATTTACACAGAACCATCATTGCCATTACATGCTCAGGATTCATTTGACTTCCCAGAGCTTACAGCCTGGGTGGTCTTCCCACCTGTTACAGTTTGAAGGGGGAACTTTGGCCTAGTTCCTACTGTAAAGGCTGAAAGTGAAATATAGAATTACCATTGGATACAGAAGAAAAATAATGCTAAGGTCTATATAGTTCATTGGCTTGCTAGTGGGGATATAGGGTAGTGGCATAAACAGTTCCTGCTCTCTTCTTCTTCTGACACTTCTCTCTTTTCCGTGGCCTTGCCAGGGATTCTCTGTTTTGACTGCTGTGTGAGGTAATGGGAAGGAGGGAAGGAGTCGTCGTCCCTGGAGGTGTTCAAGAGGGGACTGGATGTGGCACTTGGTGCCATGGTCTGAGGTCTGTGGTTACAGGTTGGACTTGATGATCTTCGAGGTCTCTTCCAACCTTAGTCATAATGTGATACTGTGATACTGTGAGTGGTGGAGGAGGTGAACAGTCCCCCTGGATCCACCCACAGGGGTCTAGGAATTTCTGTGTTGCTTTTAAATTGTAAATTTATCTATATTGTACATCTATTGTGTATTTTGTACATATTCATTACATGCCATTTGTCTAGATAGTGGTTTGATTGTAACTAGAGTTTCAATACAATACAATACAATACAATACAATACAATACAATACAATACAATACACCAGGTTGAAAGAGACCTTCAAGATCATCACGTCCAACCCATCAACCAATCCAACCCACCTAAACAACTAACCCATGCAAAACCAACTAAACCATGCAAATTTCATTTGCTTCCATCCCAAACACAGCTGGCCTGGCAATTTATTTCTGGGGACAGATCTCCAAATTAGTTGGGGGATAATCTCAACTCACCACACCACCCCAGACAAGAGACTCATCAAGACCTCCCTGACTTCACACCTCATCTTCCCTTGAGCTTGGTTTTACCTTCTCTCACACCAGGCAGCTGAGGCCAATGCAAAGCACAGCACCACACTGTGAGTCAACTCTGTGCTTTGTTAGAGAGTCCACAGGCTCATCTATGGGAGCTGAGGATACACACACCCTAGTCTCTTCCCTTTTAGAAGTCTGAGGTGCAGGAGAACAAACGTTAAACAAATTGTGGGCAACCCACAGGGAACAGAGAATCCCACTGCCCTGAGGGAGTGGGTATGTTTCCACAGGCTGAGCATCTGCCCCGGGGAGCGTGCTGTATTTTATGGCCACGATTCAGGACTACTTGTCCCTTGGTCCTTCAATGGAGAGGCCTGCCCTACAGGAGCTGCAGCACTGTGAGAAATAAGGGGGATTTGTTACAGAAATTATATGTCTTAAGCACGAAAGCATGACTTGTAGACCATAGTGTTTGCATAAAGCAACTGTTTCCTTCCAAATGGTTACTGGTTTGGGAGTATTTGTCACCACTGAAACAGAAGGGAATTTCTGTACACACATGATCTGTCCTTCTGTTTCTGTTGTCTCCCAGAATTTGTCATGATTTGGTTTTGCCTGCAGTTGTGCATATTTTTAGAAAAGAGCATCTGTCATAAAGATTGCTACAAATCAAGGATTTTAAACCTCAGAAGCTGTCTTGCCATTTTAGATATTTCACAGTCGATGTTTTATCCTCTTTTTTCTCCTTCTTCCTCAGCCTGGGCAAGAAAAAGGGCCTATGAGCTATCTCAGCCCATTTCTCATCTCTATCTGTTGGTTGTAGCTCTCATGCACCATCAAAAGTTGCACATGGTGAAGACCTGAGTCTCAGTTTTGCATATAAACAACTGAAAATTCATCTTTTACAATGAAACATATTTTTGTATCTGCTTCAGTACTCACAATTTGATTTATAGGAAAACAGCATTTGCTGCATATCTGCCTGCTTATTTATGATGCATACTGTTGCCATCATGGAATGGAATGGAATGGAATGGAATGGAATGGAATGGAATGGAATGGAATGGAATGGAATGGAATGGAATGGAATGGAATGGAATGGAATAGCATAGAATAGCATAGAATAGCATAGAATAGAATAGAATAGAATAGAATAGAATAGAATAGAATAGAACAGAACAGAATGGAATAGACAAGGTTGGAAGAGCTCATCAAGATCATCATGTCCAACCCACCATCCAACACCACCTAATCAACTAACCCATGGCACCAAGCACCCCATCAAGTCTCCTCCTGAACAGTTCCAGTGACGGTGACTCCACCACCTCCCTGGGCAGCCCATTCCAATGGGCAATCACTCTCCCTGTGTAGAACTTCCTCCTAACCTCCAGCCTAAACCTGCCCTGGCACAGCCTGAGACTGTGTCCTCTTGTTCTGGTGCTGGCCGCCTGGGAGAAGAGACCAACCTCTGCCTGGCTACAACCTCCCTTCAGGCAGTTGTAGAGAGCAAGAAGGTCACCCCTGAGTCTCCTCTTCTCCAGGCTAAGCAACCCCAGCTCCCTCAGCCTCTCCTCATAGGGGCTTGTGTTCCAAGCCCCTCACCAACTTCGTTGCCCTTCTCTGGACATGTTCCAGCAGGTCAACATCCTTCCTAAACTGAGGGGCCCAGAACTGGACACAGGACTCAAGGTGTGGCCTAACCAGTGCAGTATACAGGGGCAGAATGACCTCCCTGCTCCTGTGATAAACTCAAGATAATTAGGATATTTGGGGTTTGTTAGGTGTAATTTACTTAATTTCCATTGATATTAAGCTTCCTGTGCTTTTGCAGCTAGTTACTGACCTATATACGGTGGCATACAATTACTATTCATTGGATTAATCCTGACTTTTGCTAATTAATATCTGGCACTTGTCTCATTGCCAAGGCACTAATACTTGGAGGGCAGTTTTAAATAAATCAAGGCAGCCAAGGTTTTGTATCGTGTTTCTGTGACAGCATCAGCTACCTTTACACCAGTACCAGAAAACAAATGTAAAAGATGAGTGCAGCTAACTAAGGTTCAACATCAAAATGTGCAGCCATAAATTCTAAATGTTGTAAGGCAAAATCAGATGTTGTGTGTTGTGATCTTCAGTTGGGTTTCCCAGTGTGAGCTGGCCAGTGGAGATACTTTTTGTGATCAGGCTGCTTGAGAGAAAATAAACGTGGTGCAAAGTGTCCTGGCTTCAGCTGGTATCAAGTTTGGGTTTTTTTCCTGGTGGCTGCTACAGTTCCGTGGTTTGACTGAGCCTGAGCTTGGGGTTGTAGCTACCTATACTTTTTACTTATTGTAAACATCCCCAAACCACTATTGACCTTTGTAGTTCCGAAGCTGGATTTTATTTGAATTATAGTTCAAACAATACAGGTGGAAAGCGAAACACAGATCTGCTGGATGAAACTGAGTGACATTACAAAGTCTCTGTGTGTGTAGAGGGAGAGCGCTACATGTTTAAATTTCATTTTTGAATGTTTCCCACCTCCCTGCATGTTCTTCAGAGACCTTCTGAAGCTGCAATCCTTTTCCATCAGCCTAAGCCAGGACTGTATAGTCTGCTTCCTCATTTTCCAAGCAGTCACCAGTTTCTGCTCCTGCTGCAGAGCCATACTTTAGAAGGATAAAAGTCCTTCCTCCCACCCTGCTCTGCTTTGCAGTCTGCTGCAGAGCACACTCTCCTCTCTTGTCCTTCCACAGGGTTGCATTTATCCAGTGCAGTGGCTAAAGGAAGGCAAGCAGGTAACTTTTTGTCTTTCTGGCTCACTACAGCCTTTTGAACGAACATATGTGGCTTTTAAAAGACCTTAACACACAGAAAAATGCAAACGAGAAACCAGCTACTATCTGTCAGAGGTATGCGGCATGAGGCACCCCAGGCACTGCGTCTGGAAAGACAATCAGAGACATGACAAAACCAGCACATGTGGTGTCTCACCCCATTCCTCATCACAGAACATATGGCATTGTCAGAGGGAGACTGAGCATGCAGGGGCTCTGGGAAACCCTTGTCAGTCTGAGCTATGGTCCTTTTGTCCTTAGAAGTATCAGACTACTGAGTCCTTTTCCTGGGGCAGACAACTGTCATGGGCTGTGTAACTTGCTGATCGTGGGGTTCTGAAGTCCATCTCCAGCCTTTCCTAAAAACCAAGCCTAAGCATGATCAAGCCAAGTTCACAGTTTTAAGCTCCCAATTTCTTTTTACAAAAACATAAGGGGGGCATCCTTAGCACAAACATGTTTTTCAGGAATGAAGCAACTTAGGCTGATTTATTCTTCGTAACTCATCCCATCATTTGCGTTTCTTAAAAATACATAGTTGAATGAGCTAAGATGGTGTGTCAAACTTAGGTTTGAATGTCATAGAATCAACCAGGTTAGAAGAGCTCAGAGATCATCAAGTCCAACCTGTTACCTAACACCTCATAGCAACTAAACCATGACTCCAAGTGCCACATCCAGTCCTTTTTTGAACACCTCCAGGGATGGTGACTCCACCACCTCCCTGGGCAGCACATTCCAATGGCCAATTACTCTTTCTGGAAAGAACTTTCTCCTCACCTCAAGCCTAAACCTCTCATGGTGCAACTTGAGACTGTGTCCTCTTGTTCTGTTGGTGATTGCCTGGGAGAAGAGACCAAGCCCCATCCTGGCTACAACCACCCTTCAGTTAGTTGTAGACAGCAAGAAGGTCTCCCTGAGCCTCCTCTTCTCCAGGCTAAACAACCCCAGCTCCCTCAGCCTCTCCCCACAGGGCTTGTGCTCAAGACCTCTCCCCAGCCTCATTGCCCTTCTCTGGACACATTCAAGAGTCTGAATGTCCTTCTTCATTATTGCTGAAATTTGAATGTTAAAACAACGTCATTTTTTATCACTAATATCCTCTTTTGTATTAAAAAAAATAATAAAATATATATATATATACACGTTTGATGTAAAGTTATTGAAGCCTATTCTTTAACCCAGGGACCACCCAGACACAATGTAAATATATATTTAAGCAGTTTTAAAACATGATACCAGGTATCCAAGCAATTGGAATACCTTCACAGGAATAGCAGTTTTTCTGGTGTGTCATCATGCCAACACAGATCTAGATGCATGACCACGAGTTTACCATGAAAGCATGTGAAGTGGCCAGCCCTTTAGCTTCTGTCTCTCTCTTTTTCAGGCAAATTGCTTTGCTAATTATTATTTTTTTTCAGCTTCAAGCAATTTTAGTCATGAGATAACAAAAACAATTTTATCTTCCATGATTTATTCACTTAACATTAATAAAGCTGAAAAATAACAGTCCACTTGGTAATGGCAATCAAAATGGTCTTGCAAACCACTGGAGTTATGGCATGGTAATGAACGTGCTGGCAGATCCTTTACTGTAACAATGGGAACAATATTTCTGCCTTATCTGCACTGTAATTGTAAATAATGTTTCATTCTCTTAGTGAAGTGTGAGGAATGATTTATTGTCATTGTTAGCATGGACAGGCAAATAAAAACCCACACTTCTCAAAATAATGGTGTGTAGGTGAAATCCAGTCTGTCATGAGACCAAGAATAATACTGCAAATTTCATACTCCTTCATCCAAGGATCTGAAAGAGCTTTGTTACCATTAGGTATCTCCTGGTCTCCTATGTTTGGCTATGATAGGGTTAATTTTTATTCACAAGAAGCTGTGAAGGGTCCATGACCAGGACAACCAGCTGAATCATCCAACAGACAATCCTGCTGAACACAGTGTCATGCTTCCTGTGTAGATTTGGAGCTCAGACTGGCCTCTGCTGTGAAGGACAACAAAAAGTCCTTCTATAAATATATTAATAGCCGAGGAAGGGCAAGGACAACCTCCACTCCTTGGTGGGCATGGAGGGGAACGTTGTAACAAAGGATGAAGAAAAGGCAGAGGTACTTAACACCTTTACCTCAATTTTTACTAGCAGGACAGAATGTCTTCCAGACAGCTGGCCTGCAGAGCTGGCAGAAGGAGCCAGGGAGCAGCATAGTTTTCCTCTGTTCCAGGATGGGACGGTTAGAGATCTTCTCAGCTGCTTGGACCCCCACAAGTCCATGGGACCAGATGGGATCCATCCTAGGGTGCTGAGGGAGCTGGCAGATGAGCTGTCCAAGATGCTCTCCATCATATTTCACCAGTCCTGGCTCACTGGAGAGGTCCCAGAAGACTGGAAGCTGGCCAGCGTGGTGCCCATCCACAAGAAGGGCCAGTTGGAAGAGCCAGGGAATTATAGGCCTGTCAGCCTGACCTCAGTGCCAGGCAAGATTATGGAACAGGTCATCTTGAGTGCGATCACACAGCACTTACAGGATGACCAGGGGCTCAGGCCTAGCCAGCATGGATTTAGGAAGAGCAGGTCCTGCCTGACCAACCTGATCTCCTTCTATGATCAGGTGACCCGCCTGGATTGGTTGATAGGTTGGATATGATGATCTTGAAGGTCTCTTCCAACCTGGTTTATTGTATTGTACTGTATTGTAGATGGTGTGGTGGAGCTGGTGCAGGCAGTGGTGGCAGCTGTCTTGCGGCAGGATTTGGTGCATCCAGCAAAAGCATCAGCTGTGTTGAGTGAGCACACTGGGTAAGCATGTTATGTTTTATATTACTCACTTTATCTATTATGTTTTTACTGTTGTCATTATTCCAGTTATTCATTCATTCTTTGTATTGTTCTATTAAATTCTCCTTATCTCACCCTGCAGAGTTTTGCATTTCACTCCCAATTCCTCCTTCCCATCCTTACTGGAGGGAGGAGTTGTGTGAGGGGCTGTGTAGGGCTTGGCTGCAGCTAGGCCTGAAACCACGACACCTACTTGATCTCAGCCTGCAGAGAGGGAAACTGAGGAGCCCTCAGATCAAAGAGACAATTCTAACAGGTTTTATGGCAGAAGTGTTTTTTATTGATTGCAATGGGTGTAATTTTCTACATCACAGAAAAAGTCCACAAAAATGCCCACCTTAGCAGAAAAAATTTTTCTTTCAGAGTGAGGAGTGGTTGACCTGAGGATGGCCTTTAGTCTAAATTACAGTCTCACAGTATCGCTAAGGTTGGAAGAGACCTCGAAGATCATCGAGTCCAACCTGTCACCACAGACCTCATGACTAGACCATGGCACCAAGTGCCACATCCAGTCCCCTCTTGAACACCTCCAGGGACGGTGACTCCACCACCTCCCTGGGCAGCCCATTCCAATGGCGAATCACTCTCTCGGTGAAGAACTTTTTCCTCACCTCCAGCCTAAACTTCCCCTGGTGCAGCTTGAGACTGTGTCCCCTTGTTCTGGTGCTGGTTGCTAGAGAGAAGAGGCCAACCCCTTCCTGGCTACAACCACCCTTCAGGTAGTTGTAGAGAGCAATGAGGTCGCCCCTGAGCCTCCTCCTCTCCAGGCTAAACAACCCCAGCTCCCTCAGCCTCTCCTCATAGGGATTGTGCTCAAGGCCTCTCACCAGCCTTGTTGCCCTTCTCTGGACATGTTCAAGTGTCCTGATGTCCTTCTTGAACTGAGGGGCCCAGAACTGGACACAGTACTCAAAACCCCCACTTTTATATTGCTACATCTGCAGAGACATTAAATTTGTGTATGTTTCTTATGTTAGCAGAGCTGCTACCATTTGTGTGAATATAGCCCTTGGGTTAGCACTTCCTACAGGACTGCCAAACAGTGCCTTGTCAATAGGACTATCTCACCTCATTTTCAGAGTAATAGACAAAACGAAGATCTGAGTTCTCAGTACACTTGATAAGCATAAACAAAAAGGTACAATAATGTCTCATCTGAAAGACTTTTCCTGTCCTGAACACCAGAGGACCTATTGAGGAATGTGTGACAGAATGCTGGGAAAGAATGTGGTGTTACAAAAGGAAGAGCCAGTGCAATTGTGGTAGTCCATGTGGTGCCTGCTGCAGGGGCTTGGGCAGAGGCCACAAGTTCTAGAGAACACTTTCAGCCAGCTTTGATTAAAACTGGTGGCACAAGTACTGAGAGCTATCTCTAGTGAGATCTTTGGGCCTTGTTAAAAGCTATCTGGTCCCCAGTAGTAACCACCTGCTAGTCAGTTATGTCCTTCCACGTCAGGCAGATGAGAAAGCACAGCCTCCAGCCTGAATACCAAACACAGCACCCAGCACTGTGTGCTAGGTCCCATGCAATGTGTTTGCATACAGCTCTGCGCCCTGCATGTATCTTCACCACTTGACTTATTCAGGCCAGTTGCAGACCAGTCATACAATAGCCTTGTTTCTGTTCCCTTGAGATTGTTATAGCCAGAGAAAGTTATCCCTCAGGGACACTCTGCACCCACAGACACATGCTGGACTGTTATATGAACAACTTCTTTGGTACTGACTTCCAAATGCTAATTTTGTTGGTGGTTGTTTTTTTTTTTCAATTCATCTTATGCTTAAATAGAAAAGATTAGGATCATGCAGAGTCAAGCTGCAGGACTTTTGCTGTTACCTGATGGATTGCAGTATGCCTGGAATAGAGGCTTTGGTCCTATTCTACCTCCAGTTAATTGATTACTAATTAACTTGAGTTAACTGAATTCAGCACTAAGTGCTGGTCTAGACATACCACAAGTGTTTGTTCCAGGGCATTCTGAAGGAAACCCACAAGTATTTGAGCTCTGGAAGAAAAAATGTGTGGAATATTCAGCCTAGCATTTGCAGTTGTGCTATTAGGCCAAGCTAATATTGCAATTAATTACTGTGGGGTAAAGGACACTAAAAATGCTGGCACTGACATTACCTAATTAATCTGGTGCTCCTGATTGCCACTGCCAGAAAATGAATCCTTTCATGCCACATCGAGCTGGTTGGTAGGCATGTGAGAATTCAGTGATCTGAGGTATAATAAACATGTAAATGCTTTGTGTAAGATAAAATTAACCACACAAATATTAACAGCTTTCTCTTTTTTTGTCATTTCTAGGTGCTACTCTAAATACTAACAATGTATTTACATTGCATCTTTGCTTAGGTATGCCAACTGGCTGAAATGTAACTGTCACAAAGCACCAGGAATGTAATGAAGAAAACTGGTATCTGCTTTACTACCTTTCCCCATGCTTTAAAATACTGATGTAAGCTCAATTTTTATATTCTTATGCTTCTTCTGTGTCTCCCCTCTTTGTTTTCTTAAATCTTTGTTGCTCATGGGTGGGAGCAAGCAGCTACACATCTCAAAATGTTCCAATTAAAGTAGTATGAAAACCAACATTGTAATATTTTCTTTGACTGACATCTGCTGGAAGTAAGTGTTATGATCAAATTACAAGCCAGTTTCTCACCCATGCATAGCACATTCGTGTTCTTAATCTCAGCCTCCCACAGTTCTGCTGCCAGCCAAGTAAGATAACTCATGGTATTTGCACTTTGTACCTAATATTTTATCCTGTCTCTCCACAAGCAAACCTCTCAGCCTCCTTGTGTTATGTGAAATAGCAGTGGTAGATGCCTGCCCTATGACTCTGTCACAGACATGGACATGGAGAAGGAGGAGAAAGAGGAATCAGCATTATGCTGCTATGTGAGCAAGAGGCCTTTCAGTACCTTGAGTATTGTGTCCAGTTCTGGGCCTCACAATTTAGGAAAGATGTAGAGTTGCTGGAAGGTGTCCAGCGAAAGGCAACAAACCTGGGGAGGGGTCTGGAGCACAGCCCTGTGAGGAGAGGCTGAGGGAGCTGGGGTTGCTTAGCCTGGAGAAGAGGAGGCTCAGGGGAGACCTTATTGCTGTCTACAATTCCCTGAAGGGAGGTTGTAGCCAGGTGGGGGTTGGTCTCTTCTCCCAGACAGCCAGCACAATGACCTCCCTGCTCCTGCTGGCCACACTATTCCTAATGCAGGCCAGGATGCCGTTGACCTTCTCGGCCACCCGGGCACACTGCTGCCTCATGTTCAGGCGGCTGTTGATCAGCACCCCCAGGTCCCTCTCTGTTTGGCAGCTCTCAGCCACTCCGACCCCAGCCTGTAGCTCTGCATGGGGTTGCTGTGGCCAAAGTGCAGCACCTGGCACTTGGACTTGTTGAATGCCATCCTGTTGGACTCCGCCCATCTGTCCAGTCAGTCGAGGTCCCTCTGCAGAGCCCTTCTGCCCTCTGACTGACCAACATCTGCTCCCAACTTGGTGTCATCTGCAAATTTGCTGATGACTGTCTCAATCCCCTCATCCAGTTTGTCAATGAAGACACTGAAGAGGATGGGGCCCAGCACTGATCCCTGGGGGATGCCACTGGTGACTGGCCTCCAGCTGGAGGTGGCACCATTCACCACCACTCTCTGGGCCCAGCCCTCCAGCCAAATAGACTAACTACTTATGTTCTAGGTTATTTTTTTAGGCCCCGCTCTACTTGGAATAACAAGTAATCCGAATGCAGCCTATTGCTTCATCCCTCTGCAGTTTTATTGATGCAGATTCCATTTTACCTGTTGAATGGTAAATTAGAGCCACAGATGGATTCAGGTCACTATGAATCAGTTGAAGGTTTTTGTTTGTTTGTTGTTTTGTTTTGAGAATAGAAAAAACCCAGTTATGGAAACATCCTTCTTGATTGCCTTACCTTTATCATTGAGTCCATCATCAGTAAATTCGCAGATGACACCAAGCTGGGGGCAGGAGTTGATCTGCTGGAGGGCAGAGAGGCTTTGCAGAGGGACCTCGACAGGCTGGACAGATGGGCAGAGTCCAAGGGCAGGAGATTGAACACATCCAAGTGCCGGGTTCTGCACATTGGCCACAGCAACCCCAGGCAGTGCTACAGGCTGGGGTCAGAGTGGCTGGAGAGCGGCCAGGCAGAGAGGGACCTGGGGGTGCTGGTTGTTTGCAGGCTGAACATGAGCCTGCAGTGTGCCCAGGCAGCCAAGAGGGCCAATGGCATCCTGGCCTGCATCAGGAACAGTGTGGCCAGCAGGAGCAGGGAGGTCATTCTGCCCCTGTACACTGCACTGATTAGGCCACACCTTGAGTCCTGCATCCAGTTCTGGGCCCCTCAGTTTAGGAAGGATGTTGAGTTGCTGGAAGGTGTCCAGAGAAGGGCAACGAAGCTGGTGAGGGGTTTGGAACACAAGCCCTTTGAGGAGAGGCTGAGGGAACTGGGGTTGCTTAGCCTGGAGAAGAGGAGACTCAGGGGTGACCTTCTTGCTGTCTACAACTCCCTGAAGGGAGGTTGTAGCCAGGCAGAGGTTGGTCTCTTCTCCCAGGCAACCAGCACCAGAACAAGAGGACACAGTCTCAAGCTGTGCCAGGGGAGGTTTAGGCTGGAGGTTAGGAAGAAGTTCTACACAGAGAGAGTGATTGCCCATTGGAATGGGCTGCCCAGGGAGGTGGTGGAGTCACCATCATTGTAGGTGTTCAGGAGGAGACTTGATGGGGTGCTTGGTGCCATGGTTTAGTTGTTTAGGTGGGTTGGATTGGTTGATGGGTTGGGTGCGATGATCTTGAAGGTCTCTTCCAATCTTGTTTATTCTATCCTATTCTATTCTATTGTATAATAATACTTGATATTGGTGGGGAATGGGGGCCCACTGGTGTAAGGGGTTTCCCAAGTATGTATTGGAGTGCCTCCACTGAAGTGATTCCAGTATAATAGCTACAGTAGAAAAGAAAATGGGAAATATGAGGAAGTAGATGCTTTTTCTGGAGCTCAACAAACTTGGGAGGTCAGCATGAAAAGGGGCTAGTGAGAAGCTGTTGTATCCTTGGGCAGCTCCTCTGTGATGCAGTAGTTTGTCTAGCCATGAGACTGGCCAAGTAGCTTCTTTAATTAAGCTGCTCTGCTAATGCTGCTGCTGCCCCCAGACCCATGCAGACACATGTTTAAAAATCTGGATGCTTCTATGATGATTTAGGTGCTCCCAAAAGCTTCAACTCCAAGTATAGAAGCTACAGCTTAACCTAATGAAAACAGGTATGCAACACTCCATATATGCATTGTATTCTGCAGTACTGTATATCTATGCATATGCACAGTGAATGAAACACAGGGTTTATGCAGCTGTTCCTGCTGGGAAGAAAGGGAACTCCCGGAGGCCTCCTTGTTCTGAAGGCAACAGATTCCTTTACTAGGCATAGGGTGCCACCTGCAGCACCAACTTGCATCTGAAAATGAGGGACAATAAAATTACAGCCATAACTGAAGAGAATAGACATTCATACTTTAAATAAAATGGACAAATGCACAGGACTGAAATTGGAGAACCTTTAAAATGCATCAAGATGCTTAATGCATCCTTCAGTAAGAACATATTTTGTGAATTTTTAGGTAGGATATATCCAGAAACATATACAAAAAGGCACCATGAACATCAAATACACATTGGAATTAAATTTATTGTATCAAATCCTGTGGTGGGTTGAGAATTCCCCTACAACATTAAATTTGCCAGCCCAGCCCAGCAAATGGAAGCTGTATTTACAGCAAAACTACACTCTACAATGGAATGCAGTGAATAGGTACAAAATATACAGGAGTTACAATAGTTACAGGTATTTACAATTTATAATCGGCACAAGAACCCCCCTGGCTGAAATCAGGGGAGGTAATAGCTTCTCCCTCCCTGCCCCTTCCCTTACCCTCCTGAACACAAATGGCAGAGAGACCTTAGACTTAGCCAAAACAATGCAGCCAAGGTCAAGCAGAAGCAAGTTAGTATCTCCCAGAGTGAAGAAGCCAAAAGAGAGAGCGATTGTTTTCATTACTAGCTTATGTTTGTTATCTGTCCAATGGATTGTTTAGAACTTACCATTATTTTCCTTTTTGCACCCAGTAGTGATTTATTTGCATTTAACCAGTCTCTGTTCTAGATCTGTGAAAAAAATTTTAACAGCCCTTTAAGAATACTTGGAAACTGACATTTTGATTGCTATTAGTTAAAAAAGCATATTTGCAAATACTTGGAGTATTCAACACTGAAGCAGGAATTAAGGACTTTCCATCTAAGTAGTTAGATGGGACCTGAGCTTTTCAATAAACTTCATAGTTGTTTTCACTTTATGTGGGCATACTACCATCCCCTATTTCTGTATACTTGAAATCTGAGGAGCTGCAGCCTGTTACAGAGTCAGACTTTAGAGCTCACTTTAAAATATTTACAAACCTGTTTTGGAAACTTCTCACTGGTTAGGCCACACCTGGAGTCCTGTGCCCAGTTCTGGGCCCCTCAGTTTAAGAAGGGTATTGAGACAATTGAACGTGTCCAGAGAATGGGCAACAAAGCTGGGGAGGGGTCTCGAGCACAAGCCCTGCAAGGAGAGGCTGAGCGAGCTGGGGTTGTTTAGCCTGGAGAAGAGGAGGCTCAGGGGAGACCTTCTTGCTCTCTACAACAACCTGAAGGGAGGTTGTAAACAGATGGGGGTTGGTCTCTTCTCCCAGGCAGCCAGCCCCTGAACAAGAAGACACAGTCTCAAGCTGCACCAGGGGAAGTTTAGGCTGGAGGTGAGGAGAAAGTTCTTCCCAGAGAGAGTTGTTGGCCATTGGAATGTGCTGCCCAGGGAGGTGGCGGAGTCACTATCCCTCCAGGTGTTCAAGAGGGGATTGGACGTGGCACTTGGTGCCATGGTTTAGTAGTCATGAGGTGTTGGGTGATAGGTTGTACTTGATGATCTTTGAGGTCTTTTCCAACCTTGCTGATTCTATGACTCTTTGATTTTGCACCTTGACCAAGTAGAGCTTTCAGTCATTAAAATCATCAGAAGGTGGGAACAAATATTTTAAGAATTTGGAAGAACACGAAATCTGCAATGGAAGAGATGAAGGTGGATGGTAGTAGCAGCTCTGGCATCTTTTTGAGCAAAACAACTTCCTTGCTACTATACTATAAGGTAAAAATATCCCTGAAATCAGAGTGTGATACAACAGCACTCAGCCGTACTCCATTTCAGAGGCAAACAGCAGCTTTGAGGTTCAAGAATATTTGTAAATTTTTTCCTATACCTTCCTGCAGTTTATTGGGTAATAATCAAGGAACCTAAAACTGCACAGTTTGAGACTCTAAGATCAACTATTCAACCTAAATAGCTCCCAGTTGTGTCAGAATTCAGTTTCTTCCAATGCTGGTGGGGAAAAAAGGCAGGTTGTGACTTTCTGTCCCTGGAAATATTGATAGGAAAATATGTGAGGAGACCCAAAGGAAGCCCTTCTTTGATGGTGGATTTCCAGGGAAAGAGCAGCCTTTTCTGAGGTTTGTCTACAGGAGAAGCAGCAGTTGCTGCTGGTATCTCTTGCATTTCCTGCCCAGCCTGGGGTCTGGCTGCTGTGCCTTACCTCAGCCAGTGCAAGTGACAGGTAAGCTGGGAGGCCTCAGTGTCTGTTTGCCATGATGGTGACCCCCATGCTGAAGTGCTGCTGCCATCATAGCTGAGCCTGCATGGTGAAGTCACTAGGAACTGGATACTGGTGGTGGCCTCCAAGATCTTCCATCTGAATTGGGGTTTGTGAGAAGCCTCCTTATTATGCTTTTGAGGGATATTTATGAAACGGATTGCATATGATGTGCCCTGAAATGCAAGAAATCTCTTTTACAGGGTAAAACCTACCTTTGTGGTGAGCAAATTTGTTATGGATTGCGTTGCACCTGCTGCTGTTATTCACACCAAGCTCAGTCATGCCAGCTTCAAAAATGACACGACTGGCTGGAGCAAAGTATTATGGGGCTTGAATTCCAGACCATAGTATGGGAGGCTTCCTGCTCCAGTTGCTGCTTCTGGGTTCCAGGCCTTTGGGTGTTGTCTTTTCCTCTGGGATGGCAGTGGGACAAGGAGGGGTGGGGGAGTAGTTTTCTGGCTTGGGCTTCTGACTCTCTTGCTTCTGCTTTCTGCTGCTTTGTGCTGTGCTTTTGCTGCAAACAGGCTGAGGGAATGATGCAATTTGTACTGTGATGATCTGATTTTGCTCAGTAAACGCTATTCTTTTCTCACTTTGTTTTGGTCTCAGTCCTGAGTTTGTGTGTTACTTCTGTGTTGGGAAATAGTCCCGTTAACCCTCAGGTTTGGCTGCTTAGGCCCATGCACCTCAGATGAGGAATAATTGGCTTTTATGCCACTTGGCCTTCCCAAACCCACAACTTGTCAGCAGCAGCATCTCCATCTCTCCTCTTTAACATTATCTGAGGCACAAGGTGTCCAAGCATGTGAGATGGAGTCAAGCATTGCTGCTAAAAGGAAGTTTGCTGACTGAGAGTGCTAACTCTAGGGGGAAAAAGAAATCATCCCTTTGAGAACATCTGATTTTAGGATAAGTCTTAAAATAAGAAAACCTAACATTAGAATCTCCACAAGAGGGGATCTGTAAATATTTCAATAGCTTTAGTTTGCAGGGTCTGCATTTGAGAGTCATGGTGGCAATGATTCATCAGATGTAATTTATTTTCACTAATTATTTTTTTTCATAGGGCTACCTGAGTTCTGAGATAAAAACTCATTACTCTGAGATAAAGGACACAGCAAGCACCAAACAGCAATCCTCTGTGTTGTCTGTAGCACAGAATAGGTACATGTCCTGTTGCCAGCCCTCAAATCATTCCGGTGGGACGCAAAGATGATTATGATACGAGGTGCTGGGGAAGGGGGTGTCAGTGCTCCACAAAAATTAGCCCATCCCCAGTAAATTGCAGGAGACAGCCTGTCAGAAGTTACTGGATTTGCTCAGATACACAAGTAAATACTTGCATGGCTTGTTGGATTCTCATACTCGGTAGGAAAGACGTCAGGGGAATTTGATTTCATGTGGTAGGAAAAGCTAGAAAAACAAAGGTGATGGAAGGAATAATTAGGTACAGCTAATATGTAAAGGGACAGTTCATTCACTGAAGAGAGGTTAAGGAAAAGTACAATGAAAATAGGTCTCCATCTGCTATGCTGGTTATTACCAACTACAGAGAAGTGACCGTGTCCTTGACCACGGTTGCTTCAAGTGGTGCAAGTGGTGTTCAGTGATGGTCATCACAGTATCACAGTATTACCAAGGTTGGAAGAGACCTTGAAGATCATCGAGTCCAACCTGTAACCACAAACCTCACGACTAGACCATGGCACTAAGTGCCACATACAGTCCCCTCTTGAACGCCTCCAGGGACGGAGACTCAACCACCTCCCCGGGCAGCACATTCCAATGATGAATCACTCTCTCGGTGAAGAACTTTCTCCTCACCTCCAGCCTAAACTTCCCCTGTTGCAGCCTGAGACTGTGTCCTCTTGTTCTGGTGCTGGTTGCTAGAGAGAAGAGGCCAACCCCTTCCTGGCTACAACCACCTTTCAGGTAGTTGTAGAGAGCAATGAGGTCTCCCAGGAGCCTCCTCTTCTCCTCCAGGCTAAACAACCCCAGCTCCCTCAGCCTCTCCTCACAGGGCTGTGCTCAAGGCCTCTCCCCAGCCTTGTTGCCCTTCTCTGGACACGTTCAAGTGTCTCGATGTCCTTCTTGAACTGAGGGGCCCAGAACTGGACCCAGTCCTCAAGGTGTGGCCTAACCAATGCAGAGTACAGGGGCACAATGACCTCCCTGCTCCTGCTGGCCACACTATTCCTAATGCAGGCCAGGATGCCATTGGCCTTCTTGGCCACCTGGGCACACTGCAGGCTCATGTTCAGGCTGCTGTCAATCAGCACCCCCAGGTCCCTCTCTGTTTGGGAGCTCTCCAGCCACTCTCTCCCCAGCCTGTAACTCTGCCTGGGGTTGTTGTGGCCAAAGTGCAGCACCCGGCACTTGGACTTGTTGAATGCCATCCTGTTGGACTCTGCCCATCTGTCAAGCCGATCAAGGTCCCTCTGCAGAGCCCTTCTGCCCTCTGACCAACATCTGCTCCCAACTTGGTGTCATCTGCAAATTTGCTGATGACTGTCTCAATCCCCTCATCCAGATCATCAATGAAGACATTGAAGAGAATGGGGCCCAGCACTGATCCCTGGGGGATGCCACTGGTGACTGGCCTCCAGCTGGAGGTGGCACCATTCACCACCACTCTCTGGGCCCGGCCCTCCAGCCAGTTCCCAACCCAGCGCAGAGTGTTGCTACCCAAGCCACGAGCTGACAGCTTGGCCAACAGTTTGCTGTGGGGGACTGTGTCAAAGGCCTTGCTGAGGTCCAGGTAGACCACATCCACAGGCCTCCCCACATCCACCAGGCGGGTCACCTGATCATAGAAGGAGATCAGGTTGGAGAGGCAGGACCTGCCCTTCCTGAATCCATGCTGGCTGGGCCTGAGCCCTTGGCCATCCTGCAGGTGCACAGTTATTGCTGCCAGGATAATCTGCTCCATCATTTTCCCTGGCACTGAGGTCAGGCTGACCGGCCTGTAGTTTCCGGGTTCCTCCATCTGTCCCTTTTTGTGGATGGGGATCACATTGGCAGTTTCCAGTCACCTGGGACCTCACCGGTCAGCCAGGACTGGAGGAAAATGATGGAGAGCGGCTTGGCCAGCTCACCTCCCAGCTCTCTCAGCACCCTAGGATGGATTCCATCTGGCCCCATGGACTTGTGAGTGTCCAAGTGGCTCAGCAGGTCCCGAACTAATTCCTCATGGGCTCTGGCATGGAGAACAAGGCCATCTTGGGTGGAGGTCTCTCTTCAGGAGAGACAGGCAAGGGAGAAGAGGAGGAGGGGTGGTGCTGTGTATTAGGGATTCACTCTCTGCCACAGAATGTGAGGTAGAAAATGAAGGGATTGAGAGCCTGTGGGTTAAAATCAGGGGGCAGACCAACAAATCTGACATCCTGGTTGGAGTCTGTTGTAGACCACGCAACCAGGATGAGGAGGCAGATGAAGTTGGTGAAGTTTCAATCTTCAGGGAGATAGGGAGGAGCACCAACAGAACCCTCACCTTGGACTGCCGGAGGGCAAACTGCAGCCTGTTTAAGAAACTTATTCACAAAGTTCCCTGGGTATCAGCCCTCAACAACCGAGGGGTCCAGGGTGGTTGGAGCTGCTTCAAACAGGAGCTCTTGAAGGCACAGGAGCTGGCGGTTCCCATCTGCCGAAAGATGAGCCGAGGGGAAGGTGACCAGGAGAAAGTTCTTCACTGAGAGAGTGATTCGCCATTGGAATGTGCTGCCCGGGAGGTGGTGGAGTCACCGTCCCTGGAGGTGTTCAAGAGGGGACTGGATGTGGCACTTGGTGCCATGGTCTAGTCGTGGGGTCTGTGGTGACAGGTTGGACTCGATGATCTTCGAGGTGACTTCCAACCTTGGTGATACTGTGATACTGTGATACAGGCCTGAGCCCCTCTATCCCCCAGACTTCTCTTTATTTGCCAGGGCTGTGCATTTGATTGCTACCTATGGTAGCTCAGCCATGCTGAAAGGCCAGAATTTGGGAAGTACAGGGAGAAGAACTAAAGAGAGTTGATTATAATAAAAAGAAAAACACTCCCCAAGGGGCTTGTGTTTATAGAAACATTCCAGTTCAGCCATATGGTGCATTCTACTCTTATCAAATGTTTTTCTCCAAGCAATAAAGTTTGCTAAAACCTACCAGGATTCAGCCTGAGATCTGCCACAAAAGCTTTTTAAATCACAGTATCTTTTTTCCATTAAAAAGTCATCCAGAGAAACAAACTGAAAAAAAAACCCCAAAACCTAACAAACACAAACCCAAATGACAACAATAAAAGCAACACAAAAATAAACCACGAAAAACCCCAAAACAAACCATGAAGCTGGATGATTTTTTCCCTGGCCATACACCACAGGGCTGCTGTGTACCTGTCATAGTATCATAGTATAGTATCATAGTACCATAGTACCAGTCAGGGTTGGAAGGGACCACAAGGATCATCGAGTTCCAACCTCCTGCCATGGGCAGGGACACTTCACACTAGATCAGGCTGGCCAGAGCCTCATCCAGCCTGGGCTTAAACACCTCCAGGGACGGGGCCTCAGCCACCTCCCTGGATAACCCATTCCAGGGGTTCATCACTCTCATGGTAAAGAACCATCTTCTCATGTCCAGCCTGAATCATAGAATCATAGAATCAGTCAGGGGCGGAAGGGACCACAAGGATCATCTAGTTCCAACCCCCTGCCATGGGTAGGGACACCACACACTAGATCAGGCTGGACACAGCCTCATCCAGCCTGGGCTTAAACACCTCCAGGGGCAGGACCTCAACCACCTCCCTGGACAACCCATTCCAGGGCTTCACCACTCTCATGGGGAAGAACTTCTTCCTCACATCTAGCCTGAATCTCCCCACCTCCAGCTTCATTCCGTTCCCCCTAGTCCTATCACTACCTGAGATCCTGAGAAGTCCCTCCCCAGCCTTATTGTAGGCCCCCTTCAGATACTGGAAGGCCACAATGAGGTCACCTCGGAGCCTTCTCTTCTCCAGACTGAACAGCCCCAACTCCTTCAGTCTGTCCTCACAGTAGAGGTGCTCCAGCCCTCTGATCATCCTCGTGGCCCTTCTCTGGACACCTTCCAGCACTTCCATCTCCCTCTTGTAATAGGGGCTCCAGAACTGGAGGCAGTACTCCAGGTGGGGTCTCAGCAGAGCTGAGCAAAGGGGGAGAATCCCCTCCCTTGCCCTGCTGGCCACACTTCTCCTGATGCAGCCCAGGAGCTGATTGGCTTTCCGGGCTGCAAGTGCACACTGAGAGCTCCTGTTGAGCTTCTCCTCCCCCAGCACCCCCAAGTCTCTCTCCTCAGGGCTGCTCTCCAGCCAGTCCCTGCCCAGCCTGGATTTGTGCCTGGGATTGCCTCCACCCAGCTGCAGGACCCTGCCCTTGTTCTTGTTGAAGGTCATGTGGCTTGTCCCCACCTCTCCAGCCTGTCCAGGTCCGTCTGGATGGATCCCTTCCCTCCAGCCTGTCTGCTGCACCACACAGCTTGGTGTCATCAGCAAACTTGCTGAGGGTGCACTCAATGCCCATGGCACCCACAAAGATGTTGAACACGACATGTCCCAGCACTGATCCCTGAGGGACTCTGCTTGTCACTGGCCTCCATTGTCTTGTTGATCTGATGGTTTCTTCTTTAGTGCACAGTCAAAGCCACTAACAGACTCACAAAACCTGAAGGAAACATTTCCCATATCCCCTGTCACAATATAATTTTATCCAGTTGTGCAGAAGCTGCTTCCCTCCAGACTTTGCTTATGGGCCTGTTACAATTTGAAGGGGGAACTTTATCCTAGTTCCTGACTGCAAAGACTGAATGTGAGAAAAATAATTATTATCATTGGATACAAAAGAAAGATAATGATAAATTTGGTATAATTTATTGCCTTGGTGTGGTGGAGTAGGAAGGTTCCCCCCACACACAAAAGAATTCCACAGCTAACTCAGCCGGAGAAGCAGATGAAAGCTGTATTTTACAAGCAGATATGGAATGCAATGAATATGTACAAAAACAGACAATATTTACAATATATACAGAAATATACAGCAATGTATGTAATACAGGAAACCTTTCCCCAACCCCCCTGCGGCCAGGGGGGTTCGACCTGCCCCTCCCTTCTCCCTCCCTACCTCCCCTTTTTCCCAAAAGGGTTAGAGAGAAAGAGAAAGGAAGGTAATTAAAAGGGGAAAACTTTGTTAAAGCTCAAAAAGCGAATGCAAGAGTTAGTTTTCTCTTATCTGGTTAGCAAAAGTTGTCCCTGCGTAGCAAGCTGTTGCTTCAGAGAGAGAGAAACGGGCCAGCTCACAGTACAGGGGGAAGAAGCAGACTGACTGCCCCCCCCCGACTGAAAGACTAAGCCAGAACTTACAGCCGGGTTCCACCAATGAAATTGGTTTAGCATATCTTTGTTTTCATTTACAATCCCAAAACATCCAGCCAGAGTGTTCAGAAAGTGTCCTTTTCTTAAAGGCACAGCCTAAACCGGTCACACTTGGTAATGAGGATATAGAGCAGAGGCATGTTGCAGTTTGGGCTGGGTGCCCCCTGCTTCCTGTGTCCAGAGGTCCAGCCCAGTGGGTGGACACAGGAAATTGGGTATTTCTACCAGAATCCTCTGCACCACTATAAGATCCAGTGTGAGGCCTAAGCACTTCCTCTTTCTTCCTCCCATCACCCGGTAATGGGGGAGATGTTGTCTCCTGGCCATGGGCCTGGCTAGGCCCAAGGCCACGGGGGGATGGGCAGTCTCAGATCTGGCCAGCTGAGACTAGCCTAGCAGTGGGGGGGGGGGAAGGAGCCCTGGGGGTCTTGGATGTACCCCCAGGTGGGGATGGGATCATCTTGGGACTGTTTTGGGATTTCTTTTGTCACTCTGCTTCTGGCTTTCTGTAAACATTGACTGCTTTTCCTTTAAACTTTCCATCACTTTTGCAATCCGTTTTGTCTGAGTTGTTTTATTCTGCCCGTGATGGGGAGGGGGCTGCCTCAACCCGTCACAAGGCATAAACAGTTCTTTCGCTCCTTCCTTCATCTGTTGCTTCTGCTTGCAACTTCTCTCTCCCTGTCTCTTCTGTGGCCTCGCCAGGGGATCTCTGTTTTGACTGCTGTGTGAGGTAAGGGGAAGGAGGGAGGGAGTGGTGGAGGATGTGGATGGTCCCCTGCATCCATCCCGGGGGGGACTGAGGAGTTTCTGTGTTTTATGATAAATTGCAGATGTATCTATACTGTACATCCCTTGTGTATTTTGTACCTATTCATGACATGTCACGCTTCTAGATTTCAGTTTGCATGCGAATATTACTTCATTTGCTTCTACCCCAAACTGAGCTGGTCTGGCCATTTATTTTGGGGACAGTTCTCCAAGCTAGTTGGGGTAATTTCAGGCCAGCACAGGGTCTTTGTTAACATACTGCCATCTTTTTTGTCCCTTCTCCCACCTATTCTTTTTTTTTTTAATTTGTGATTTTGTTAGCATGGAGAATTTAAGAGCTTCTGGTTAATACACAGCACTGACTTCACTTGAGGTAGTTATTGTTCAGGCGAGTTTTTTGGACGATCCCTTCTTGCCAAGTATTTCCTTTGGTGATGAACTTTTTGTTATTAAAACAAGCCAGCAAAACAACTTGCAAGAACCTTCCAGGCTGAAGCTTGGAGGGGGGTGTACCTTCAGCACCTTTAAAGCAAAGATGGGATCAGATCCAGGCAGAGCAGTAATGTTATAAACAACCCAGAACAGGTTAGGCAAAGACTATTTTTAGAAATCACTTTAATTGTAGAAGTGTAATAGGAGGCAGAAGCACCAAGGCCTCTCCCCTAGAGATGACCCTCAAGCATCTGTTTCTTACTTCGAGCTTTATCAGGAGAAGCTTCAGTAGGGGCAGACCTAAAGGTCTGTCTTGGGAGCTAGGTGTTGGCTGCATGAGGCTTCTTGCCAACTTTGCTAATGAAGTTAGTCTCTGGGAGTAGCAGTGATGCACAGCTTTGCCAAGAGAGGCAATGTATGGACCCATGTGGTTCCCTTTCATATTTTCTAGACCTATCTTAGTACTTACGATCTGAGCACAAAATGTGCATATGTACAAAGAAATCAGCCAAAGCATTGCAGTTTGATTGAATGAGGGAACCAGTCTCTGTACAAACTAGAAACTGGGAAGAGTAACTAAATCAAAAAGGACTCTAAGTTGCAGACTATGGACTGGAAGCTGAGCTTGCTCTCAGTTAAATCTGTAACATCCATGCAGCCATAAATGCCAGTAATAGAATTCTGCATTGATAAAATGCAATACAATACAATACACCAGGTTGGAAGAGACCTTCAAGATCATCGCGTCCAACCCATCAAACAATCCAACCCACCCAAACAACTAACCCATGGCACCAAGCACCCCATCAAGTCTCCTCCTGAACACCTCCAATGATGGTGACTCCACCACCTCCCCGGGCAGCCCATTCCAATGGGCAATCACTCTCTCTATATAGAACTTCTTCCTAACATCCAGCCTAAACCTCCCCTGACACAGCTTGAGTCTGTGTCCTCTTGTTCTGGTGCTGGCTGCCTGGGAAAACAGACCAACCTCCACCTGTCCACAGCCTCCCTTCAGGTAGTTGTAGAGAGCAAGAAGGTCACCCCTGAGTCTCCTCTTCTCCAGGCTAAGCAACCCCAGCTCCCTCAGCCTCTCCTCACAGGGCTGTGTTACAAACCCCTCACCAACTTCATTGCCCTTCTCTGGACATGTTCCAGCAAGTCAACATCCTTCCTAAACTGAGTGGCCCAGAACTGGACATAGGACTCAAGGTGTGGCCTAATCAGTGCAGTGTACAGGGGCAGAATGACCTCCCTGCTCCTGCTGGCCACACTGTTCCTGATGCAGGCCAGGATGCCTTTAGCCCTCTTGGCCGCCTGGGCACACTGCAGGCTCATGTTCAGCCTCCCATCAACCAGCACCCCCAGGTCCCTCTCTGCCTGGCCGCTCTCCAGCCACTCTGACCCCAGCCTGTAGCACTGCCTGGGGTTGCTGTGGCCACTGTGCAGAACCCAGCACTTGGATGTGCTAAATCTCATGCCCTTGGACTCTGCCCATCTGTCCAGCCTGTCGAGGTCCCTCTGCAAAGCCTCTCTGCCCTCCAGCAGATCAACTCCTGCCCCCAGCTTGGTGTCGTCCGCAAATTTACTGATGATGGACTCAATGCCCTCATCCAGATCATCAATAAAGATGATAAAGAGCATGGGGAGCATGTCTCTGGAGGGTTATGTCTTCAGCAGAAGAAGAGAGCTGGGGTTACTTCGAACAGTTTTGAATTGAGGGAGAAGAGAAAGGTTGTGATTAGACATCGGATGGCTTGTAAAACGAGGCTTAATTAAAAAGTGAGTGAACCAGAGCAGTGACAACAGGTGGCAGTGTTGCCTCAGAAAGATCCATTGCTTATTTTTATCACTTTTGTCTGGGATTTCCACTTTTAAAGGGATGGGAGGGAATAATAACCCTTTCTCACTATGGAGACCATCAGGAGTCAGAAGACATAACTATTGCTAGCTTTCATCTGAGGTTAGTTTTCTTCTTGTATTTCCCACCCCTACCCCCCACCCCACCTTCCTTCCCCCTCCCAGTCAGCTTGAGTATTTGTGTGAAGTTTTCATGCTTGGAATTGACTTTGAATCCCACAGTTACAAATGCACACCAAGGGTAGTTTACTAATATTTGATTGGAATGCTGGGGTTTGAAAACCTAAGGGGCCAAATCAACTAGAAAGCAATTCAGCTGATGAAGGGATGAGCTGAAGTGGTTCAGGATGGTCTGCCTGCCTGTCAGCTCTTCTGGTACGTCCTTAAGGTTTTTTATTTCCTGGCTTTGCAAACAGTAGTCTTTTCTCCCTGGCCATAGTGTGAGAGACTTGAAAGTGGGTGCAGTAGGGAATGTCACCAGGCAGATGAACAAAGCTACTCACAAAGCTGATAAAACCCAATAAATGACCTGTGTTTCAGGCTCACAGCTTTCTCTGTCCTTTTAGTTACAAAGCTAAAGAAAAGTGATGCTCTGCAGTTCTGAACAGGGTTCAAGGCATCTCTGCTCCTTACCCTGTCAGCAGTGTTTCCTCATGTGCCCTCTGGGAACCTCTCTGAATTCCCTCCCTGATGGTTCGTCTGTACAACGGAGATAGCGGTTTAATTACCTGTCTTCAGGGTGAAGTTTGTCTTGCTCTGCTGTCCTCTGCTACAGGAGTTCTGGTCTTGAATCAGACTTGTTAGTTGTGTCATATGAATAAAACTAGCAGTATTTGCTTGAGAGTTCAAAGGGAGCAACAGAAGCAGAGTAAAAGTAGCACATAGGTAAAGTCACTTCATATTAAGTGCTTCAGTGGATTGAGACCAGAGATGACCTGATCCTAAACTGGAAACCAGCACTTAGATCACTGACCTGGAATATGGAAAGATCTAGATTAAATTTTCTCACCTGCCAGAAAGCATTTGAAGCTTCCAGCTAACAGGAAAGAGCACTAATTTGCAGGAAATGGGATATTACTATATTCTGAGCTCTGAATTCCTGTATTAATATTGATTTTGGGCCCAAGAATGGAAAATTATAACTTGCTTCTATGCCTATGGCACTCAGATAAGTACAAAGAGTGCAGAACAGATCTTACCTGCTGTGCTGATGTAAGGAGTGCTGCTTATGGCTATGTAGCAAAAGCACCTAGGCAGGGATGACACTTTCTGTCTCTTTTAGGCAAAAATGCTGTGTTTGGCTGCCTTCCCTGATGGTTCAATGTACAAGGCTGTATTGGGTAAGTCCTTGTTCCTTTTTTCCTGAAAGAATGTTGACATGCACATTCTCCATCTATTTTATTTTTTTTTAAATTTCCTTCTATCCCATATTACTACTGGAACAAGTAACACCTTTGTTTTCCCCTGGGTACCTCCTGGGGTGGGGCTAGACTCAGTGGCACTCCTCTCCTAGTTAGCTCATCCACCATTTGCATCATGAAGTTATTATCGATGCTGCGGAGGAACATCCTGGACTGTGGCTGGCTGGCTGAGGAGGCCTTCCAGCAAATATCTGGGTAGTTAAAATCCCCTGTATGAACCAGGCCCTGTAATTGTGAGGCTGTTATCAGCTGCCCGTAGAAGGCCTCATCAACATCCCTGTCCTGATTAGGTGGTCTGTTACAGACCCCTGCAACACTATCACCCACACTAGCCTGCCCCTTAATTTGCACCCACAAACTCAACTCACTTCTCATCTGCCCCTGGTCAGAACTCAATACAATCCAGTTGCTCTCTCACATGAAGATCAACTCTACTACCTCACCTGGCTGACCAGTCTATAGTCAAAAGGACATGGCCATCCCTGACCACATTCCAGTCGCATTGACTGTCCCACCATGTGTCTGTAATTTTGCCACCGGATCATAACCCCTTGACCGCACACAGATTTCTAGCTCCTTGTGTTTATTCCCCATGCTGTGTGCATTGGTGTACAGACATTTCATTGAGTGAGCTGAACACACTGGTTCCACCCTTTGAGGTCTTTCTTGAGCACCTGTGCAAGAAAAAGAGAAAGCTGATGTAAGGTTTCTTCCTGTTCAGTGGGGAATGGGAATGGCAGGATAGGAGCGGGAAGGAAAAATAAGTCCTTGTCACTATGATGCTAAACAAGGGTATGCTTCTCTGTGAGAGGAACTTGTTCTGCTTTGAAGTCAGTGGAAGAACTAATGACATGGAGGAGTTGAATGTGTAACAGCATGAAAATGTGTGTATTTTCAGCCTTAAACTGAAAGTAATTAGTGTCTTCTAGCACTTCCAGAGAGGCATTTTTCTGCCACCTGCTGTGGATGTTGTTCCCAACAAGTGGTTCACAAAAAAATATGCATAGCACTTCATGCCAACACACAGCTCTTTGGTTTGAGCATGGTCCCTACAGACTTAGATTCTTGTACATGAAACACTCCCTCATAAGAAAGTTTGGGTGACTAACAAGGTGCTGAAAGGCATACTCCTGAAGGAATGCATTTTCAGAGTCTGGGGTGTTTTATCTTCTCTTTCACGGTGATAGCTGATGCCAGTGAAATGGTCTAAAATCTGCTGGGACCACTTGAGGACGCTATTATTATTGGCACTATCATGCAAAACATAGTAGGTATGCTCCTGACACACTGATGTATTGGCCAGTTAGATGGATACCTTCTGATTGTCACTTGTTTAATGAGTGTTCCCTCTGTTTCTTCCACTTCTTCTTTCCTCATTGGATTGATTGTGTCATTCTGCCTTTTACTTTTGCTTTTTGATAGAGGTATCAAGAACTCTTCACTGTACTTCACTACTACATATCTCTCTGTGTCTCCCCTTTTGTTTAAGGAATGAGGGTTTTTTAGAATCTCTCTCCTAGAGACTGATTTTACTCGTGCACAGATATGGTTCTGGTTTTCTTAGTGTGAACTTCTGAACTTACTTTAACTTCCTTTCTCTCTTACTTGCTTCCTTTTCTCTTTAGTGCAAATTCTAAATAATTATTTATTGAATTTAAAGTCTCAGCTGGGCCTAAGTTCAGACTTATGAGGCTACCTATGAGGCACAAATCCAGGCTGGGCAGGAACTGGCTGGAAAGCAGCCCTGAGGAGAGAGACTTGGGGGTGCTGGGGGACGAGAAGCTCAACATGAGCTCTCAGTGTGCACTTGCAGCCCGGAAAGCCAATCAGATCCTGGGCTGCAGCAGGAGAAGTGTGACCAGCAGGTCAAGGGAGGGGATTCTCCCCCTCTACTCAGCTCTGGTGAGACCCCACCTGGAGTACTGCCTCCAGTTCTGGAGCCCCTATTACAAGAGGGATCTGGAGGTCCTGGAAGATGTCCAGAGAAGGGCCACAAGGATGATCAGAGGGCTGGAGCACCTCTCCTATGAGGATAGACTGAAGGAGTTGGGGCTGTTCAGGCTGGAGAAGAGAAGGCTCCGAGGTGACCTCATTGTGGCCTTCCAGTATCTGAAGGGGGCTACAAGAAGGCTGGGGAGGGACTTCTCAGGATCTCAGGTAGTGATAGGACTAGGGGGAATGGAATGAAGCTGGAGATGGGGAGATTCAGGCTGGAGGTGAGGAGGATGTTCTTCCCCATGAGAGTGGTGAAGCCCTGGAATGGGTTATCCAGGGGAGGTGGTTGAGGCCCCGTCCCTGGAGGTGTTTAAGCCCAGGCTGGATGAGGCTGTGGCCAGCCTGATCTAGTGTGGGGTGTCCCTGCCCATGGCAGGAGGTTGGAACTTGATGATCCTTGTGGTCCATTCCAACCCTGACTGATACTATGATACTCTGATTCTCATATGAAAGGCTTTAGCAAGATTTTAAGGGGTTTAAACTTTCTCCACAACGGGGAAAGAAGAACGAATTCAGAAAATCCAATTGTCTTAGCTAAAACTGAGCAGCCAAAGAATACTTTGGAGGTTAAACAACAAAGGAAAGATGACCCTTTGTCTTAAAGAACCCTAGACTCTTTTTCTGGCTTTTTTGCTTATTAACTGATTTCAGCCATCTTTTTCCCTTCGCTGTTCTGTAACTGGACAAATATTTCAGCTGTACTTGATGATCATTTTTGTAAATGTTACCTTCTCATCCATGTTAATGTTTCAAAGAAGCATATTTGCTTTATTTAAACTGAAAAGCTGTTTAATGCTAATTTGTGTGCAAAAATATGTGCTCCCCCAGCCTCCAAAATATTTCTTCTGCCATGTAAATATTTCCACTTGGTAATTTGCTATAAGCAGTTTGCCAGTCTCTAGATATTAGGTGTGTTTATCCAGAATTCTTTCTAGCAAGGTCTGTGTCAGAGGAATTGTTCATGCCTGGAATTTTCCAGCAGCCTCAAAGGAATAGCTAGCAGATTTTGCATGTTTTAAGGTCAGAAGAGCAAGATCAAGAAGGAAAGAAGCCTGACTTCAGTTAAGTCTCCAAATGCTGCTGACTTGAGCATGGCGTGGTGCTGGAGAAAGGCAGTATATGTAGAAGAGTGTAGGAAAGTGGCCAGGCAGAGAGGGACCTGGGGGTGCTGGTCAATGGTAGGCTGAACATGAGCCTGCAGTGTGCCCAGGCAGCCAAGAGGGCCAATGGCATCCTGGCCTGCATCAGGAACAGTGTGGCCAGCAGGAGCAGGGAGGTCATTCTGCCCCTGTCCACTGCACTGGTTAGGCCACACCTTGAGTCCTGCGTCCAGTTCTGGGCCCCTCAGTTTAGGAAGGATGTTGAGTTGCTGGAGCCGTTCCAGAGAAGGGCAACAAGATTTGTGAGGGGCTTGGAACACAAGCCCTATAAGGAGAGACTGAGGGAGCTGGGGTTGCTTAGCCTGGAGAAGAGGAGACTCAGGGTGACCTTCTTGCTCTCTACAACTACCTGAAGGGAGGTTGTAGACAGGTGGAGGTTGGTCTCTTCTCCCAGGCCCACAGCACAGAACAAGAGGACACAGTCTCAGGCTGTGCCAGGGGAGGTTTAGACTGGCTGTTAGGAAGAAGTTCTATACAGAGAGAGTGATTGCCCATTGGAATGGGCTGCCCGGGAGGTGGTGGAGTCACCATCATTGGAGGTGTTCAGGAGGAGACTTGATGGGGTGCTTGGTGCCATGGGTTAGTTGTTTGGGTGGGTTGGATTGGTTGATGGGTTGGATGCGATGATCTTGAAGGTCTCTTCCAACCTGGTTTATTGTATTGTGTTGTATATGCCACACTGTGCTCCAGGAGTCTGTGTTAGCTGGGAGCAGCATTGTGCTGCTGGCTGGCACCCACACAGCCCAGGGAGAGTGATTAGCTTTGCTGTCTCTGGGGCTATTGGATTAGTAGAAGCCATGCAGAGATCAAGCTGACAGTTCTTCCTATTAGAAGTATTTTGAAGGTATCTTGTAACTCTGCAGAAAATCCTAATTACTCTCAGGGGGTGTAAATGAATGTCTTGTTTTTCAGCAAGGTCACTAAACCAAGACCATAAATCTGAGTTCTCCTCGTCTCTCTGATCTTTGATTTAATAACTCCTTTCTCCTCAGAGCAGCGTCTATGGACACAAGTTTCATGATGCTCCCTTGGAGAGGACTGCTTGCCACCTGTTCTGCAAACATGACAGCAGAGAGAGTAGTTTTGCTTTACAGAATGTAAGCTGCTATCACATGCAGCAAAACTTCTTGGTATGCAGGAGTATTCTCTCTCCACCACACTTGACCTATTTTCACACCACTCAGCTGCCAGCTGAACTGGTGAAACTTGAGCATATTCCCTACTGCTGGCACTCCTGTGCTCAAAATGGCTTTTGAGGCAGAATTTCTCTGTTATTTGTATTTCTGGCTGTTTCCTTATGTATCAAAAAGAATTCATTTGCTTTGCCATGATATGTTATCACTGCTTACAGACAATTGGTGCACAGAGCATATACCATAGCTGGGTATATGCAGAAGTGTAAACTCCTGCTGCTGTCATGACGCCAGATTTGATGTTCAGCAATCCAGTTACAGCCAACGTTACCCAATGTTACCCAACCCAATGTTAAATAGCTGCAGGTGTTTGTGTAGCTGTCTTACAAAATCATAAATGCATACAACTTCCCATTTTTCACTCTGGCTGCCAGCAGCCAGGTGTTGTGAATGTGAGATCCTGCCTAGCCCCAGTCTGAACACAGGCAGTATGAAGAGGAGATGACACAGTGGTGTTGAGAATGGTGGATGCTGGTACCTCAGTGACTAATGTGAACATTTCAAAAAAGCAAACCTTATCAACACTTCCTATAGAGTGTATTCCTGCCTACCATCATTGGAGTAATTGTCAACAGTGCTTTCTATCCAAAGGCTTCTTCCTTCTGAAGGAATTTATTTATTTATTTAGTTTCAATTTTAATTTCCACAGAAAGATTAAATACTTAGATGGAGAAGGTACCTTCATGCAAAATGCATCCAGTGGTATGAGATTTAACACATCCAAGTGCCAGGTTCTACACACTGGTCACAAGAACCACATGCAGTGCTACAGGCTGGGGTCAGAGTGGCTGGAGAGCAGCCAGGCAGAAAGGGACCTGGGGGTACTGGTTGACAGTAGGCTGAACATGAGCCAGCAGTGTGCCCAGGCAGCCAAGAAGGCTAATGGCATCCTGGCCTGCATCAGGAATAGTGTGGCCAGCAGGAGCAGGGAAGTCATTGTGCCATTGTACTCAGCACTGGTTAGGCCACACCTTGAGGACTGCATCCGGTTCTGGGCCTCTCAGTTTAGGAAAGATGTTGAGTTGCTGGAAGGTGTCCAGAGAAGGGCTACAAAGCTGGGGAGGAGTCTGGAGCACAGCCCTGTGAGGAGAGGCTGAGGGAACTGGGGTTGCTTAGCCTGGAGAAGAGGAGGCTCAGGGGAGACCTTATTGCTGTCTACAACTACCTGAAGGGAGGTTGTAGCCAAGTGGGGGTTGGTCTCTTCTCCCAGGCAATCAGCAACAGAACAAGAGGACACAGTCTCAAGCTGCACCAGGGGAAGTTTGGGCTACATGTTAGGAAGAAATTCTTCACAGAAAGAGTGATTTGCCATTGGAAATGTGCTGCCCAGGGAGGTGGTGGAGTCACCATCACTGGAGGTGTTTAGGAGACTTGATGGGGCGCTTTGGTGCCATGGTTTAGTTGATTAGATGGTGTTGGATGATGGGTTGGACATGATGATCTCGAAGGTCTCTTCCAACCTGGTCTATTCTATTCTATTCTATTCTATTCTATTCTATTCTATTCTATTCTATTCTATTCTATTCTATTCTATTCTATTCTATTCTGTTCTATTCTGTTCTATTCTATTCTAATAGTCATGCATGTCTTCCAGTCTTGACGTTCATATGGGCACTGCTATAGTTTGTGTGTTCTGCAAGGTCACAAATGGGATCTAGAACACAAACGTTATCAAGCATACTTCCTAAGTCATCACAAAATGCTGAGAAGTCTGAATATGCCATTTCCTAACCTGCTTTTATTAAAAAAGTGCAGCAAACCCCATGAGAATAAATCCATGACATTTGTTGCTTCAATAGCATTTTAGACATGCAATTTATATGGTTTACTCAATAGCCTTAAACTTTTCCCCTCAACTAGTTTTAGTACATGGAAACCAGTGAACCTAAGATTATGCAAGCAAAGCAAGCAATGTATTTGTGTTGAAAATTGCAGAAAAAAACCAAGGAAACAAGCTGAAGGAGCTGTAGAGCATCTATCTGCCTGAAAGAAAAGGTCTTTATTGGTTTCTTGATGTTGATCATCCTTCTCTATTTAACCTCTAGTGTGGTAACACCAATTCAATCTCCTGCTTTTAGAGATGATAAAAGGATCCACTCTGACTTTTCTCTCCCTCTCAACCCTTCCATCACAAAACAGATGTCTTTATCCCGTGTGAACTTACTTGTAGGTCAATGTTCAATATTTCATGGATCAAGCACAAGCTGTGGGTGGAACAAGAGTAAATTCAAATATCCAGCAAACCATCGGATCTGGTTCCTAAACGGTAACTAATCTATCACAGTATCACAGTATCACAGAATCGCTAAGGTTGGAAGAGACCTCGAAGATCATCGAGTCCAACCTGTCACCACAGACTCCACGACTAGACCATGGCACCAAGTGCCACGTCCAGTCCCCTCTGAACACCTCCAGGGACGGCAACTCCACCACCTCCCTGGGCAGCACATTCCAATGATTTAATCACTCTCTCGGTGAAGAACTTTCTCCTCACCTCCAGCCTAAACTTCCCCTGGTGCAACTTGAGCTTGTGTTACTTAGTTATATCCCAAAGATGCCGTGTTCCTCTGGTGACTACCTCTTAGATTCAGCATATAACTGTACTGAAAACAGTGCCAGCCAAAGGTAAGACTTGCAGGACAACGAACACTTCATGTGGCTTTCAGTCCAAGCCTCCATTTTTTCTCCACGTTGTTGTTTCCCCCCATGTTTTCTCTTCCCAGTCCCTTTTAATACATTTGAGAATGACGGGAAGAAATAGGAGTCTTGAAGCTGTCTCCTCCAGTGCCTGTGTGAAATAAGAGCAATGCAGAGTGGGCAAAAGAACTGAGTGCCAATTTCCCATCAACTTTATGCCCTTTCCAGAATCACTTTGCAGAGTTATCATCAATCTGCATATAGCAAAGTGGAACTAGCACAATGTATTTACCATGCTGCTAATGGGCCTGTGCTGTACCCCGTGGAGCTGCTGCTGCACAGTCTGTGGGCATCAGGATTCTGACATGGTAGCATTGCAGACTTACTGGCTGGGGTTCCTCCTTGACTGCCTGCTTTCCCTCTGAGGGGGAGGTTTATAGCCTTCTGCCTGTTTGTAACATGACAGCTTAAAAATGGAAAGACTAGGAAATGGGACTGAGTGTGCCATTCATAGCTACAGATGGGAATCATTTAAAGCTTAAAACAGTCCCATGTAAACATGAGGAAAATTTTTCACTGTCAGGGTAGCATAACACTGAATGAGCTGCCCAGAGGGATTGTGGAGTCTCCCTCTCTGTGAATATTCAAAACCCACCTGGATGTATTCCTGTGTGATCTCATATATATGATCCTGCTCTGGCAGGGGGTGGGGGTTGGAGTAGATGATCTTACAAGGTGCCTTTTTACTCCTAACGTTCTGTGATTCTATGACACAGAAGGACATTGAGATACTTGAACGTGTCCAGAGAAGGGCAACGAGGCTGGGGAAAGACCTCGAGCACAAGCCCTGTGAGGAGGCTGAGGGAGCTGGGGTTGCTTAGCCTGGAGAAGAGGAGGCTCAGGGGTGACCTTATTAGTATCTACAACTACCTGGAAGGGTGGTTGTAGCCAGGAAGGGGTTGGCCTCTTCTCCCTAGCAACCAGCACCAGAACAAGAGGACACAGTCTCAAGCTGCACCAGGGGAAGTTTAGGCTCAAGGTGAGGAGAAAGTTCTTCACTGAGAGAGACGTTCGCCATTGGGATGTGCTGCCCAGGGAGGTGGTGAAGTCACCATCCCTGGAGGTGTTCAAGAGGGGATTGGATGTGGCACTTGGTGCCATGGTTTAGTCATGAAGTCTGTGGTGACAGGTTGGACTCAAGGATCTTTGAGGTCTCTTCCAACCTTGGTGACTGTGTGTGATCTCCTGCTTTTCTTCCCCTCTTTTTTTTCTGAAGATCAAGCTAGCTGTGAAGAAACATTAAGCTAGTTGTAGAGAGGTTGCAAGACTGGTCCAGCTACACTGTGATGTGATTTTTATCTTCCACCCTAATGTCAGCCATAATTAGTGTTTTACATACATTTCTCACTGGGATGCAGATTTCACATGATTAGGAACTTAACTATGTAGAGTGCTGCTCTTGTGACTCTGTAGTTTCAGTTAGAGTCAGGGATGAAAAAACACAGTGAGATGATGGCTGAGGTCAGAGAGATAATTTTTTCCCCAAGAGCAGTTGTCATCTTAAAGGAGAAAATGCAAATGCAAGAGGGTTTCATTAAACTGACTAGTGAAATGGCTGCCACAGATGTCATCACAAAAAAGCATGGTCAGGCCAAAATCCTTTCCATGACCTTCGTCACTGCTATAATGGTCCTAATCCCCAGTGGGTATGGTAATGATTCACAGCATGAGCCCACAATAGCCTAGCTCTGTTTGATCAGTGAAGCATGTAAGCAGATTATTACTGGGCTGATCGGCGCTCTTGCCAATCAAACTTACGTTATTTTGGAGCAAAGCACAAAACAGAAGTTGAAATAAATACTGCACAGTTCTGGGCAGAGGCAGAAATCAAATGCTGCAGTCCAAAAAAGTAACTCTGGGTTTCTTCTTTCTTTCAAGAGGCTTTAACCTCTGCAATTCCACCCTGAGACAATTTCATGTGATATAGTACTCAATGAAGACCCCCAAAAAAGTAATCCATATTTATAGGAGTGTCGATAGAATTGGTAAAGTAGGTGTGGCCTGGGCTAGGAGACTGGCAGCAGCAGCAAGGCTCCTGTGAGTGTGCTACCTACTTGACCAATGTCTGAACTCTGGGGAGCTGGGTGAGGTTAAAGCCATGGACAGATATTACTATGGAATCAGCTCACTTTTGGGAACAGCAGCTACTCTCTTGCTTCTCAGGCCTTCAGTATTTGGGCTCTTCTCTGTTCCTTTGGCCTTGTCAAGGCCATTTAGTGCCTGCTTCTGTCTGTTTGCCACACCGCAGCCCCTCAGTCTAACTGAAAGACTGGGATGGTGAAGATGTGGGCAACAACTAACTTGCCTCCATTTCTAAGCACAACCTGAGCTGACCTTAGGCTCACATAGATCATTCTTCACTGTGGTATGAATTGTTGCACTGGGTAAAAATTCCAAAGCTTGAAGGATAAGTTCAAGCTAGAGCCCAGAGCATGCTATGAGAAGGCTCAGTTGCCCCTGTGCAGCATGTTAAAAGTGAGTGAGTTTTTATATGCATACAGAAGAATCTTCAGGAGCAGTGACATTGCTCTTCTGGTCCATATTATTTTTTTGTTTGCTGCCTCCTGCAGCTGCACAGAGAAAATGCATGGACGAAGGGGCAGTCAAGGGTTTGGAAATGCCTTCATATGTTAAACTCTCCATATGGGATCTGTTCTGTTGTGGTTTTTTGGTTGGTTAGGTGGGTTTTGCTTTTATTTTTGTGTGGGGTTTTGTTGTGGTTTGTTGTTGTTGGTTTTTTTCCTTATCACTTTGGAGGTAAAATCAGAGAAATAGCATTTATTACCTACTCATACAGAAGTGTAATTTAATTTGGATGAGAAATCCTAGCAAAAGTGAAAAGTGGATGGATGGCTTATTCAGTAATATTGACTTTCTCAATATTTGCAGAACTGGAGATTAAGAGTGCAGCTCCTACTGTGACCACAAAGGCAGGCAGACAAGCCCCCAGATAACTTAAATTTAGTTTCTTTCTGCTTGGCCAATACTTGTAAAATGTTCTAAAATTACTACCTGTAAAATTGTGTGCATGGTATCTGCACAGGTTGTGGGTGGGAGGGGGTTTAGCCAAGTTCATGAACAAGAGGCCCACAGACAAAAGGGAAAGGGTATACATACTCATACATAGCTTTATAATACAATACAATAAACCAGGTTGGAAGAGACCTTCAAGATCATTATGTCCAACCTATCAACCAATCCAACCCACCCAAAAATAGATCATGGCACCAAGCACCCCAGCAAGCCTTTTCCTGAACACCTCCAATGATGGTGACTCCACCACCTCCCTGGGCAGCCCATTCCCATGGGGAATCACTCTGTATAGAACTTCCTCCTAACATCCAGTCTAAACCTCCCCTGGTGCAGCCTGAGACTGTGTCCTCTTGTTCTGGTGCTGGCTGCCTGGGAGAAGAGACCAACCTCTGCCTGTCTACAACCTCTCTTCAGGGAGTTCTAGAGAGCAAGAAGGTCACCCCTGAGTCTCCTCTTCTCCAGGCTAAGCAACCTCAGCTCCCTCAGCCTCTCCTCACAGGGCTGTGTTCCAACCCCTCACCAACCTTGTTGCCCTTCTCTGGACATGTTCCAGCAAGTCAACATCCTTCCTAAACTGAGGGGCCCAGAACTGGACAATACTACAGTTTGGAACGTGGGGGACACAGGAAAGTGGTTGTGTCTGCATACTATCCATGAACAGTGTTCAACAGAATCACAGGACCATTTCAATTGGAAGGACCTCTGCAGGTTTCTAATTCAACCTCTTTCTCCCCAGCGGGGTCATCTCTGAGGTCAGACCAGGGTGATCAGAACTCTACCAAGCTGAATCTTGAAAACTTGCAGAGACAGAGCATGTAAAACCTCCATGGACAACCTGTTGCACCGCTTGTCTTTCTCTGTGGTAAGTAATTCCTTATCCAGCTGGGCCCTCTGCCTTTTGCCTCTGTCATAAAATATATATACTTGTATATTGTATTTTTTTAATATATGTATATATATAAAAATAAATGTAATATAATATAATATAATATAATATAATATAATATAATATAATATGCATACTTATATATTTTATGAGTTAATATTTTTGGCAGACATCATTGTAACATTTACAAAGTATATTTACAGGTTCTACTCTTCAGTTGTGAGTAATGCATTCCATATGTGATGACAGTTAAATGATTTAAGCACAAACCTGGGAATTATCAATACAGTGATTTAAACTGGAAATAAAGGTGCCTCGATCTGCAGTTTCCCACCAGGGGGATTCTGTAGCAAGTTAGCCTGGGACTCAAGGCTTGCTCCGCTGTCCAGTATCTTCCCAGATGTTGTGACTATAATTCAAGCAGCTCTTGCCTTGGAAAGGGCTAAGGGGCTCTCTCTTCTCTTCCCAGTTCACAGTCTGGAGCTTTCTCTTGGTTTGGAGAGGGCTAAGGGGCCTTTCTCTTTTCCTGTGCTCCATCACCAGGCTGTAGGAGGGTTGGTTGCCTTCGTCCAGGTGTGGTTTGCCTGTTAGGACAAGCTCTTCAGCTGCAGCTCCAGCAGCATGTGGCTGTTGTTGCTGTCTGGGTGAGGCCAGTCAGAGAGGGACCTGGGGGTACTGGTTGATAGTAGGCTGAACATGAGCAAGCAGTGTGCCCAGGTGGCCAAGAAGGCCAATGGCATCCTGGCCTGCCAAAGGGGATTTGCTTCAATCAACAGTAAAACTTTGTTGTTCGCCATAAAACTGCATGCGGTAGGCAGAAAAGGTGACAGAAAAAGGAGAAATTAGAATGGAATGGAATGGAATGGAATGGAATGGAATGGAATGGAATAGAATAGAATAGAATAGAATAGAATAGAATAGAATAGAATAGAATAGAATAGAATAGAATAGAATAGAATAGAATAGAATAGAATAGAATAGTCAATGGGCAATCACTCTCTCTGTATAGAACTTCCTAACCTCCAGCCTAAACTTCCCTGGCGCAGCCTGAGACTGTGTCCTCTTGTCCTGGTGCTGGCTGCCTGGGAGAAGAGACCCACATCTGCATGTCTACAACCTCCCTTCAGGTAGTTGTAGAGAGCAACAAGGTCACTCCTGAGTCTCCTCTTCTCCAGGCTAAGCAACCCCAGCTCCCTCAGCATCTCCTCATAGGGCTTGTGCTCTAAACCCCTCACCAACTTCGTTGCCCTTCTCTGGACACGCTCCAGCAAGAGACCTTTGAGATCATCGCATCCAACCTATTATCCACCCCACCTAATCAACTAAACCATGCAACCAAGCACCCTATCAAGTCTCCTCCTGAACACCTCCAATGATGGTGACTCCACCGCCTCCCGGGTGGTGGAAGAGTGGGAGAACAGAGGTACTTAATCTTCCTACAGTCCAGCTGTGGTGGCGGTAGGTACCTGCCTAGGCTGCGGAAACCACTGCACAGACTAACAGAGAGCCAAACTGAGCTAGGCTGAGAATCCATTTCATCCAGCATCCTATCTCTGAGGGTGCTAAAATGTCAGAGGACAAGAACAGAACAAGCTCAGATGTACTCTCTGTATCCAATTCTACAAACACCAATACTCAATGCAGCGGTACAACCACCTTTTGGCTGGCTGGTTGTGCTGTGTTTGATGCACTTCAGTATGCATTTCGCTCTTTTGGCTGCCAGGGTCCACTGCTGACTCATACCGAGCCTCCTGTCAACGAGCAACCCCGATCCCTTTGAGCAGGGCTGCTTTCTGGCCACATCTCTCCCACACCTTGTGTTACTTCACTCTAGGTGAATACGGTGTTTCAACTTGTTAAGCTTCATCCCACTGATCACAGCCCAGTGCTCCAATCCCTTTGTGTGCCTTTGCAAGCCAATCAACAATTATTATCCTGCTGTATTCAGCGCTGGCGCAGCCTCCCCTAAGTATGGTGTGCAGTTCTGTGCCCCACAACTTAAGAAGGATGTGAAGGTCAATGTGTGCATCCAGAGGAGGATAACAAAGTCAGCGAAAGGGCTGGAAGGAATGTCCTATGAGAAGTGGCTATAGACTTGGGACCTGTCTAGTACAGAGAAAGCAGGCTGAGGGGGTAACCTCATTACTCTCTACAACTCTGGCCTGAGGAGGGGAAGTGGAGAGAGAGATCCTGACCACTACTGAACCCTGAGTTGATAGTAACCCCAACAGCACATTCTGATGGCTGGAAACTCATTGTTCTATATGCTCCCTGCCTGCTGCTGCAGTGACCCTGCCTGCCATAAAACTGTGGCTGTTGGCTGGCACAGGCTGGCGGTGCGGTCTTGCACTGCTCACAGAGTGCTGCTGGATGAGTTTTGCCTCATGGCAGCTGTGTCTAAGGACACTCTGATTTTGGCAGGTCCCTTTTCATTTGGATTTGTGCCCCTTATCCACATGTTGGATTAGAAACCTGCAGCTCTGGAGCCTGCCATGGAAGAGAGACCTAGGCACTGTCTTCAAATTCCTGCACTGTCCTGGTGAGTACAACCCACTTTCTCATTGGCTTTCCCCCAGCTCCTGGCATGTCTTTGTTTTACAAGTCGGGTAAAGCTATTTTATTGCTTAGCCTTTTCCATTTTCTGAATTCTCTAAATTGTACTAAAGTTGCCCAGAAGCATCCTGGCAGAATTCACAACTGAATAGAACCTGTCAGTAAATTTAATCAGTTTGGTACAGAACTTTGGGGTGGGGGTTTTGGGAAAATAAAGATCATGATAATTTTACAATTCCTGCCTCGTTAATGTAATCACAATCAAAGCAATTATTGAGAATAAAATCTCCACAGCCCACCCATTTGCTGGACTTGAACTTGGCAACTATAATCCAATACAAAACACAATGAATCTAAGAAGTTCTTTTTCGTGACCAGTTTCAGCAAGTCAGTGGAGAGTCATGAGGATGATTAGGGACTTGAGCACCTCCCCTATGAAGAGAGATTGAGGTCCCTGGGGTTCTTCAGTCTTGAGAAGGCTGAGAGGGGATCTGATCAATGTCTATAAAAATCTGCAGGGTGGGTGTCAGCTGGAGGGGGCCAAGCTCTTTTTGGTGGTGCACAGTAATAAGCCAAGGAACAACAGGTTCAAGCCTGAACATAGATTTCATCTCAACATGAGGGGAAACTTCTTTACAGTGAAGGTGATGGAGCAGTGAAACAGGCTGCCCAGAGGAAAAACCACCATAGAGAAGACATATGGCTTTCCCACCCAGTTATGGGAATACGACCTAGAGTTCTGAAAGCAGCCATCCACCTCTGAGAAGTTAAGCTAGGATTTTTCAAAATCACTGACTCCTTCAAAGATCTGCTGTTTTCTTACCCAGAAATCTATATTCACTTTTAAGTCTTGGCCACTGTTACTCATAAATTATTATCCTCTCTGTCTACACAAAGCCTTATTCAGATACTGAATTATGGCTATTTGCCCAGCTTGCCAGTCAGAAGATGTTTCACTCTGGGGTCCCTTAAAATCAGTGGCTGTTGGCCAGAGGGTCTTGAGAGTATGATGGCATCCCACTGGTATTAGAGCTAGAAGATGAGGTACATGTCTAAGCTCTTTGGTGATGGGCTTGGGGGCACAAAATAGGAAAGTGATCTTGTTACTGCACACGCAACAAACAAAAGTATTGAGGAGGGAAATGGTATGCATCTGTTTCAATAAGCAAAACAAGACTACTGAAAAGGAATAAAAAGGCCCCAAAGAATTCAAAGTACCATCAGATGAGACAAATCCACAATGCTACTGGGATTCCTAAGCATGTGCACAGATCCTGACACTGAATTTGGAGTGGTTGCTAGAGATTACCTCTCATTTCAAAGCCACTGAAGCTGTCCATGCAAAACCACACTTAATGTCCTGCTGAGATGAATTTCAAACCCATTAGCTAGATGATATTCATGCATCTCATGTAAAGGACATGAAAAGAGGAGATTTTTGAAGAGATGAATCCTCACTGATTTTGCTGGCAGCTTGCCTAAGGAAGGGCAGGGAAAACATTTCAATTATTAGCGCTGGGGAATGGGGCCAAAGGGCCAATCTTTTCTGGCAGCTGAGGTTTGAAAGAGCAGCAAATCGCTGAGTTCATTCCTTCTGGGAGGAGGGGGTGGGGAGTGGTAGTAGAAAGCTGCAGCCTCTACCAAATGAAGCAGATTTTTCAGTGGAAACACATTTACTTCGCTTTCCAATGCTGGAAACAGTCTATTCAGAAGGTCTGTCACAGGAGCAGGTCAGAATATGAGGCCCTACATCTTCATCTAGTTGTGTGCCTGAATCCTCCCTAATGTATTTTATTGTAATGTCCAGGGCCTGATCCCTTGCTGGTGATCAGAGCCTTTTAATTAGTCTAAGCAAAGGAGGTTTGGCTCTCCCATAGGAGTTTGTTTTTTTCAGTACATCACTTGTTACTCTCTGTTACTAACTACAGCAATCAATTTCTATGGGAAACATACTTTTGTAACTTGTTGTCCTACTCTGTTCTTAGGTTCCTTACTCCTGAATGTGCTGCAACCTCAGTGTTGTGGTCTTATTTACTTTATACAACCAACGTCCTTGTCCCAACACTGCGTCAACACTTACCTGACAGGGACTTATTTTAGCCATTCAGATATCTTCCCATTACTCTTGCCCATGGGAGTTTCTGGCACGAAATACAAAACAACACTCCTTCTCTCAACCAAACTAGCACAGCATCAAAGTATCACCAAGGTTGGAAGAGACCTCAAAGATCATCGAGTTCAACCTGTCACCACAGACCTCATGACTAGACCATGGCACCAAGTGCCAAGTCCAGTCCCCTCCTGAACACCTCGAGGGATGGTGACTCCACCACCTCCCCAGGCAGCACATTCCAATGACGAATGAATCAACTAAAATCAACTTCAGGAGCAATCTGTACTTTGATTTTATAAAAATGCAAAGGGAAAATGTGGTGTTATGACTGTTAAACTACGAAATACACCTGGGGCTGCCCCAGAAGTGTCAAGCATGCCCTTGACACCAGGGCTGCATAGTATATTTTTTATGTAGTTGCTCTTCTGTTTCACCATGCAACTCAAACCTAGCAATGGAATCCTAAAAACAAACCAAACCCAAACCAAACCCTTGAAATGTCATTATGTTTAGAAATGTACCATTCCAGTCTAGGGAGCTGGAAAACAAAACAAAGAGAGGGCTAACTTGGACTCTGAGGTGGGAAGTTTCTTTCTCCACTTTTCCTATATTCCAGGACTACAGCAGTCATGCTGGCTTTAGGATGAACCCCATTGCCATGGGCAAAGCAGTCTTGAATAGAATAGAATAGAATAGAATAGAATAGAATAGAATAGAATAGAATAGAATAGAATAGAAGAATAGAATAGAATAGAATAGAATAGAATAGAATAGAATAGAATAGAATAGAATAGAATAGAATAGACCAGGTTGGAAGAGACCTTAAAGATCATTGAGTCCAACCTATCATCTAACACCACCTAATCAACTAAACCATGCAACCAAGCACCCCATCAAGTCTCTTCCTGAACACCTCCAATGATGGTGACTCCACCACCTCCCCAGGCAGCCCATTCCAATGGGCAATCACTCTCTCTGTGTAAATCTTCCTCCTAACCTCCAGCCTAAACCTCCCCTGGCGCAGCCTGAGACTGTGTCCTCTTGTTTTGGTACTGGCTGCCTGGCAGAAGAGACCAACCTCAGCCTGGCTACAACCTCCCTTCAGGTAGTTGTAGAGAGCAATAAGGTCACCCCTCAGTCTCCTCTTCTCCAGGCTAAGCAATCGGAGCTCCCTCAGCCTCTCCTTATAGGGCTTGTGTTCCAAGCCCCTCACAAATCTTGTTGCCCTTCTCTGGACACGCTCCAGCAAGTCAACCTCCTTCCTAAACTGAGGGGCCCAGAACTGGACGCAGGACTCAAGGTGTGGCCTAACCAGTGCAGTGTACAGGGGCAGAATGACCTCCCTGCTCCTGCTGACCACACTGTTCCTGATGCAGGCCAGGATGCCATTGGCCCTCTTGGCCGCCTGGGCACACTGCAGGCTCATGTTCAGCCTACCATCGACCAGTACCCCCAGGTCCCTCTCTGCCTGCCCTCTCTCCAGCCACTCTGACCCCAGCCTGTAGCACTGCATGACTTCAGAAGTTTCCCTTAATGCCAATTAACAAACTTTATGTTACTGATCTGTTAGACAACTAACAAGATGGTAAACAATTGGTCACTCTCAGAAAGTTGCAGTCACTGTCTCCATGTCCAAATGGAGTCCAGTGACAAGTGGTGTCCCTCAGGGGTCAGTACTGGGACCAGCGTTGTTTAACATCTTTGTTGGCAATATAGGCAGTGGAACTGAGTGCACCTTCAGCAAGTTTGCAGATGGCACACGCTGTGTGGTCCAGCTGATAGGCTGGAGGGAAGGGATGCCATCCAGAGGGACTTGGACAGGCTTGAGTCGTGGGCCCATGCCAACCTCATTAAGTTCAGCAAGACTAAATACAAGGTCCTACACCTGGGTTGGGGCAATGTCAATCACAAATTCAGCAGGGAATGACTTCAGAGCAGTCTTGAGGACTTGGGGCTGCCAGTTGATGAAAAACTCAACATGAGCAGGCAATGTGCCGTATCCTGGGCTGCATCAAAACCGTGACTCTGCTTTCATGAAACCTGTGCCCAGTTCTAGGGCACCCAACACCATAAGGACAGCAAACTGTTGGAGTGGGTCCAGAGAAGGGCCATGAAGATGATCAGAAGACTTGAGCACTTCCCCTGTGGGAACAGCCTGCAAGAGCTGGGGCTGTTCAACCTGGTAAAGAGAAGGCTCTGGCAAGACCTTATAGCAGGCTTCCAGTACCTGAAGGAAGCCTACAGGAAAACTGGGGAGGGAATTTTTACAAGGGCTTGTGATAAGATGAGAGGGAATGGATTAGACTTTAGACTAATTTAGACTGGATATCAGAATTTAGACTGGACAGTAGAAAGAAATTCTTTATGGTAAGGGTAGTGAGGCATTGGCACAGGATCCCCAAGGAGGTTGTGGATGCCCCCTCCCTGGAGAGGGGTGCTTCTTTCCCTGGGGTTGTTCAAGGCCAGGCTGGTCTGGCGAAAGGTGTCCCTGCCCATGGCTGGGGGTTGGAGCTAGATGATCATTGAGCATATTAACTTCCTTAGCAATTCATGAATATTTATACCAACATACAAGCTACACAGTTTACTTGGCTTACTTAGAAAGTTCTATTAAACTGGACATAGTTCAGTGATTTCCAGGCACCAAATATGGCATGTCTTAAACCTTGTGTATTAATTCTGAATAAGTCTCCAAGAAAATACACAAGTGGTATGCTTCAGCATCTCCCTCTTTCTGTTTTCCACTGACTAGGTTGCCAAGGAATGGACTTAGTGTGGTCTAAACCTCATTCAAATTCTGATTTCCTTACAAAGAAAAATTCTGTTGTCCCATAAGGAGTCTCTAAAGATTGGAAATAGAATAAATTGTAGGCCTGCAGCAGGTGTTTCATACTGTTGGAATAAATTGCTTCTTTAATCCTGTTATCTTTTTTGAGAAGGATTTCAGTTTGAATCACAGAATCATTCAGGCTGGAAATGACCCTCGGGATCACCAAGTCCAACCACCGTACTCTACAAAGCTGCCCCCTAAACCATACCCCCAGACACCACATCTAAATGACTGCTCATGGCAGTATCCAGATTGGGGGCTGGATCCTTAAATATGTGAAGAAATGCCACCATTTAGTTGACCATTTTGCACCATTAGGATCATGAATGCATCTCAAAACCATTCCTGTAGACATCTCCACCTGTGCATTTTACAGTGTAATTCATCAGCACTAAGATGAAGGGTTCCACATGTATGCAGCATTTGCCTGTCTCACTGTCAATAGCTTGCTTGATTTGCCTGCAGCTTTAGAAACTGATGTACCTTCTCCTACATGTGAGCTGCAGACTGAAGCTTTTGAAGTGTGTCACACTTCAAGCTATATTACAGGTAGCATTTTTGGTACTGAAGATACTCCTCCACATACATACTGTGAAAAAAACTCACAGTAGTTCCAGGCCTGACTGCACTCTCCTGGCCCCTCCTGCTGTCAGATAGATTTTAGAGGTTGATAGTAGGCTGAACATGAGCCAGCAGTGTGCCCAGGTGGCCAAGAAGACCAATGGCATCCTGGCATGCATCAGTGAGAGTGTGGCCATCAGGAGCAGGGAAGTCCATCTGCCCTGTGCTCAGCACTGCTTAGGCCACACCTGGAGTCCTGTGCTCCTGGGCCCCTCAGTTTAGGAAAGATGTTGAGTTGCTGGAAGGTGTCCAGAGAAGGGCAAGAAAGCTGGGGAGGGGTCTGGAGCACAGCCTGTGAGGAGAGGCTGAGGGAGCTGGGGTTGCTTAGCCTGGAGAAGAGAGGCTCAGGGGAGACCTTCTTGCTCTCTACAATTACCTGAAGGGAGGTTGTAGCCAGGTGGGGGTTGGTCTCTTCTGCCAGGCAACCAGCACCAGAATAAGAGGACACAGTCTCAAACTGTGGCAGGGGAGGTTTAGGCTGGATGTTAGGAAGAAATTCTTCACAGAAAGAGATTGGCCACTGGAATGCGCTGCCCAGGGAGGTGGTGGAGTCACCATCCCTGGAGGTGTTTAAGTGGAGCCTGGATGAGGCACTTGGTGCCATAGTTTAGTTGATTAGATGGTGTTGGGTGATAGGTTGGACTTGATGATCTCAAAGATCTTTTCCACCCTGGTTAATTCAATTCAATTCAATTCAATTCAATTCAATTCAATTCAATTCAATTCTATTCTATTCTATTCTATTCTATTCTATTCTATTCTATTCTATTCTATTCTATTCTATTCTATCCTACCCTACCCTACCCTACCCTACCCTCCTCTATCCTCCCCTCCCCTCCCCTCCCCTCCCCTCCCCTATCCTATCCTATCCTATCCTATCCTATCCTATCCTATCCTATCCTATCCTATCCTATCCTATCCTATCCTATCCTATCCTATCCTATCCTATCCTATCCTATCCTATCCTATCCTATCCACCCTCACATCTACCCAAACACCTCTCCTGTCTGCAGTTTTTGCTGGGATGTAGTCTCACAGACGGGTTTCTGCGACAGAAGGTTCTGAGGCATTGCCTTGAGTTGCACTTTGGAGGTTTTCATTTGATGTAGGAATCTCCCTCTTAACAAGCAGGGCTGAGCTGAAGCTGTTAGAAATACACAGTTAAAAAGCTGGGAGTGCAACCCATGGGAGCTAGCCTCCTACTGCAGTGGCTTCACAGCTGACTGCACAAGTGGCTGTCTGATAGAAGATTGCTTTCAGCTCTCCTCTCTGCTGAGACATTGTGGCAGTTTCAGGCTATGCCTTTAAAAGTTAGCTGCAGATTTTGAGCAGAAAAGTAGAAAAATACAAACCATTCACAGTTGGGTGTATAAAGGAAAACAAAAGATTATTCTAAATGAGTTTCATTGGCCAGAATGTGTGGATTGGATGCAGATGTACCATAACAGTCTCAGGCATTTTTACTTTCAGCTTCATTCCTTCTTCTTCTCTATCTGCTTGGCTGTTCTGCTTGGCTGGGGAGGATTTAATCATAGCTAGCTGACCTTGCAGATAAGACTAACATTCCTCCTAATGGCTCTCTTCTTTTCTTCTAATTATAGGGGGAAAGGAGGTGGTTTTGGAGGGAGTGGACTCCTTGGAGCCTTCTCTTCTCCAGACTGAACAGCCCCAGCTCTCTCAGCTTGTCCTCATAGGAGAGGTGCTCCAGCCCTCTGATCATCCTTGTGGCCCTTCTCTGGATGCCTTCCAGCACCTCCAGATACTTCCTGTAACAGAGGCTCCAGAACTGGACACAGTACTCCAGGTGGGGTCTCACCAGAGTGAAGCAGAGGGGGAGAATCACCTCCCTTGACCTGCTGGCTATGCTTCTCTTCCTTCAGTCAAGGTTCTGATTTGTTCTCTGGGCTGCAAGTGCTCACTGCTGGCTCCTGTTGAGCTTCTCATCCCCCAGCACCCCCAAGGCCTTTTCTTCAGGGCTGCTCTCAAGCCAGTCCCTGCCCAGCCTATATCAGTGCCTGGGATTTCCCTGATTCAGATACAGGACCTTGCACTTAGCCTTGTTGAAGCTCATGAGGTTGGCTTGTGCCCACCTCTGCAGCCTGTCCAGGTCCCTCTGGATGGCATCCCTTCCCTTCAGCGTGCCTGCTGCACCACACAGCTTGGTGTCATCAGCAAACCTGCTGAGGGTGCACTCGATGTCACTGCCCATGTTGCCAACAAAGATGTTCACCAAGCCTGGTCCCGGGACTGATCCTTGAGGGACTCCAATTGTCCCTGGCCTCCACTTGGACATGGACCCATTGATAGCCTCTCTTTGTAGTGTGTCATGTGTGGCATAGATGGCTGGCCCCTGGCCAGGCTTCTGGCCCTGGATTGTCAGCATTGTCAGGATGCCTTTGCCCATCAATCTAACCTGTCCTAGGCCCTGCTGTAAAGCTTCCCTAACCCCTAGCAGATCAACACACCTACCCATCTTGGTGTCTTCTGCAAATTTGCTGAATGTGCCCTCAATCCCCTCATCCAGATGGTTAATAAAGACATCACAGAGAACAGGCTCCATTGAGGAACAGTGCTTGTGACTGGATGCCAGATTTAACTCTGTTTGCTGCGACTCTTTTGGCCTGGCCATCCAGCCAGGGGTTTATCCAGTGGCAGAGTGCACTTAGGCTTTCCAATTTCTTCCTGAGTTCTAACCAAAGCTCTCTGTTTAACCAGGCCAATCTTCTACCCCACTGTCCTGTTTTACATAGGGACATCTTGTTCCTGTGCCTTGAAGATTTTCCTCTTTAGGAATGTCCATCATTCCTGGACTCCATGGTTCTTCAAGACTACCTCCCAAGGGACAATACTGACCAATCTCCTAAACATGTCACAGCCTCTGGAAGTCCAAGGATGTAGTTATATTGGCCCTCTCCCTAACTTCCCTAAGAACTGAAACCCCCACCATCTCATAGTCACTTTGCCCAAGATGGCCACTGACCTTCACATCTCCCTTCTCTGCTCACAAAGAGCAGGTCTAGTAGAGAACCTTCCCTAGGTGGCTCACTCACCAGCTGTGTTAGGAAGTTATCTTCTACACACTCCAAGAACCTCTGGGACTGCTTCCTGTCTGCTGTATTGTATTTCCAACGGAGAAGTTGAAGTCCCCCACAAGAACAAGAGATAGTCCTTCTGAGACCTTACCCAGCCACCTGTAGAACGCTATCAACCTCTTCATCCTGGCTGGGTGGTAATGTGGTGAAGGCACATCCTGCCCAGATACTAGATCTGGCCCCAGCATGTGGACAGGTTTCCCCTCCTTCAGGAGGAAGACAATTACCAAGTATGGGCAGAATTCCAGCTTCATGCTTTCTATAGGCTGAAGCCAGTTGTCTATGAGAGTGCCCACTGGTCAAACCCAGCCTCGAGGAACCTATAAATATTACCCCTGTTGGTAAACAAGTTGCCTCCTCTTCACTTTGCCTCTGTACTTGCTCGGGAGAGCAGCTTTCGAGCCACCGCCTCTGCCATAGAGCTTGTTGTTAGCTTCTCTCATCCATGCACACATACTGAAGCCTCTGCATCGTGAGAAGCACTCTGATCGTGAGGATCAGCCCAGAGGAGGACCTTCGCTGAGCCCGAGAGGGCAGCGTCGCCACAGCCAGTTGTATCTCCAGGAGAGCCCATCGTGCTATCGGAGGACTGGACCAGCCCCGAGGGTAAGATCTGCCCAGCTGTCGGGGAGAAGGGACTTGATAGAGACTAAGTCCGCATCCTAGCCCCGCTGTAGTGGGAGAGGAGCCGCCACGTGCGCCGCTCTGAGCCCTGTAACCCCAGGGAAGACTAAAGCACTGTTCGTGCCTATACTGCACCAAACCCGGGACTACTCCAAGCGTACCGTTGTTCCTTTAAGCCCAGGAACGGAGAAGCTGCAGCTCAGCGCAGCCGCATTCTCTCTCTAAGGCTGTTTGCCACGGGGCCGACCCCATAGCTATCGTCCGACTGGGAACCTCTGAGCCCACCTACCAGCAACCGTCACCCTGCCCTGCTGTGCGAGCCGACTCCCAGGGCCGACCCCATGGGCCGAACCCGACCAGGAACCAGTCCAGCGGCAGTAGCCAGCCGGACCCCCACCTTGCTACAAACAACAGCTACAGAATATCTTCCACGTGCTTTCCACCCACTAGCACTCAGTTCAAAGTATCCACGTGTAGCAGAGGAATCACTGAAGCACAGAAAGATTGTAATATCGCTGTATATTAGCCAGAAGCCGCCCACGTTCCGCCGAGTCGCCATCTAGTGGCCAAGCGGCGGAACTGCACCCTTCATTATATAAAACATAGAGATCATCTGTAGATAGTTTAATTAAGTTCTAATCATAATACTAAGCCATTTATGGAATGTATTTCACGAACATGCACTAGAACATGTATATAAGTTGTTGATTCATTGGTTATTAATAATTTGATAATTAACATTAATATTTTCATAATTCATATTTCATATTCATAAATTTAATAACCTCTTGTGGTGGAGTAGGAAGGTTCCCCCACACACACACAAGAATTCCACAGCTAACTCAGCCGGAGAAGCAGATGAAAGCTGTATTTTACAAGCAGATATGGAATGCAATGAATATGTACAAAAACATACAATGTTTACAATATATACAGAAATATACAGCAATGTATGTAATACAGGAAACCTTTCCCCAACAACCCCCCTGCGGCCAGGGGGTTCGGCCTGTCCCTCCCTTCTCCCTCCCTACCTCCCCTTTTTCCCAAAAGGGTTAGAGAGAGAGAGAAAGGAAGGTAATTAAAAGGGGAAAACTTTGTTAAAGCTCAAAGCGAATGCAAAAGTTAGTTTTCTCTTATCTGGTTAGCAAGAATCGTTCCTGCGTAGCAAGCTGTTGCTTCAGAGAGAAAAGCAGGCCAGCTCACAGTACAGGGGGAAGAAGATGACTGACTGCCCCCCCGACTGAAAGACCAAGCTAGAACCTACAGCCGGGTTCCACCAATGAAATTGGATTAGCATATCTCCTGTTTTCATTTATATACCAAAATATTCAGCCAGAGTGTTCAGAAAGTGTCCTTCTCTTAAAGGCACAGCCTAAACCGGTCACAATCCACCCCTGCTAAACAATTTCATTGGCTGTTCACACTGTCCATCCAATCTAAAACAATATCTACAGTTTGTAAGCAAAGTTCATAGTCCATTCCGGCTATCCTCAGGTGTAGATGATTCAGAAGTCCAAGAAACAAGAAAAATGGAAACCAGTTTGTCTCTTTGCAGACGAAGTGAAGAAAAGGGAAAAGGGAAACAGGGAAACAGGGAAACAGGGACTCTCAGTTGACTCAGGGCTCTCAGGGTTCCCAGGGTTCATGGATTCCTCATGGATTCTTCCTTTGGGCACGATGTAGCTGTACAACACTCTGAAATTAAACTCTTTCAGCTAAAGTCAAATTTCTTTGTGGAATACACTGAATTTCACCATTCTCTTGCATGACCCAATAGGTATGACCAGGACCTTCAGCTGAAACCACCCCTCGGACAGGTTTAGCCTCTCCTGAGGGAGAAAATACCCAAACAGTTTTACCTAACAGATTCTTTTCTCTAACAACAGGAACTCTATCACCTTCTACTTTCTGTAGCAGATCTGAGTGTGCAGGTCCAGCTCGGTTCACTGAACCTCTACTATTTACCAGCCAGGTTGCTTGTGCTAAATGCTTTTCCCAGTTTTTCAAAGATCCACCCCCATGGCTTTAAGAGTGGTCTTCAACAAACCGTTGTAGCGTTCAATCTTCCCTGCAGCTGGTGCATAGTAGGGGATGTGGAATATCCACTCGATGCCGTGCTCTTTGGCCCAGCTCTTTACAAGGTTGTTTTTGAAGTGAGTTCCGTTGTCTGACTCAATCCTCTCTGGAGTTCCGTGTCTCCACAGGATTTGTCTCTCCAGACCGAGAATGGTGTTGCGTGCAGTTGCATGTGGAACTGGATAAGTTTCCAACCATCCAGTGTTTGCCTCTACCATAGTAAGCACATACTGCTTACCAGAACGAGAACATGGTAGAGTGATGTAGTCAACTTGCCAAGCTTCACCATACTTGTACTTGGACCATCTGTCACCATACCATAAGGGCTTAAGTCGTTTTGCCTGCTTAATAGCAGCACAAATGTCACAGTCATGGATGACTTGTGTGATAGCATCCATGGAAATGTCTATGGATCTGTCACGAGCCCACTGGTATGTTGCATCTCTGCCTTGATGTCCTGACGAATCGTGAGCCCACCGAGCTAAGAATATCTCACCTCGGTGTTTCCAGTCGAGATCAAGATCAGAGTCCATGTCTCCTTGAGAAACTCTTGCAGCTAGATCTGCCTGATGGTTGTGTTGCTGTTCCTCAGTAGCTTTGCTCTTAGGAATGTGAGCATCAATGTGTCTCACCTTCACTGGAATTCTCTCGATTCGATCAGCAATGTCCTGCCACAGGTCAGCTGCCCAAATGGGCTTTCCTTTTCTCTGCCAACCATTCTTCTTCCAGTTCTTTAGCCAACCCCACAGAGCATTGGCTACCATCCATGAGTCGGTGTAGAGATAAAGCCTTGGCCATCTCTCACGTTCAGCTATGTCGAGAGCTAGCTGGACAGCTTTTACCTCTGCAAACTGACTGGATTCTCCTTCTCCATCCTTTGCCTCTGCAACTCGGCGTGTTGGACTCCACACTGCAGACTTCCACCTTCGCTTGTTCCCGACAAGACGACAGGAACCGTCTGTGAACAAAGCATATTTCTTTTCATCATCAGATAGGTCATTGTAAGGAGGAGCTTCCTCAGCACGAGTTACTCTCTCCTCTGGAGGTTTAGTACAGTTGGTACCTTCAGGCCAACTTGAGATCACCTCCACCAGACCAGGTCTTTCAAGATTTCCCATTCGAGCTCTCTGTGTTATCAGAGCCATCCACTTAGACCAGGTGGAATCTGTTGCATGATGTGGTGTGGAACCTTTGCCTTTGAACATCCAATTCAAAACTGGCAATCTGGGAGCTAAGAGAAGTTGTGATTCAGTTCCAATCACTTCAGAAGCTGCTTTCACTCCTTCATAGGCAGCTAGAATCTCTTTCTCTGTTGGAGTATAATTAGCCTCTGAACCTCTGTAACCTCGACTCCAGAAACCAAGAGGTTGTCCACGTGTCTCACCTGGAGCTCTCTGCCACAAGCACCAGGTTGGACCATTGTCACTTGCAGCCGTGTACAAAATGTTCTTAATGTCTGGACCATCTCGGACAGGTCCCAGACCCATTGCTTGCACTACCTCTTGCTTTATCTGGTCAAAGGCTGCTTGTTATTCAGGTCCCCAGTGGAAATTGTTTCTCTTTCGAGTCACATCATACAGAGGTTTCACAATCTGACTGTATCCAGGGATGTGCAGTCTCCAAAATCCCACTATCCCCAAGAAACGTAGAGTTTCTTGCTTGTTCATGGGATTTGCCATGGTAGAGACTCTATTTACCACATCCACTGGAATGTGTCGGCGTCCATCCTGCCACCGCACTCCCAGAAACTGGATCTCTCTGGTAGGTCCTTTCACCTTGTCTCGCTTGATGGCAAAACCTTCATTCAGGAGAATGTCAATGATTTTGTTACCTTTCTCGAAGACTTCCTCAGCAGTTTTACCCCAGACGATGATGTCATCGATGAACTGGATGTGTTCTGGAGCACCACCTTCCTCCAGAGCATCGTGGATCACTGCATGACAGATGCTTGAGCTGTGGATCCAGCCCATTGGCAACCTGTTGAAAGTGTACTGGATTCCTCTCCAGGTGAAAGCAAACTGAGGCCTGCATTCCTCTGCTATGGGAATAGAGAAGAAGGCATTAGCAATGTCTATGGTAGCATACCATTTGGCCTCTTTGGATTCCAGCTCATACTGCAGTTCCATCATGTCTGGTACTGCTGCACTCATAGGTGGAGTTACTTCATTCAGGGCTCGGTAGTCGACTGTCAGACGCCAATCTCCATTTGGCTTTCGCACAGGCCACACTGGACTGTTGAAAGGTGAATGAGTTTTGCTGATGACTTTCTGACTCTCCAACTGACGAATCAGATTCTGAATGGGCAACAAAGAGTCACGGTTGGTTCTGTATTGTCTGTGATGCACAGGCTGAGAAGCAACTGGCAATTTAATGTCCTGAATCTTGTGTTGTCCCACAACTGCAGGTTCATCAGAAAGCTCAGGTCTAACAGACAGCTTCAGTTTTTTGTCCATCAATTTCTACAGATGCTCCTCCAAAAGCCCTTTTGTAACCTCTAGGGTCTTTGAAACGCCCTTCTCTCAGAAAATCAATTCCCAGAATACAAGGTGAGTCAGGTCCGGTCACAACTGTATGCTTCCTCCACTGTTTACCAGCTAAACTTATATCAACCTCCACCTTAGTTAACTCTTGAGATCCACCAGTGACTCCCAGAATAGTTATAGCTTCTGATCCCTGATAATTTGGTGGCATTATGGTGCACTGAGCCCCTGTGTCAACCAAGGCCCTGTACTTCTGAAATTGTGAAGTGCCAGGCCACTGGATGTACACATCCCAATAGATTCTGTTATCTCTGTTACCCCTCTCCTCCCCCCTGGCGGGAGGCAGGGCACCCCTAGTTATGGGGAACATGCCCACATGTGCAATGAGCACAGTGTACAGTGTTAGAATTGGAGCCACTGTTGGAGCTATTAGAGTTGTCCTGGGGAACTGTGGAAGTAACAGCTACCCTTCAGGTATTGCTACCTCGGGTTCTGCCACTTTGCAGTTCCCTCAGTCTCCTGAAAAGATTAGCAGTTGGTTGACCATCCCATCTGTTCATGTTCTCACCAAACTGATCACGCAGAGTTATCCAGATACTCGCACGTGATTGCCTTGGTGGTCTGTTTTGGTTGGATCTGTTTTGGAATGACCTGTTTTGGAATGACCTGTTTTGGAATGACATACTTGGGGGATGTCTATTCCTCACAGAGGAAACCTGTATCCATCTGGAGGAAGAATTGGAATTATCTCTTTGTGCCAATTGGGAGATGGTATTTTTAAATTCATCCTTCAGCTTTTGCATGCAGTTCTTTATTTCACCAGACAGAGTTTCAATGGCTGAAACCAAAGAAACACGTGTCATGCTGTCCTCCAATTGTCTCATTTGATCAGTGAATTGGCCAACCGTAGGAGAAGCTCCACCATAATTTCTTGCCACAATTCTGCTTGCCAGAATATTTGCATAATTAGGAGGAGCAAGTTTGATGAGCTTCTTAGCAAGACCAGTTCCTACAGGAATTTCATCAGGATTCAGAGTCTCATGGCCACCATAGAGTACCTCTCTGACAGCAAATTCTCTCAGATGCTTAATTCCCTCATCTATGGTAGTCCAGGGTTTAGCATTCCATGGAAGATCATCTCGGGAAGGATATCTCATGAGAGTTGCCATTAAAAGGCGAATCCAGAGAGTAACCTTGCCGAGAGTCCTGCCTAGATGTCTATCTATTCCATTATCCTTTGAGAGAGTTCCTAGTTGAGCTGCTGACTTGTCTCCAACTACCAGAGCTGGAGCACCTGTATCATAGCATCTACTAAGCCAAGCTAGGATTGGCTCCTTATCTGCTCTGATGTAATCTTTACGCACACACCTCAATTCCTCCCTCGGTGAAGAACAGCTCTCTATGTCATCTGACTCCTCCTCTGCCTCATCTTCCTGAAGTTCTTGTCCCAATAATCTTACTGTCACTCTCCTAAGAATCTGCTTAAGGTCAGGAGTACCACCTTTAGTTGTTCTGCTATCAGCAATTTGCCCTGCATCTCCATCCAGTGATGATCTCAATAACTCAGCTATATCTTTAAGACAAACCTTTTCCTCCATCTCAGCAGGGTCTCTTTGAGCAGAAGTTCCCTCACCAGGATCCTGCTGCTCTTCCCCATCAGCATCTGGATCAGCTTTGCCCTTTCTTCTTCTCGTACTTAGAACAGCTACCTGCTCAACTGGAGCTGTGTTTGGATTTACAGCTGGCTTAATAGAAGCTGACAGGTTTTGAGACGAATCAGCTGCTGTGGAGGACACTTCCGGTCCTGCTGAAGAAGAAGGAGGGAATGGCTTTGCCCCATTAATGGCTGCCGAGGGCGTGGAAGCCATGTTAGGAGCTGTCGCTGGCTGATTGCCAGAGCCACCAACAGCACCGTTCAGAGCAGCCTTTCCGATGGACTTTTTAGCCTTGTCGTTAACTGATACAGATTCTGCATTTTCCTCATCACTAGATACCTCTGGGGTAGAGCTAGAGCTGCGCTTTCTGCGTTTCGATCTACGCTTAATTACAAAGCACGCTTTCGACACTTTTTTCTTCTCCCGATACAGAGCATATAACAAGTACGCAATCACCATCACCAGCAGCAGATTTAAACACATCACATAAATCACCTTTGGATCCCAGACATCACTTAAAACAACCCTTTCGCCTGCCGGGATCTTAAACTCCTTTATCTCTATGGGCAGAGTGCTGGAGGTCACATTCCCATATCTGTTAAGCCAGAAGAATCCCAGGCACCGGTCATAAAGAAGCTGAATCTTACACTTAAACCATAAATACAATCTATACATCAAGTATCTGCCTAAGCGATCGAAAATCATTCCCATGAAGTACTTGTAGACCAGTACCGAACAAACTGAAAAGACCAAACGTTCTAACAGCCAAAACACTTTCATGTTTGCAACTCCGACTCGAGCAGGCAATAAATCAAGCAACCTTTTAGCCCAGCTTCTGGACAGCAATTATCCACAAGCCCCACGTTGGACCGCCAATTAGAAATATGTGGTGGGGTAGGAAGGTTCTCCCCCACACACAAAAGAATCCCACAGCTAACTCAGCCGGAGAAGCAGATGAAAGCTGTATTTTACAAGCAGATATGGAATGCAATGAATATGTACAGAAATATACAATATTTACAATATATACAGAAATATACAGCAATGTATGTAATACAGGAAACCTTTCCCCAACCCCCCTGCAGCCAGGGGGGTTCGGCCTGTCCCTCCCCTCTCCCTCCCTACCTCCCCTTCTTCCCAAAAGGGTTAGAGAGAAAGAGAAAGGAAGGTAATTAAAAGGGGAAAACTTTGTTAAAGCTCAAAGCGAATGCAAAAGTTAGTTTTCTCTTATCTGGTTAGCAAGAATCGTTCCTGCGTAGCAAGCTGCTGCTTCAGAGAAAGAAATGGGCCAGCTCACAGTACAGGGGGAAGAAGAAGACTGACTGCCCCCCCCGACTGAAAGACCAAGCTACAGCCGGGTTCCACCAATGAAATTGGATTAGCATATCTTTGTTTTCATTCATATACCAAAATATTCAGCCAGAGTGTTCAGAAAGTGTCCCTTTCTTAAAGGCACAGCCTAAACCGGTCACAATTAGAAGTGGTGTGGTTAGTAGGTTGAGAGAGGTTGTCCTCCCCTCTAGTCTGCCCTAGTGAGGAAAGGTGGGCAAGGAAGGAGTTTGCTTGCTGCATCAACCATGACCTTGCCTCCACTAACTCTTTTCATTTAGGCTTCTGCCTTCAGCCTGATAGGGGAGGGATACAAAGGACACTTGATCCTTTGTACTTTCTAATGGATGTTTTAATTTCTGTTTCAAGGAGGGCAGAACCTGGCTTCACCAGTCTATCTCTTCTTCAACTACCCAAGTGCTCCTTAACCTTTCAACTTCCTCTTGTAACTCTGCCACCTGTCTGAGCAGATTGCCCATCTGTTCATAGCACATGCAGCAGGTCTCAGAGCAACCACTGGTTACAAGTAAAAGACTCAGGTGCTGTCTGCAGCCTGTGACCTGAACAGCTGCATGTTTCCGTGGGAGCATCTGTGCTCCCACATCCATTCCAGCAACTGTTAAGAGCTTGACCTTCCACTAGGTGGAGACCATGGCTGAGTTTCTTCCAAGGGGTGATGCGCCACTCGTGTGGGAGTTGAAGGGTCTTGTTGGGTTTCCTGCTCTTCCCTGGGCTTCCCAGGCTTTGGGACCCCATGTCCTCCTCAGTGTAGCTTACAGACAAGTCACTTTCCTGGCTTCAAAAAAGTTCCCTAAAGAGCTCCTTGCTGTCCCTTTTCACTGCAACCCCTTCCTCAGTGAGGACATACCTGCACTGGATCTGGTCTCCTTGGCAAGAGAGACCCTGCCAGCACATCCTGCCTGTGTGAACTGCTGTGCAAACTGTTACACCATGCTCTGTTGGCCTGCCCTGGTTGATGGCTCTCTGTGTTGCTGGCCCAACTATCCCTTGGAGTCTAGTCATTATTGCATAATTTGAGCTATTAATAGGGTAATGCAATCTATGTGTAGCTTTTCACTTGCTTTTTTATTAATACAAACCTCAGAAAATGTGAGCTTTCTTTAAAGGCCAGTGTGTTGTTTGATCCCTTCATTCACAACTTAACTTTTAGAATGTTATGCTGCTTTTAACTTCATTCTTCACAGATGATGGTAGCAACAAGACATGGGAGATAGCTGGTGAAGAAGCATTCTCCTCATGAAGTCTTTTTCCTCCCTCCCTTCACTGCCTCTTTTACTAAGTACAATTTGTGTACACCTTTGCACCCATCCTCTTTGTCTGAGGAAGTAGTTTGAATAAATACAAGCTGGTGTAACAGTATTTTTAGATATCAATTATTACCTAATGGATGGAGTAGAATCACAGAATCATAGAATCAGTCAGGGGTGGAAGGGACCACAAGGATCATCCAGTTCCAACCCCTGCCATGGGCAGGGACACCCCACACTAGATCAGGCTGGCCAGAGCCTCGTCCAGCCTGGGCTTAAACACCTCCAGGGATGGGGCCTCAACCACCTCCCTGGATAACCCATTCCAGGGCTTCACCACTCTCATGGGGAAGAACTTCTTCCTCACATCTAGCCTGAATCTCCCTATTTCCAGCTTCATTCCGTTCTCCCTAGTCCTATCACTACCTGAGATCCTGAGAAGTCCCTCCCCAGCCTTCCTGTAGGCCCCCTTCAGATACTGGAAGACCACAATGAGGTCACCTGGGAGCCTTCTCTTCTCCAGCCTGAACAGCCCCAACTCCTTCAGTCTGTCCTCACAGGAGAGGTGCTCCAGCCCTCTGATCATCCTTGTGGCCCTTCTCTGGACATCTTCCAGGACCTCCACATCCCTCCTGTAATAGGGGCTCCAGAACTGGATGCAGTACTCCAGGTGGGGTCTCACCAGAGCTAAATAGAGGGGGAGAATCCCCTCCCTTGACCTGCTGGTCACACTTCTCCTGATGCAGCCCAGGCTCTGATTGGCTTTCCGGGCTGCAAGTGCACACTGAGAGCTCCTGTTGAGCTTCTCGTCCCCCAGCACCCCCAAGTCTCTCTCCTCAGGGCTGCTCTCCAGCCAGTCCCTGCCCAGCCTGTATTTGTGCCTGGGATTGCCTCGACCCAGATGCAGGACCCTGCCCTTGGTCTTGTTGAAGCTCATGAGGTTGGCTAGTGCCCAGCTCTCCAGCCTGTCCATGTCCCTCTGGATGGATCCCTTCCCTCCAGCGTGTCTGCTGCACCACACAGCTTGGTGTCATCACAACCTTGCTGAGGGTGCACTTGATGCCACTGCCCATGGCACCCACAAAGATGCTGAACAAGACAGGTCCCAGGACTGATCCCTGAGGGACTCCGCTTGTCACTGGCCTCCACTGGGACATGGACCCGTTGACAGCCACTCTTTGGGTGCGGCCATCAAGCCAATTCTTTATCCATCTAGTGGTCCATCCATCAAACCCATGTGTCACCAGCTTGGAGACCAGGAGGTGGTGCGGGACAGTGTCGAAGGCTTTGCTCAAGTCCAGGTAAACGACATCAGTTGCTCGCCCCTCATCTATTAATGCTGTCACCTGCTCAGCATTAATAGATGAGGGGCGAGCAACTGATGTCGTTTACCTGGACTTGAGCAAAGCCAAGTATTAGACTGAAATTCAAGAAATCTACACTGTCTCAGGACTATGGATTAGAGGACACAGTCTTGAGCTGAGCCAGGGGAGGTTTAGTTGATAAGATGGTGTTGGGTGATGGGTTGGACTTGATGATCTTGAAGATCTTTTCCAACCTGGTTAATTCTCTTCTCTTCTCTTCTCTTCTCTTCTCTTCTCTTCTCTTCTCTTCTCTTCTCTTCTCTTCTCTTCTCTTCTCTTCTCTTCTCTTCTCTTCTCTTCTCTTCTCTTCTCTTCTCTTCTCTTCTCTTCTCTTCTCTTCTCTTCTCTTCTCTTCTCTTCTCTTCTCTTCTCTTCTCTTCTCTTCTCTTCTCTTCTCTTCTCTTCTCTTCTCTTCTCTTCTCTTCTCTTCCCTTCCCTTCCCTTCCTTCCCTTCCCTTCCTTCCCTTCCCTTCCCTTCCCTTCCTTCCCCCTTCCCTTCCCTTCCTTCCCTTCCCTTCCCCTTCCCTTCCCTTCCCTTCCCTTCCTTCCTTCCCTTCCCTTCCTTCCCTTCCTTCCCTTCCCTTCCTTCCCTTCCTTCCTTCCCTTCCCTTCCCTTCCCTTCCCTTCCCTTCCTTCCCTTCCCCTTCCCTTCCCTTCCCTTTCCTTCCCTTCCCTTCCTTCCCTTCCTTCCCTTCCCTTCCCTTCCCTTCCTTCCTTCCCTTCCTTCCCTTCCCTTCCCTTCCCTTCCCTTCCCTTCCTTCCTTCCCTTCCCTTCCCTTCCCTTCCCTTCCCTTCCCTTCCCTTCCCTTCCTTCCTTCCCTTCCCTTCCCTTCCTTCCCTTCCCCCTTCCCTTCCCTTCCCTTCCCTTCCCTTCCCTTCCCTTCCTTCCCTTCCCTTCCCTTCCCTTCCCTTCCCTTCATGCTGGCACCTTTGATTGGATCATGCTCAGGGCTGGATCCTACTGGTTAGATGAGTCAGTATGAGAGAGAAGTATATAAAAGGAGGAGACTTGATGGGGTGCTTGGTGCCATGGTTTAGGTGGGTTGGATTGGTTGATGGGTTGGATGTGATGATCTTGAAGGTCTCTTCCAACATTGTTTATTGTATTATTATTATTAAATGAGGTACTTCAGGCAATAGATAGTTTGGTTAGGGCTTCAATTAGGAAGATTGGGAGGTTTAAGGATACTGCTAGGGACATACTCAGGACTTCTGTTAGCTACTTTGTCTGTTAAGGGCTTCTGGGACTTCTGTTAAGGATGCTCTAAGGCTCTGTGATGCTGGGGATTCTGGAATGCTGTAACAAAGGACTTCTGAGATTCTCTACCCTCTGCATTTCTGGAGTTCCATGGTGGAGTGGAGTTCATACATTCTCCACACAATGGCACCCTAATATCAGTGGCTACTACTACTTCAAGCCCTTACAATAGAATAGAATAAACCAGGTTGGAAGGGACCTTCAAAATCATCACGTGCAACCCATCAACCAATCCAACCCACCTAAACAACTAAACCATGGCACCAAGCACCCCATCAAGTCTCCTCCTGAACACCTCCAATGAAGGTGACTCCACCACCTCCCCGGGCAGCCCATTCCAATGGGCAATCACTCTCTCTGTATAGAACTTCTTCCTAACATCCAGCCTAAACCTGCCCTGGCACAGCCTGAGACTGTGTCCTCTTGTTCTGGTGCTGGCTGCCTGGGAGAAGAGACCAACCTCTGCCTGTCTACAACCTTGAATCGGGCATGCTAAAAGCTCCCTCTTGCCTTGTGTTTGAGGCCCTTTACCAGCTTGGTTGATCTTCTTTAGTCATGCTCCAGCACGTGTTATTGAAGCCAGACTGTACAGCTCTTTTCTGCCATAAAGACAAACTGCTTAAAGCAGCTCATAGACAGCAGGGTGCTGAGGTGAGGGAGAGCTTTGTAAGAGGGCCTGTGTATGGGTGCCTTTCTCTGAGCACTGTGTGGCTGTGGAGAGTGATTGGTAGAGTGCATTTTTAAGGAATGTAGATTACAAAGACAGAGGGAAGTAAACATCAAGAGAGGGATTACCTTCCAACTTGGGAGCTAATTTTGTTCTGCTCTAATATCCACACAAATATTCCTGGCTTTTTTTGGCTGCAGCAGTAGTGTCACTATTCCCTCAGTCCAGACTCAGGAAGTGGATGGGATTTGAAAAGTAACTGACAACTGCTTTTTAAAAACTTGCCTCTTTTCTCTGAGTTCTACCTCTTGCTGTTAAGAGAAGCTGAGAAAACCAGTTCTGACTCTTTCTGTGCTGCATTTGTATTTACTTATGATAACTACTTGAACTTTACACAACCAAATGTATTTTGTCAGAGAATGGCTTAGGTTGTAAAGAACCTTAGAGATATCTACTTCAACCTCCCTGCCACTTGACTGCTCAAGGCCTCATCCAACCTGGCCCTGAAGACCCCCAGGGTAGAAACACCTACAGCCTCCATGGCCAGCTTATTCCAGAGTCCTATCACCCCCATACTGAAGAATTTCTTTCTAAGATCCAGTCTAAACCTACTCTCCCTCAGCTTGAAACCATTCCCTCTTGTCCTGGACATCCGTACAAAAAATTCATCAGTAGCCTACCCATAGGACCTCTTCAGGTATTGGAAAGCTGCTATAAGGTCCCCCCAGAGTCTTCCCTTCTCTCGGCTTAACAACCCCAGCTCCCTCAGCTTCTAGCCAGGTGTTGAAAGAATGAAGGCATACAAGTTGTACAGGTGACAGCAAACTGAACTGACTTTTGCTCTTTTCTGATATTCAAGAAATATGGAGCTGTATATAACAGTTCTGTTACTATTGTAACTGACATACATTTATACCTGAAATTTTCTTCCAAAAGAGGAGTCATAGAATCATAGAATTGTAGAATCAGTAAGGTAGGAAAAGACCTCAAAGATCATCAAGTCCAACCTGTCACCCAAGAACTCATGACTAACTAAACCATGGCACCAAGTGCCACATCCAATCCCCTTGAACACCTCCAGGGATGGTGACTCCACTACCTCCCTGGGCAACACATTCCAGTGGCCAACAACTCTCTCCCTCTGGGAAGAACTTTCTCCTCACTTCCAGCCCAAACCTCCCCTGGCACAGCTTGAGACTGTGTCCTCTTGTTCTGCTGCTGATTGCCTGGGAGAAGATTCCAACCCCCACCTGGCTACAACCTCCCTTCAGGGAGTTGGAGAGAGCAAGAAGGTCACCCCTGAGCCTCCACTTCAGGCTAAGCAACCCCAGCTCCCTCAGCCCCTCCTCACAGGGCTGTGCTCCAGACCCCTCCCCAGCTTTGTTGCCCTTCTCTGGACACCTTCCAGCAACTCAACATCTTTCCTAACCTGAGGAGCCCAGAACTGGACACAGGACTCAAGGTGTGGCCTAACCAGTGCAGTGTACAGAGGCAGAATGACCTCCCTGCTCCTGCTGGCCACACTGTTCCTGATGCAGGCCAGGATGCCATTGGCCTTCTTGGCTGCCTGGGCACACTGCAGGCTCATGTTCAGCCTACCATCAACCAGCACCCCCACGTCCCTCTCTGCCTGGCTGCTCTCCAGCCACTCTGACCCCAGCCTGTAGCACTGCATGGGGCTGCTGTGGCCAAAGTGCAGAAGTTCATGTATCCAAGAAATACACAGGACTTCTCTATCAAATTGACATTTTTAGTGAGTGTATAAACTGGAAATAAAGAAAAGCTATACATTGCAACATATGTGCAAATCTCAAATCATTGCTAGTTTTGCCCTACTGTTACATACAGCTAAGATGGAAAGATGATCTAAAACAGTTAAAGAAAAGTCTCTCACTGATTTGTACTCTGGAGAAGTTTTCTTTGCTTGGAGGTTGCCTAGAAGGAACAAAGTTGAAGAGCTCAGCAGTACAGGAAATCTGCAATGTTGCTGAACATTACAGGCCTTCTAAAAAGGACTCAAGGAACAAACCAGTGAATACCAGAGGCTACTAAAAAGTGCTCTTGATCACACAGGCTCTGTGGAGCATGAGTGCCAATATCAAAAGCTTTTTGCTTTTTTCTGTGAGTGCTTTCGAAGAGCGTGATTGTCAAACTTACAAAGTCATTGCCTGTAATGAGAAGGCTTTGGAGCCCATCCAGATGTTATATTTAGTAAATGAGCAAGCATGATTCTCAGTTCTTGGACTTCATGGCTGTATGAATAACTGAGAAGGTTTCTGCTGTTACTCTGTATTTTGCTTGATGATGTTTTGAAGATGTAGGCAATTGTAACTGAGACCTTACTCATTATACTATGGAGCAGTTGATATGTGTGATGTAGTTTAAGCACTTTTGGTAGTTTGACCCTGGCTGGGGGTCAGATGCCCACCAAAGCTGCTCTATCATTCTCAGGGGACAGAGGAGAGGAAAATACAGCAAAGACCCATGAGTCAAGATAGAAGCAATTTAATAAGACAAAAAGCAAAAGCAAAGGGTGTGCACAGAAACAAGAGTAAACAAAGAGATTACTCTTTACTTGCCATCAGCAGACAATGTTTGGTCACTTCCTGGGAAGTATCCCCTACCAAGATCTTGCTCATTCCTCAGCCTGCTGTTGGGGTACATGCTGGGAAAGCACAGCCTGGGTGCTTGGCTCAGCAACAGCCCAAACAGCGCTGTGGTATCAACACTCAGCTACATTAGAATAGAATAGAATAGAATAGAATAGAATAGAATAGAATAGAATAGAATAGAATAGAATAGAATAGAATAGAATAGAATAGAATTAAATTAACCAGGTTGGAAGAGACCTTCGAAATCATCACGTCAAACCTATTATCCAACACCACCTAATCAACTAAACCATGCAACCAAGCACCCTATCAATACTCCTCCTAAACACGTCCAATGATGGTGACTCCACCACCTCCCCAGGCAGCCCATTCCAATGGGCAATCACTCTCTCTGTACAGAACTTCTTCCTAACATCCAGCCTAAACCTCCCCTGGTGCAGCTTGAGACTGTGTCCTCTTGTTCTGGTGCTGGTTGCCTGGGAGAAGAGACCAACCCCCACCTGTCTACAACCTCCCTTCAGGGAGTTGTAGAGAGCCAGAAGGTCTCCTCTGAACCTCCTCTTCTCCAGGCTAAGCAACTCCAGCTCCCTCAGCCTCCCCTCAGAGGGCTTGTGTTCCAAACCCCTCACCAACTTTGTTGCCCTTCTCTGGGCATGCTCCAGCAGGTCAACCTCCTTCCTAAACTGAGGAGCCCAGAACCGGACACAGGACTCAAGGTGTGGCCTAACCAGTGCAGTGTACAGGGGCAGAATGGCCTCCCTGCTCCTGCTGGCCACACTGCTCTGCAAAACACAGCACTAGAATGATTCTCTGGGGAAAATTAACTGCAGCTCAGCCAAACCCAATACAGTACTGAAGGCACTTTTACCAAACCATGTTCTTGGGTAATCAGCAGAAAAGCTGTCTTCTTAAATACGCAGACTTACATAACTTTCTGGCAGAATGCCTCAGTACCTAATAACTGTCTTCTGAAGCGTTTCATCTACAGATCCCTGAAGGGAGGTTGTAACCATGTGGGGGTTGGTCTCTTCTCCCAGGCAACCAGCACCAGAACAAGAGGACACAGTCTCAAGCTGTGCCTGGGGAGATTTAGGCTGGAGGTGAGGAGAAAGTTCTTCCCAGAAAGAGAGATTGGCCATTGGAATGTGCTGCCCAGGGAGGTGGTGGAGTCACCATCCCTGGAGGTGTTCAAGAGGGGATTGGATATGGCACTTGAAGCCATGGTTTAGTAGTCAGGAGATGTTGGGTGATAGGTTGGACTTGATGATCTCTGAGGTGTTTTCCAACCTTATTGATTCAATGATTCCATGATTTTCCTTCCCCTTCCCTTTCTCTGTCATCTGGGGGCTGTTTAGTCTGAGAAGAGAAGGCTCTGAGGAGACCTTGTGGCCTTCCAGTATCTTCAGGGGGCCTACAAGAAAGCTGGGGAGGGACTTTTTAGGGTGTCAGGGAGTGATAGGACTAGGAGGAACGGGAAAAAAAACTAGAAAAGTGTAGATTCAGATTGGATGTTAGGAAGAAGTTCTTCCCCATGAGGGTGGTGAGACACTGGCACAGGTTGCCCAGGGAGGTGGTGGAAGCCTCATCCCTGGAGGTGGCTCTGCACAACCTGCTCTAGTGTGAGGGGTCCCTGCCCATGGCAGGGGGATTGGATGATCCTTGAGGTCCCTTCTAACCCTAACAATTTTATGATTTTATGATCCTATCTAGTATACCTTTTCCAGTCACAATGCCATAAAAGTTTTTGCTGTCTGTCACCAAACTTAAAAGGAAACACTTCTTGTGACATGTCATAGAGAGGATATCAGTTTCTTCTTGCTAGTCTGGCTTATAGAGGAAACTCCCTTTTTTGTATTTTAATAGGAACAGAGGCAAAGCTAATATATTACAGGAAGGTTACAGTTAAAATTCCTTTAACTTTTCTTTTTTATTAACACAAAAATAGTGATGTCATAATTTTTTCTTTTTTTTAAGTAATACTATGGACAAAAAAATATGCCCTTTGTTCTCTGACTACTTTGTCCAGGTGTTCCATGTTGACCTCTGTATGATTACGTCTTGAAAGGTTACTGCAGAAGTAAAATTGCTGTCTTCTTGCAGAAACCCCAGGGAAACCTATCAGTGAGAAAGGAAAGTTAAAAGCATATACTGATGCCCAGCCATTGAAAAGCAAAATGTAGAGTGCTGCTGAAACTGTTAAGAAAATGACACAAGCTTTCCTGCTCCATGAAGAGTGAGGCTACCGTGGCTGTGAATATTTTAGGAAGGACATCAAGACACTTGAACGTGTCCAGAGAAGGGCAACAAGGCTGGGGAGAGGCCTTGAGCACAAGCCCTGTGAGGAGAGGCTGAGGGAGCTGGGATTGTTTAGCCTGGAGAAGAGGAAGCTCAGGGGTGACCTCATTGCTCTCTACAACTACCTGAAAGGTGGTTGTAGCCAGGAAGGGGTTGGTCTCTTCTCTCTAGCACCAGCACCAGAACAAGGGGACACAGTCTCAAGCTGCACCAGGGGAAGTTTAGGCTGGAGGTGAGGAAAAAGTTCTTCACTGAGAGAGTCGTTCACCATTGGAATGTGCTGCCCAGGGAGGTGGTGGAGTCACCATCCCTGGAGGTGTTCAAGAGGGGATTGGATGTGGCACTTGGTGCCATGGTCTAGTCATGAGGTCTGTGGTGACAGGTTGGACTCGATGATCTTTGAGGTCTCTTCCAACCTTGGTGATACCGTGATTTTTTAAAATAAAAGGATTTTTGAGACAAGTAGCCTCAGTAAATGAAGAACACCAGTCCCTAGGTAGGGGATTGAAAGGGCAGGAGCCTCAAACATTTGCATAAGCTTGGGGGGAAATGCTGGGAGGTTTTTGTGGATGCTGTTTTGTTTTGTTTTGTTTTCCCCCTCTCCCAAGGGCAGTGACTTAATCTTCTGTAAGATTTAATTATAAGTGTATTTCTGTAAGTACTCATTTCATTATGATCTTCCCTTGTCTCTATTTCTGGTGGCTTGTTCTGGATGCTGCATTGTTAGGGAGGAAAAGGGTCAAATGCCTTTTTATATTTAGAAGCCATGTTCATGAAGCGGAAGAAAGAGAATATGTAGAAACGTCTAAAGGGAAACCTATTGCTGTTCTTGCTGTGAAGGTCCTTGCTTTTTTAAACTGCAGTTTTATTTTTTAATTAGCAAAATGGCAAATATTGCCAAAAATATGGGGGGTTGTGTGGCTGGTTTTGTTTGCTCCTTTGTTTTGTTGCATTTTTTCTCACGGGATTCTGTGTGTGTGACTATGTGCTACTTCATAGCAGTGCCACTTTAGTGCAGTTCATTTCAGAAAGTGAAACCTAAGAGTTGAATAGAATAGATAGGGTAGGATAGGATAGGATAGGATAGGATAGGATAGGATAGGATAGGATAGGATAGGATAGGATAGAATAGGATAGAATAGACTAGAATTGAATAGAATTGAATTGAATTGAATTGAATTGAATTGAATTGAATTGAATTGAATTGAATTGAATTGAATTGAATTGAATTAACCAGGTTGGAAAAGACCTTTGAGATCATCAAGTCCAACCTGCCACCCAACACTATCTAATCAACACAACCATGGCACCAAGTGCCTCATCCAGTCTCTTCCTAAACACCTCCAGGGATGGTGACTCCACCACCTCCCTGGGCAGCACATTCCAATGGCCAATCTCTCTTTCTGGGAAGAACTTCTTCCTAACATTCAACCTAAACCTCCCCTGGCACAGCTTGAGACTGTGTCCTCTTGTTCTGGTGCTGGTTGCCTGGGAGAAGAGACCAACCCCCACCTGGCTACAACCTCCCTTCAGGGAGTTGTAGACAGCAGTAAGGTCTCCCCTGAGCCTCTCTTCTCCAGGCTAAGCAACTCCAGCTCCCTCAGCCCCTCCTCACAGGGCTGTGACCCCTCCCCGGCTTTGTTGCCCTTCTCTGGACACCTTCCAGCAACTCAACATCTTTCCAGATGTGCACAGAACTGGACACAGGACTCAAGGTGTGGCCTAACCACTGCTGAGTACAGGGGCACAATGACCTCCCTGCTCCTGCTGGCCACACTGTTCCTGATGCAGGCCAGGATGCCATTGGCCTTCTTGGCCACCTGGGCACACTGCAGGCTCATGTTCAGCAGGCTGTCAGTCAGTACCCCCACGTCCCTCTCTGCCTGCCCTCTCTCCAGCCACTCTGACCCCAGCCTGTAGCACTGCCATGCAGTTGTTATGGCCAGTGTGTAGAACCTGCACTTGGATGTGTTCAATCTCTTGTCATACACTTAAATGGGCATTGAAACTCCTATTCAGATGGAATTTGGACAGAGATCCTATTCAGTGCAATGAGGCCAAGAGCTTTTACCTGTATTACCTAAGTCAAGAAGACCCATGGAACAAAATTTGCAAGACATGGTCAATGAGAAATCTGCATCCTGAAAAGGGGATTTCAGTGTAATGAAACTGCCAGCAGATGCAGTAGTTTGCAAAGCAAGGGAGACTCAGATGAAATAGTCTTGTATGTGATGGTAACACACCTCAGGGCAGTTTCCTCAATAGATGTTGGAGCAGCCGTCCCTGCTAGAGTAGAGGCTTTGGTTTGGACTGAGCTTCCAATGAAGGATGCAGCCCTCCACATTTCAGGCTGCAGGGAGAGCCTGGGGCCTGCCACTGACACCAGGAGAGATAGCTGTGTCCTGCAGGAAGTCTTGACGAAGCTGTGCCACCAAGAGAAAGAGTTACAGGAGGAAATAAACAGACTGCACAGCATCAGAGAATAGGAAAGGCAAATAGATGGGGTCATCTCTGAGACTTAACAGCTTGAAAATCCTCGTACCCCATCAGCAATGAGAAGCAGGGAGTTTCTATTCCTAGTAGCAAAGTAAGCAAAACCCCTGAAGAAGGGGAAAGATGGAAGCTGGTAATTTCTGGTGCCAAGAGGAAGCTGTCTGCCTCAGCTAACGATTTACAGCTGCGAAGTGGATCACTTCCCTCAAAGTTCAGAAGGAGCCACATGTCCCTGAAAGCAAAGGAGCTGGTCCACCTAACCAGGGACTATGCAAGACTACCAGGAAGAAACAGTAGCTGCAGTGGCTGTGGTGCAGCTCTGGATTCTGAAGACAGGGAGGAGGGTGAAAAGCAAGCTCCCAAGTCTGGACTTCAGGAAATCACACATTTGTCTCTTCAAAGATCCACTTGGAAGAGTCCCATGGGATAAGGGCCTAGAGGGAAGGGAGGGTCAAGAAATCATGTTGATATTCAAGGATCACTTCCTCCAAGGTCAAGAATATGAAGTCAGACAAAACTGCCAGGAAGGTGAACATGGGGCTTGTAGCCAAACTCAAACACAAAAAGAAAGCATGCAGAGGGTAGAAGTAAGGAACTGGTAGCCTGAGAGGAATGCAGAAACCCTATCCAAACATCCAGGGATGACTTAGAAAAGCCAAAGCCCAAACGGGATTTGATCTGGGTAGGGATGTGAAAGACAACAAGGGCTTCCTGAGTACAAAGGCAACGAGCAGAAGGCTCCTTGCTCAGAGAGATGGGGGTCTTGGTTAGGTAGGACACGGAAAAGACAAATTCCCTTTTTGTCTCAGCCTTTACAAGTAAGACTACCCTCCAGGATTCTTAGACACCAGGAGGAAAGTCTTGAGAAGGAAGACTTACCCTTGGTGGAAGAGGATCAGGTCGGGGAGTCCTTTAGCAAAATAGTTATACATAAATTCATAAGCTCTGATGGGCTGCACTGATGATTGCTGAGGGAGCTGGCAGGTGTCATTGCAAGGCCATTCTCAATAACTGCCTTTGATTGTGGCAACCAGGAGAAGTGCCTGAAGACTGAAGGGAATCACACATCACCCCTGTCTTTAAGAATAAGGACCCTGAGAACTACTGGCTGGTCAGCCTCACTTTGATCCCTGGGAGAGGGATTGTCATGGGTTGAGTTGAATCTGCTAATGTGTATTCAATATGATGCTGACATTTCCTTTTCTCAACCCAGAGGTTTTTTTGTGTTAGTTTCCCTCCCACCTGTATGTGTATGCGTGTTTGTGTGTGTATGTGTGTTTATGTGTATGTGTATGTGTGTGTGTGTGTATGTGTATGTGCATGTGTATGTGCATGTGTATGTGTATGTGTATGTGGCTTCACTTGGAGGGCAGACTGTGAAACCAGGACACTTCTCCTGATCACTGCTTGGGGGGCTTACTTGTCAGAGTGAACTGTGTTAACCCAGGACAGTGAAAACTGGAAACAATTACCAGGAATGTTAAGGACAAGAAAATAAACAGAAATAGTCATCATGACCTCACCAAGGCAAAGTCATGCTTAACCAGGTGATAATCTACAATGAAATCAGTGGCCTGGTAGATGAGGGAGAGCAGTGGTTATTCTCTGTCTGGACTTCAATAGGCCCTTTGTGTGGGAGCCCAGGGATTAGCTAATGGGGTGTTTGGATGGCCTTCATGTCTGCGTGGGGCTCTGGAGTGTGTTGTACCCCAAACCATGTGAGAAAGGATGGGAGTAAAAGATCCCAAAGTGCTGCATCCTTGAAGTAGATGGGAAGGGCAACTGGGGAGAAAAGCAGCTGCTAAAATAAAGCTAAAGCAGTGGGCTTAGTGGGGGTGGGCTGTGGGAAAGTGGAACCACTCAGGAACACCTTAATAAATAGCCATTGACTCGGCAGGTAGGAGCCCCTTGGCCCACCCTGCGGCCTTGGCCCCTGCTCGCAGCTGGCTTGTCCACTTGCATCGTGGCTCAGCGGGGTGCAGCCGGCGGGGTTGGCACCCCTGGATTGCTCACAATTCTCACAGCAACACTGCACCTTTGATTCAGTCTTGCATAAGATCTTCATGCACAAGCTGCTGAGGTGTGGGCTGGATATGCAGACTGTGAGGTGGGTTGAAATATGGATGAATGGATGGACCCAGGTGGTGTCTACCCTTTATGATACTCAGAACCAGTCTGGATGTGCTTCTGCTGGCCTTGCTTGAGCAGAGTGTTGGATCAGTTAACAACAAAAGATCTCTTCCAACTTCAACCATTTGTGATTCTGTAATATTTGGGCATATCAAAACTGGAAGTTGTACTGTGAGGCTTACTGAAAGGTCACAAAAGAAAAATGTGTATGAAGTGGAGAGTCTGAAAGAGCCACAGAACAATCGTGTTAGAGAGATAGCAGAAAAAGAGTAATTCAGAGTTCAGGGCAGGATTGCAGGGATAAAGCCTTGTTACTATCCTCAAGACTTGCTCTCTGTGTCCAACTAGGAGTCCTCCTTACTATTTATGGTCTAATGCAGAAGCGGAGTGTGACATCCATCATTGTAAATTTACTTTGTTCAGTTCTTAACTTTGATCTTCTAGTGTTTAAAAGTAGTAGATAAAATGATTTGCATGTGATAATATAAAAAATACGGCTTTGGCATAGTTTTGCACCAAAAACTCTAGTGGAGAACCTTGTGTGTTTAACATGCACCTTCCCTCTGCCCCACCAACCCAGAAAAACAAAATCCCAAACCCTGATAATTATCTCAACTTTCCCCCTAAACTTTCTAGCATACAGAAAATAAGGTTGGGAGCCAGGGGCAATATCTTCCTTTCAGTAGTGTCACTCAGCTGGAGGAAGGACACCGGAGTTTATTACTTGGAAATCATATGTCATTGACTTAATTTTTGCAATATCCTGAATAGTTGAATCTCTTAAAAGTTTCATTACATAAAATAATTGCTGACACTTAGACACTGACACTTCAAAATTCTACTTCAAGCAAAGGAGTACTTTGCCTGCACACAAATGTGTAAGTCTTCAGACTGTAAGGCAGAAAGGGACCTGGGACTGCTGGTCGATAGTAGTCTGAACATGAGCCAGCAGTGTGCCCAGGTGGCCAAGAAAGCCAATGGCATCCTGGCCTGTATCAGGAATAGTGTGGCCAGCAGGAGCAGGGAGGTCATTCTGCCCCTGTACTCTGCATTGGTTAGGTCACACCTTGCGTCCTGTGTCTAGTTCTGGGCCCCTCAGTTTAGGAAAGATGTTGAGTTGCTGGAAGGTGTCCAGAGAAAGGCAACAAAGCTGGGGAGGGGTCTGGAGCACAGCCCTGTGAGGAGGGGCTGAGGGAGCTGGGGTTGCTTAGCCTGGAGAGGAGGAGGCTCAGGGGAGACCTTCTTGCTCTCTACAACTACCTGAAGGGAGGTTGAAGCCAGGTGTTGGTCTCTTCTCCCAGGCAACCAGCACCAGAACAAGAGGACACAGTCTTAAGCTGTGCCAGGGGAGGTTTAGGCTGCATGTGAGGAAGGAGTTTTTCACAGAAAGAGAGACTGGCCATTGGGATGTGCTGCCCAGGGAGGTGGTGGAGTCACCGTCACTGCAGGTGTTTAAGAAGAGACTGGATGATGCACTTGGTGCCATGGTTTAGTTGATAAGATGGTCTTGGGTGGCAGGTTGGACTTGATGATCTTGAAGGACTTTTCCAACCTGCACAGATCCTTTGAGTTGTACTTCTCATTAAATATGCAACATTTGAATTTGAAGTTGAGCTTTTTGTTTGTTTTCTTTTGTTTGGGGTTTTTTGTTTTGTTGGTTGGGTCTTGCTCCCCAGGTTATACCCACACCAGTTAATTACTGCCTTTTTTGGTGTACTTTCAAATTGTCATTAAGGTGAGCTTTTTATAGACTAGATTAGACTAGAATAAACCAGGTTGGAAGAGACCTTCAAGATCATCATGTCCAACCTATCAGCCAACACCACCTAATCAACTAAACCATGGCACCAAGCACCCCATCAAGTCTCCTTCTGAACACCTCCAGTGATGGTGACTCCACCACCTCCTCGAGGTGGTATAGGTTATCTGAGAAGACACTTGAAAGAAGCAGCTTCTGTTCAGGCAGTGAATTCCCACTATTATGATTCATGTAGTCTTTCTCACAACTTGATTTCAGTGCAGGAAGTTATGGGTTGATATCTGCAGCGCCCTATTCCTGAGCTGCTATCAGTCCGGGTTTGGTTGCTGGTGTTTGTGGTGGGTTGCTGTTTCCCATTCACATTAACTGAGCTTGACTAACTCAGCTGCAAGCAAATGGAAGGTGTATTTACACGCAAAAACTGCACTCTACAATGGAATGCAATGAATGTGTACAACACATACAGGATTTTCAATATTATACAGGTATTTACAATTAGAAAAATGTGCAGAAACCTCCTTGCACCCCCTCTGGGTTCCCCAGAGATCAGGGAAACTGCTTTGCTCCCCCCCCACCCTATGCCCCCCATAAAAGAAGAAAAAAGGAGTTGAGAGGAAGGAATGTCAGTTTAGGGGAGCAATGTTAGTGTTCTTATCTCTTCTCAAGGCCAGCCAGAAGCAGTTATTTTCTCCCCAGCAGAACAGCCAGAAGAGGAAAAGAAGAAAAGGAATGGAAGTGAAGTGAAATGTGAAAGATGTTATGGTACATTTGTGTACATCCCACACAATTTATCCAACAAATTTGTTTAGAGTAATCTTTTGTTTTCCTTTTTAAACCCAATAGTGAATGATTCATATTTTCCTACTCTTTCTGCTTGAAATCTGCAGCTTAATTTTAAAGGCACAGCTTAAAACTGCCACAGTGTTTTTCTTGTGATCCTCTGTGCTGGCTTTTGTTGTCATGCTGTCATTTTGCCTCTTGCAGGAAAGCTGGATGCTGTGCTGGTGTGAGTAAGCATTCATTCTGAAAATGGCTTTTGGGATTTGCAAGTGTTGTTTATGCAAAAGCTGCTGCTACCATATTTGTAAATAGCACCAAACGGCTCTGTGAATCACACAACAAAAATGCCAGGTAGTATTTTGTGGCTTGGAACTTGCTTCCAAGACCAAGGCTTTGCAGATAGCTGTTTTGAACAATGGTAACTTAGCTGACTTCCATAAGGACAAAATATTGAAGCACCTTAAGGGAAAGTGGTTGTCCACTTCCAAAATGTACTTCAGGCAAGGCATCCAGGCAATGTTTTTTTCCATTCATCAGTGTTCCTCTGTTCCTTTGTATCTATGGATTTCTTTATTTAGAACAGCAGCTGCCTGGATTGTATCAGTGCTGATGAAGGTCTCATTTAAAATCTCCTGTGTAACACAAAAATATCCATAAGGCTTCTTCAGAAGTGCTGCAACTTGAACATCTTCATATCTTCCCAGTAGTCCAATAAATGGCTAACTGTGAAGTATGAGCCAGGAATTGGCAGGGCTCATAGACAGGGCTTTAAACTAGATTTGAAGGGGGGAGGGGTTGGTGGTCTCCTGCTGGCCTGTGACAAGCAGGGGGCAGCTCACCTGAGGTGGAGGGATGGAGAGCCAGTAGGGGCTCTCAGCTTGCTGCCCTGAGGCAAGACACAAATGACACACCAGGACACCCTGTGGAAACCAAGGGGAGTTGGCACAGGAGGACGACAGGGCCAGCCCAGCTGAAGTGCTTCTATGCAAATGCACGCAGCTTGGGCAACAAACAGGATGAGTTAAGGGCCACCGTGATGCTGGGACGCCATGACATAGTGGGCATCACCGAAACTTGGTGGGACGACTCCCACGACTGGAACGTAGGGATAGACGGGTATAAGCTTTTTAGGAAGGATAGGCAGGGAAGGAGAGGAGGAGGTGTTGCCCTCTATGTCAACAACCAGCTGGAATCAGCAGAACTCCACCTGGGGAGGCTTGATGAGTTGGTTGAAAGTTTATGGGTTAGAATTAAAGGCAAGACAGGGGAAGGAGATATTACTGTGGGGGTCTCCTACAGGCCACCTGACCAGCAGAACCAAGCAGATGAGGCTCTGCACAGGCAAATAGAAGAGGCTTCCAGGTCACAAGCCCTGGTCCTCATGGGGGATTTCAACCACCCTGACATCTGTTGGAGGGACAACACAGCAAGGCATCAGCAATCCAGATGTTCCTGGACTGCATAGAAGATAACTTCCTCCTCCAAATGGTAGAGGAACCAACAAGAAAAGGTGCTACGCTGGACCTTGTTCTCACCAACAGGGAAGGGCTGGTAACCAATGTGAGGCTCAGAGACGGCCTTGGCTGCAGTGACCATGAAGCAGTTGAATTTAATCTCCTCAGGGCAATCAGGAGGACATATTCTAAGCTTAGGACCCTAGACTTTAGGCGTGCAGACTTCGATCGCTGCAGGGAGCTGCTAGCCAAAGTGTCGTGGGATGAAGCCCTGAAGGGAAGAGGGACCCAGGACAGCTGGTCAGTATTCAAGGACCACCTCCTCTGTGTCCAGGAGCTATGTATACCTACAAGGAGAGAAGCAGGAAGGAATGCTAGGAGGCCTGCCTGGATGAACAAGGAGCTGCTGGACACACTATCACTTAAAAAGAAACTCTACAGGAAGTGGAAGGAAGGACAGATAGAACAGGGGGTATATAAGGAAGCTGCCCGAGCAGCAAGAGGCCTGGTTAGGAAAGCCAAAGCAGAGTTTGAACTGAATCTAGCCAGGGGGTTAAAGGGAACACTAAGAATTTCTGTAGGTATATTAATGGCAAGAAGAAGACTAGGGAAGGTGTGGGCCCCCTCAGAAAGGAAAGTGGTGAATTAGTCACTAGTGATGTGGAAAAGGCTGAGGTACTCAATCACTTCTTTACCTCAGTCTTCACTGCAAGGGCCTCCAGCCACACTCCTGGTGTCATGGCAGATGATGCCAGGGACGGGGAGGAAGAACTGCCCATGGTAAGTGAAGCTCAGGTTGGTGATCACCTGAAGAACCTGAAAGTGTTCAAGTCCATGGGACCCGACGGGATACACCCACGGGTGCTGAGAGAACTGGCAGATGAGGTTGCCAAGCCCCTCTCTATTATATTCCAGAAGTCATGGCAGACTGGGGAAGTCCCCACAGGCTGGAAAAGGGGAAACATTACTCCCATTTTCAAAAAGGGCAAGAAGGAGGACCCAGGGAACTACAGGCCAGTCAGTCTCACCTCTGTGCCCGGAAAGATCATGGAGCAGATCCTCCTGGAGGCACTAATGACTCAGAAGAATAGTGAAGAGGTGATTGGGAGTAGTCAGCATGGCTTTGCCAAGGGCAAATCCTGCCTGACAAACCTGGTGGCCTTCTATGAGCAGGTGACAGCATTAATAGCTGAGGGGCGAGCAACTGATGTCGTTTACCTGGACTTGAGCAAAGCCTTCGACACTGTCCCGCACCACCTCCTGGTCTCCAAGCTGGTGACACATGGGTTTGATGGATGGACCACTAGATGGATAAAGAACTGGCTTGATGGCCGCACCCAAAGAGTGGCTGTCAACGGGTCCATGTCCCAGTGGAGACCAGGGACAAGCAGAGTCCCTCAGGGATCAGTCCTGGGACCTGTCTTGTTCAACATCTTTGTGGGTGCCATGGGCAGTAGCATCGAGTGCACCCTCAGCAAGGTTGCTGATGACACCAAGCTGTGTGGTGCAGTGGACACGCTGGAGGGAAGGGATGCCATCCAGAGGGACCTGGACAGGCTGGAGAGGTGGGCACAAGCCAACCTCATGAGCTTCAACAAGACCAAGTGCAGGGTCCTGCATCTGGGTCGAGGCAATCCCAGGCACAAATCCAGGCTGGGCAGTGACTGGCTGGAGAGCAGCCCTGAGGAGAGAGACTTGGGGGTGCTGGTGGACGAGAAGCTCAACAGGAGCTCTCAGTGTGCGCTTGCAGCCCGGAAAGCCAATCAGATCCTGGGCTGCATCAGGAGAAGTGTGACCAGCAGGTCAAGGGAGGTGCTTCTCCCCCTCTACTCAGCTCTGGTGAGACCCCACCTGGAGTACTGCGTCCAGTTCTGGAGCCCCTATTACAGGAGAGATGTGGACGTGCTGGAGCGTGTCCAGAGAAGGGCCACGAGGATGATCAGAGGGCTGGAGCACCTCTCCTGTGAGGACAGACTGAAGGAGTTGGGGCTGTTCAGTCTGGAGAAGAGAAGGCTCCGAGGTGACCTCATTGTGGCTTTTCAGTATCTGAAGGGGGCCTACAGGAAGGCTGGGGAGGGACTTCTCAGGATCTCAGGTAGTGATAGGACTAGGGGGAATGGAATGAAGCTGGAAATGGGGAGATTCAGGCTGGATGTGAGGAAGAAGTTCTTTACCATGAGAGTGGTGAAGCCCTGGAATGGGTTGTCCAGGGAGGTGGTTGAGGCCCCGTCCCTGGAGGTGTTTAAGCCCAGGCTGGACGAGGCTCTGGCCAGCCTGATCTAGTGTACAATACAATACAATACAATACAATACAATACACCAGGTTGGAAGAGACCTTCAAGATCATCGTGTAGGGTGTCCCTGCCCATGGCAGGGGGGTTGGAACTAGATGATCCTTGTGGTCCCTTCCAACCCTGACTGATTCTATGATTCTATGATTCTATGATTCTAAGTATGCACCCTCAGCAAGTTTGATGATGACACCAAGCTGTGTGGTGCAGCAGACACATTGGAAGGAAGGGATCCATCCAGAGGGACCTTGACAGGCTGCAGAGGTGAGCCTGTGACAACCTCATGAAATTCAACAAGACCAAATGCAAGGTCCTGCAGCTGGGTCAGGGCAATCCTAAGCACCAATATAGGCTGGGCAGGGACTGGCTTGAGAGCAGCCCTGAAGAAAAGGCTTTGGGGGTGCTGGGGGTTGAGACGCTCAACAGGAGCCAGCAGTGAGCACTTGCATCCCAGAAAGCCAACCAGAGCCTGGGCTGCATCAAGAGAAGCATAGCCAGCAGGGCGAGGGAGGTGCTTCTCCCCCTCTGCACCACTCTGGTGAAACCCCACCTGGAGCACTGTGTCCAGTTCTGGAGCCCTTAAGGATCTGGAGGTGCTGGAACATGTCCAGAGAAGGGCCATGAGGATGAGCAGAGGGCTGGAGCTGCTCTGCTGTGAGGACAGAGTGAGAGTTTGGGCTATTCAGTCTGGAGAAGAGAAGGTTCTGAGGTGACCTTCTTGTGGCCTTCCAGTATCTTAAGGGTGCCACAAGTAAGCTGGGGAGGGACTTTTGAAGGTGTCAGGGAGTGATAGGAATAGGGGGAATGGAACAAATCTACAAATGGGTAGATTCAGATTGGATGTTAGGAGGAAATTCTTCCCCATGAGGGTGGTGAGAGACTGGCACAGGTTGCCCAGGGAGGTGGTGGAAGCCTCATCCCTGGAGGTTTTAAGGCTAGGCTGGCTGTGGCTCTGGGCAACCTGCTGTAGTGTGAGGTGTCCCTGCCCATGGCAGGGGGATTGGAACTAGGTGATCCTTGAGGTCCCTTCCAATTCAAACAATTCCCTGATTCAATGTAACCCATGATTTTGATGGAACTTGCAGGCTTTCAGACAACTTCTTTACACCTTCCCATTTCTCTTTACTTACCTTACATATTTACAATACAATACAATACACCAGGTTGAAAGAGACCTTCAAGATCATCGCGTCCAACCCATCAACCAATCCAGCCCACCCAACAACTAACCCATGGCACCAAGCACCCCAGCAAGTCTCCTCCTGAACACCTCCAATGAAGGTGACTCCACCACCTCCCCGGGCAGCCCATTCCAATGGGCAATCACTCTCTCTGTATAGAACTTCTTCCTAACATCCAGCCTAAACCTGCCCTGGCACAGCCTGAGACTGTGTCCTCTTGTTCTGGTACTGGGTTTCAACCCATGTACATGATTTTATCTTGAGCATTCTTCCCAAAATATCAAAAGTTACTCCAAATGGTAACTCTGTTCCTAGACTACTTGTGTTTATATTTGGGAGCTGGTGGTGAATAGGGATTGAATTCATGCTAGAGAAAGTGCTACTTGTCTTGGGTGTGCATAGTGGTGGAGAGAAAGAAAATATTTCATACTTTCCTTCAGGAGAGGTTGTTTCAGGATTGTCTGCAGAAAACACTGTTCTCTGTTGCCATGCAGTATTGACCCCAGCATAGCTCTGGAAAAAATATTTTCTCAAGATAATCAGGAATGGCAAATGTGGTACTGTTCTGATTATCTCTGCCTGAGGCACCATAAGCACAACCATATCCCAAGTAGATGGCACTAAGTCCGTGGTTAGCAGAGAAGTCCGTAAAAGAAAGATTTCTCCTCTTAATTTTTCTGAACATATACGTACATTACTCTCAGCCCTATAGCAGACCAGGCCCCAGATTAGAGTACAGTTAGGAAGCTGGGTGACAATCCTTGCTGGAGCAATCACAGAAGGCTTAATTCGCTGTTCCAGCCCAGCTGTGGTCCTGTGGCTGTCTATGTACTCTGTACAAAACATGCAATAGGACCGCAGTGCAACCAGCTGTGTTGTGCCTTGTTGCTAACGCAGCAAGTGCTCAGTCCAGAAAGACATTCTCACACTGGTCTGATTCATGATTTTCTGGCGAGGGTGCAACCTCCCTGCACTTGGATGATTTTTATTTATTCTACAGGCTCTTGTGAACAGGATTTATTTTATTTTGCACGTGTCCTGCACTGAGAGGATTTTAGACCTACCTCTTGAAGTAGAGTGCATTTTAAAGGTGCATTTAAATAACAAGCTTTGAATTACAGTATCACAGTATCACAGTATCGCTAAGGTTGGAAGAGACCTCGAAGATCATCGAGTCCAACCTGTCACCACAGACCCCATGACTAGACCATGGCACCAAGTGCCACGTCCAATCCCCTCTTGAACACCTCCAGGGACGGCGACTCCACCACCTCCACGGGCAGCCGATTCCAATGGCAAATCACTCTCTCAGTGAAGAACTTTCTCCTCACCTCCAGCCTAAACTTCCCCTGGTGCAGCTTGAGACTGTGTCCCCTTGTTCTGGTGCTGGTTGCTAGGGCGAAGAGGCCAACCCCTTCCTGGCTACAACCACCCTTCAGGTAGTTGTAGAGAGCAATGAGGTTGCCCCTGAGCCTCCTCTTCTCTAGGCTAAACAGCCCCAGCTCCCTCAGCCTCTCCTCACAGGGCTTGTGCTCAAGGCCTCTCCCCAGCCTTGTTGCCCTTCTCTGGACACGTTCAAGTGTCTTGATGTCCTTAAATTCTAACAGCTGCCTAGCAAGCAGAAACTCTGTAGGCCTCTCTGAAGCTTTCCCTTCAAATTTTATGAAGTTTGCAGTAACATGTATTTATGTCCTAAAATTCAGGGTTTCTAATTCCTAAAATTCACTACATCCACTTGACTCTTATTTGGGTGTGGAAGTCTGTTTGGTTTTGTTCTGGGCTGTGTTTCTCTTTTATTCCTCAGGTAAAAATGTTTTGATGGTGATCCCTGGCTAACAATTTATGTAACCTCAAGATCAGTGACAACTCCCTTAACTAATCAAATAAAATTTAATTTGGTTAAAAGTTACTCTGGCATTAAGGAATACATTTCCATAGGTGGCTGCCTCTAAAGTGTTTAAGCAAATCTAACGGCATTTCTCCATCTTAAAAAGAACAGAGTGAGTGAGTTTTCTCCACTTGGCACTGGGACAACTCAGCATTGGAAAGAGGATTTCTGAAATTATTTTATGCTTTTTCCTTTTGTGGTAGAACACAGTTATCTGTTTAAATGTGGTGTTGGTGTCAATCAGTTTGTTTTGGAAGCTGATCACAAGCATGGTGGGAGAAGAGAATGGAGCAAAGGAACAGATATTCAATATGCAAATACACTGAAGCCCACTGTTTCTTAAGGACCAGAAAATACTGTGGTTGATGTGAACTGCAGAGCAAAAGGTGTCTAAAAAAGAGAACTGCTCCATCAGTAGTTGATCAAATTGTGTTAGATACTTCCATGTTTATTGAAGACTTGAAAGCAAAAGACCTTGGATTAGACGTTACTGTGTGGACATCGAGACACTTGAACGCGTCCAGAGAAGGGCAACAAGGCTGGGGAGAGGCCTTGAGCACAGCCCTGTGAGGAGAGGCTGAGGGAGCTGGGGTTGCTTAGCCTGGAGAAGAGGAGGCTCAGGGGAGACCTCATTTGTCTCTACAACTACCTGAAAGGTGGTTGTAGCCAGGAAAGAGTTGGTCTCTTGCAACCAGCACCAGAACGAGAGGATACAGTCTCAAGCTGTGCCAGGGCAAGTTTAGGCTGGAGGTGAGGAGAAAGTTCTTCACCGAGAGAGTCATTCACCATTGGAATGTGCTGCCCGTGGAGGTGGTGGAGTCACCATCCCTGGAGGTGTTCAAGAGGGGACTGGATGTGGCACTTGGTGCCATGGTCTAGTCATGAGGTCTGTGGTGACAGGTTGGACTCGATGATCTTCAAGGTCTCTTCCAACTTTGGAGATACTGTGATACTGTGATACTGTGACTCCAGACAGATTGAAGTTGCAAAGGAGGTTGATTCTGTGCCAACTCTCTAATCCCTGTGAAAGAATGACTGTCAAATTTAGGCTTCTTGAGTTACTTTTGAGACGTGTTTTAGTTTGCAGCAGGTGCGATTGCCCCACATCTTAGACGTGTCATGATTATGAAGATAATGACCAACAGTGACTCATGAGATAGGTCAGTGCAGGAAGGGGTAGTACCTGTGTTATTGAGAAACTGCTGGTCTTAATGTTTCTGAGCCTTTCCCATTCCCTACTGTCTTTCCAGACAGCTGTACCAAGAACATTGAAACAGATTCTCTGAATTACATTTCTTTGTGTGGTGATCAATATTGATATTTATAGTTTAATTTGTGGGATCTGAATTTCAGTGAGAGACTTATTTAGTACATGGAGACATGCAGATGATTTCCCTGCTAAGATCTGGACCTTAAAACTGTTCTGTTTCCTGTATAGCAAAGTCAGCATGGGGAAACACACTTTCAGAAATTTCATACAGAACAAATCATGGAATTTTAACATATTTGTTGCTGTTGTGAAAGGAAGGCTTGTGAGGGAAGATGGAAAGAGAACAATTGGCATAAATAGTCAAAAACCAGTATTTTGTTTAAAAATAGTACTTAATTATGATCCTAAAAATGTGAAAAATCTACATGGTGCTTGGTAAGTAAGCAAGTTCCTGTCAACAGATGTGAAGATGCTTCTCATCTCTGGCATGCTTTTCATTGTATTGCACAGCTTGGCATTCTGCATCTTCCTGTAGTTATTACTGAAATTTGCACTTCCTCGCTTGTTCAGAGAAATTTGGCAGTTTCTTTGTGGAACTTGTTGTGTTTTTGTGATCTGTTGGATGACCTTATGCATCTTAATGTATGCTTAATGTACCAGATGAAGGAGACTGTTTCTGAACATCCAGTTCTGCCTTTTAAAAAGATTTCTGTTATTTTATTCTGGATCTTGACTACAGCAAGTGTCTGCTGACATGCTAGTGGGTATATGTGGATTGCACAAACAAGCAGGAGCAGCAGCATCAAAGGAGAATTCACTGTTTCCTCAGATTTTGAAAAGAGCATTACTTTTTTCAGTATGTCTGTGCATTTAATATCTGCCTACTCAGGAACAGGCTCTTTCTCCCTCTCACAGGATCACAGGATTTCAGGGGTTGGAAGGGACCCAAAGAGATCATCCAGTCCAACCCCCTGCCAGAGCAGGACCATACAATCTAGCTCAGGTCACAGAGGAACACATCCAGATGGGCACTGAAAGTCTCCAGAGAAGGAGACTCCACAACCTTTCTGGGCAGCCTGTTCCAGGGGTCTCTGAACCTTACAGGAAAGAAGTTTCCCCTTGTGTTGAGGTGGAACCTCCTGTGCTGCAGCTTACGTCCATTGCTCCTTGTCCTATCCCAGGGAGCAAGTGAGCAGAGCCTGTCCCCTCCCTCCTGACCCCCAGCCCTCAGATAGTTATAAACTGACCTGTATCAGGAACAGTGTGGCCAGCAGGAGCAGAGAGGCCATTCTGCCCTGTACACTGCACTGATTAGGCCACACCTTGAGTCCTGTGTCCAGTTCTGGGCCCCTCAGTTTAGGAAGGATGTTGACTTGCTGGAAGGTGTCCAGAGAAGGGCAACAAAGTTGGTGAGGGTTTGGAACACAAGCCCTGTAAGGAGAGGCTGAGGGAGCTGGGGTTGCTTAGCCTGGAGAAGAGGAGGCTCAGGGGTGACCTTCTTGCTCTCTACAAATCCCTGAAGGGAGGTTGTAGCCAGGCAGAGGTTGGCCTCTTCTCCCAGGCAACCAGCACCAGAACAAGAGGACACAGTCTCAGGCTGCACCAGGGAGGCTTAGGCTGGAGGTTAGGAAGAAATTCTACACAGAGAGAGTGATTGCCCATTGGAATGGGCTGCCTGGGGAGGTGGTGGAGTCACCATCATTGGAGGTGGTCAGGAGGAGTACTGATAGGGTGCTTGGTTGCATGGTTTAGTTGATTAGGTGGTGTTGGATAATAGGTTGGACTTGATGATCTCGAAGGTCTCTTCCAACCTGGTCTATTCTATTCTATTCTATTCTATTCTATTCTATTCTATTCTATTCTATTCTATTCTATTCTATTCTATTCTATTCTATTCTATTCTATTCTATAAATTTATTAGATCCCCTCTAAGGCTTCTCTTTTCTAGACTAAACAGCCCCAGGTCCCTCATCCTCTCCTCACAGAGCAGTGCTCCAGTCCCCTAATCATCCTTGTTGCCCTCTCCTGGACCCTCTCCAGCAGATCCCTGTCCCTGTTGAACTGGGGAGCCCAGTTTCTCATTCTCTTTCTTTTTCTCACTTTTTCTCTCTTTCTCTCTCTCTTACTTTCTCTCTCTCTTACTTTCTCTCTCTCTCTCATATTCACTTCCTTAAATTCAAATATCTGAAACTACCAGGAAGACAAAAGAAAGCAATACTGTTCAAAACCCCAACTTTGCAGAGGCAAACCAGGATCAGATAAACCTGAGCTGGGTTTAATTGAGGGTTGCCTCACTGTCTTAAAACTGTCTTTGGCTGAGATTGACAGTAGAGCAAGTATACAGCTGTGGCCAGTGAACTTAGGTAAGACTTTACTCAGTTTCTAACAAAATGAGCTACTTCATAGGGCATTTAGCTTCAAATTGCTCATTTGCAGAAAATTCAACAAGATTGGAGTTTTTCACTCTCAATGGGTTTAAAAAAAGTAAAAATGAGCACTTCCTCCTTGACTGATGTTACATTTCAACACTTCAGTTTTCAACCTTTTTATTACTTCAGGTATTTCAGATCTCTTCAAGATTTAGTTCTACTTAGTGATCTTTTTTAAAAAAACTATTATCAGCTTTTCATTGTCTCACCAGCTTTGAAACTTTGAAACTATCATCATTGTCAGACAATGCTGTAATGAGAAATATTAAATAATTATGAATATTAAGTTTCACACTGATTTGACTTAGCTTTGTAAATATTGAGGCAGTAAAATAAAACCTGATACTGAAAATGCAAAACAATGATGCCTTATTTTATTTTTTCTAGATGTAGGTTAATTACTCCCCCTCCACTCAGCTCTGGTGAGACCCCACCTGGAGTACTGCCTCCAGTGCTGGAGCCCCTATTACAAGAGGGAGATGGAGGTGCTGGAAGGTGTCCAGAGAAGGGCCATGAGGATGAGCAGAAGGCTGGAGCACCTCTCCTATGAGGACAGACTGAAGGAGTTGGGGCTGTTCAGTCTGGAGAAGAGAAGGCTCCGAGGTGACCTCATTGTGGCCTTCCAGTATCTGAAGGGGGCCTACAGGAAGGCTGGGGAGGGACTGCTCAGGATCTCAGGTAGTGATAGGACTAGGGGGAATGGAATGAAGCTGGAGATGGGGAGATTCAGGCTGGAGGTGAGGAGGAAGTTCTTCCCCATGAGAGTGGTGAAGCCATGGAATGGGTTATCCAGGGAGGTGGTTGAGGCCCCATCCCTGGAGGTGTTTAAGCCCAGGCTGGATGAGGCTGTGGCCAGCCTGATCTAGTGTGGGGTGTCCCTGCCCATGGCAGGGGGGTTGGAACTAGATGATCCTTGTGGTCCCTTCCAACCCTGACTGATACTATGCTACTATGATACTGCAATTACCTGGCAACTCTAAACTGGGCTTGTTTGTTTGCTTATAATTCTATTTGTTTGTTTGTGGGTTTTTCTTGTTTTATTTTTATTTAAATAAATAGCCACTGTATCTATTTGATAACACTGCATGGGGTTAGGAAAGGTACAGAAGAATAGAACCTGTGTTTTAGAGAGATATGTGATTTTTCAGAACATGAAGAAGGCTTAATTTTGGTAGGCTAGGAAAAAAAATTATGTGATAAGAGGCGTAAGTAATTACTTTAAATGGTTCTAAGCATATTTAATGGAATTGTAGAATCAACCAGGTTGGAAAAGACCTCAGAGATCAAGTCCAACCTATTGCCTAATACCTAACACCTAACACCTCATGACTAACTACACCATGGCTTCAAGTGCTGCATCCAGTCATTTTTTTAGCACCTTCAGGGACAGTGACTCCACCACTTCCCTGGGCAGCACATTCCAATGGCCAGTCTCTCTTTCTATGAAGAATTTCTTCCTCAACTCCAGCCTAAACCTCCCCTGGTGCAGCTTGAGACTGTGTCCTCTTGTTCTGGTGCTGGATGCCTGGAAGAAGAGACCAACCCCCACCTGGCTACAACCTCCCTTCAGGTAGTTGTAGAGAGCAATGAGGTCTCCCTGAGCCTCCTCTTCTCCAGGCTAAGCAACCCCAGCTCCCTCAGCCTCTCCTCACAGGGCTGTGCTCCAGACCTCTCACCAGCCTCGTTGCCCTTCTCTGGACACGTTCAAGGATGCACATTCAAGATGCAAGAATCCAATATGCAATCTCTGCTCCCCATCAAGGAAATGCAAACTGACCTCTGGAAGGCGCTAGGTCCCCGTGGGGGGCGGATGAAACACTGCAATATGATCCCACTACTTTCTTCAGTAGGATCATTTAAATCTTTCTTATCCCAGACAGAGTACTCTATTTCTCCATGGTAAGGAATGTATAATACATGGGGATATTCATTATTCAGGAAAAGAATGTTCATCGCATTATGGAGAAGTCTGAGTTACATCACTGCATTATTCAATACAGGCATAGACTTAATGAGTTTTTCAGGGCATATATCTGAGAGATCAACCCATTAAAAGTACTACTGCAGTGAAGCCAAGTGTATATGTGGTGGCACAGGCATTAATAAATAAACTAAGATTTCTATTTGCACTTTTAGTAGGTGTGGTGGGTTGACCTTGGCTGGATGCTAGGCACCCACCAACTTTTTAATGCTTTTGAAATGTTGCAGTTTAGCAAAATGAGTCCAAGCTTGAATCCCTTTCCTGTGCTGTTGTTTTGTAGCCTCACATTTTCCTTAGCAGTCATTCTGAAACAGGGAGAACTACTTTGTTCTTGGCACCACAGTGATGTGCTCCAGCTGCAGCTAGGAAGGCTGCAGTAGACATTCCTGTTTTGCTTTCCATGTGTATTATAAGCAGATAAGAAGCAAAAAACCTACAGCAGAGTCAAAAAGAAGCTTTTATTTTAATGACTCTGTGTAGAAGGCTTTGTATTTCTGGACCAAAAATGAACTGAATAGCTGTGAAATCACTGATGGAAATGAAGAATGTTCACTGATGATAATACAGGGCCAAAGACTATGCTTTGTGAAGAGACAGGTGACACCAGTGTAGTAACTAAATGCATCATGCTACAGTATGAGCAAAACTGGTCTCTTCCAACCTGTGACGTCCCAATTGCTGTATTGCCTCAAACAGGGTGTGTGACATGGCCTGATGGCATGCTTTAAAAGCACTGTAACAGCGCCGCTGCAAGGCCAATACGCACACTGCACTCTGCATAGGTCTGGAGGTACCATCTGTGCCCTGCAAGGGGTAATGAGGGAAGGGCAACTTCGGTGTGGCCACCTGAGAGCAAGACACCCGAGGGCTCTGCGCTACTCTGCCTGCACAGCTGGCCCCGCTGCGCTGCTCCCTCTGCTCTGCATCGCTCTGCACCGCCTGGGCCGCCAGCCAGCTCCTCAGCAGGCCGTCCACCATCACTGCTGCTCCGCACCACACTGCCCACACAGCCCAGACAGTGCCATTCTGCCCTGCTTCCAATCACTGTTTCTGCTGCTGATGTGGAGGACCCTGCCTTTTGAAGTGCACACCTGCTGCCAAGAGCTTGGGAGTGTTTCTGTGATAATTCTATGAGCTGAATCCAGGAAATGGTAATATCCTTCCTTTGTCCTGGAAGTCTCTCTCTCATGCTCTCTTTTTCTCTCTAGTTTTCCCCCTCATTTTCCTTCCCATTTTTCCTCTGCTCTGGTCAAATCTAATAAACCAGATTCATCAGCCATTTGGGGCCAGTTTGCCTTTATTTACTGGAAGGGAATTACTTGAATATTAGCATCACCCCCCTCTGCTGACCATGTTTGGTACAGGACAACTGGGTGGCAGCACAACCTAAGACATTCTGTTGTTCTATTATTCCAAGAGCCTTAGTGTTTTACCTTGCAGAAAGAGAATGTGAGGATATAGAGATCAAAACATAGATTAACTGAAGAAGGGAACAGGACTGTTAATGAATATAGAATAGAATAGAATAGAATTACCAAGGTTGGAAGAGACCTTGAAGATCATCGAGTCCAACCTGTAACCACAAACCTCACGACTAGACCATGGCACCAAGTGCCACATCCAGTCCCCTCTTGAACGCCTCCAGGGACGGCGACTCAACCACCTCCCCGGGCAGCACATTCCAATGACGAATCACTCTCTCGGTGAAGAACTTTCTCCTCACCTCCAGCCTAAACTTCCCCTGGTGCAGCTTGAGACTGTGTCCCCTTGTTCTGGTGCTGGTTGCTAGGGAGAAGAGGCCAACCCCTTCCTGGCTACAACCACCCTTCAGGTAGTTGTAGAGAGCAATGAGGTCGCCCCTGAGCCTCCTCTTGTAAAAGAAAGAGAGAGAAAAAAAAGATGGTGCATAGCAGAAGTGACTGCATGTCATGTTATCTTCAGAGAATGAAGTCAGGTCAACCCTTGGCTGTTGAGTGTCCACAACCAGGATTGCTGCAGACGTTTAGCCACCTCTGAAGCAACAGATGTGTTTTATGAGGTTCTAAATAACACACATTTGAGAGGTAAGATGAACATCCAAACTACCAAGTTATTTCCTAAGAGTGATTTAGAATGTAATAGCCCACTCTCATAAATGTAACAGTGTTGGAAAAACAATCAAGGATGTAGCCTTTCCAGGGTTTCTGGACTTGCTAAGTAGATGGCTGTGAATGTTAGCAGGTGAGCAAAAATTTGACATACTTTCAAGTAGTGATTATCTATAATATTAAAAAGTAATTACATATTTTCCAAGGAGCTTCTAGGAGCTGCTTGGTTTTTCCAAAATGAGAAGCCACTCTTACTAAAAGCTTCTGGAAGTTTTAGGCTGATGCCTAGGAAGATTTCCACAGACTGAGTAGAAAGAGGTAGAATGCAAACAAATTGCCATGGGATGTAAAGAGAAAATAGCAATAAGGTCTAAATAATCCCATTGGTCTGATAACTAACACAAAGTTAGTTGTATAAAGTAACTTTCTCTCTTTCTCAGCTCTTTGCTCTAGCTGATACCAGCTGATGCTTTTGCTTGGCTTGCCGATCTTGGCTGCATTCTTCTTGTGGCTAAGTACTAACAAGCTACTCTCCTCCCTTCTCTCTTTTTCCCTTGTACAGGGAGGAGGAAGGGAGTCAAGAAGGGGAAGCTGTTGGTAACCCCCTGGTTTTGTCCAGGGGTTGCTCTGTTGTTTATACATTATATATATATATAAATATATAAATATTGTATATCATATTCATTGCATTTCCTATTCAGGCTGTAGCTTTGCTTGTAAATCCAGCTTAATTTGCTTCCATCTGAGCTGGTCTGGCGGTTTTATTTTTGGGGGTTCATTTCAACCCACCACAAACTTCGCAATATTCCTATTGGAACAACTGTTTGTGGTCCAGGGCATGGATTATGGGTGAAACTTTTTTCCCTTCAGTGGTGAATACAAAGTTTAAATAACACTGAAATAATTTGAAGAGTAGTGTGCTAATTTTATCTTCCTTTGTTCCCACAGCACAGATGAAACAGTGTGAGTAAGATACCAGCACTGTTTCCTTGAAGGGAGGATGTCATCAGTAACTTGTTGGTTTCTTTATGATGTGTTGGCCCACTGCAATGTGTGACATTCAAAACTGGCAGATACAGCCTTTTTGGAATATATGTGTGAGGAGCTGATGAAGTATTAAAACTAGAGTTTAAGATTTAAGAAGAACATCAGTACCTCACAGTCACTTAAGAGATGGAAATTTTGCTTTTCCTTTTTGAGTACCTGTCCTTATTTTCAGCTGTTCTCAACTCTGTGCAGCTCGCTGTTCTGTGGGGCAGCGAGACAGTATCTCAAAAAGCCAGGTGCTAATTTGCAAGGTGGCAGATAATTTTAATGATGAATTGAGAGTAGGTGTTTGTAGAGGAGAAACATAAATCATATAAATACTGCATTGTTTTTAAAAAAAAAAAAAAAAAAAAACCAAGAAGAAACTGGAATGTTTCCTAAGAAATCCATTGGCCTGAACATACTGGTCAAGCATTCAGCTTATTTTCTAAGATTCAGCTTCATTAAAATGGACACACTGCAATTAAAGCTTTTCCCAGTTGTGTTGCAGTATTAGATCACTATATTCTAGGTGTGCAAGTCATAGACAACATTACTTTAACCCAGGTATCTATCAATAGGTCAATAAAAGTAGCTAAAGAGAGAAAGAGAATGTCTGAGGGGACAGGAGACTTTTCTGAAAAAACCTGACAAGTGCATGACACCTCACTCTTGATATTGTAGTCAATACTGACGTTTTGATTGGTTATATTAATAGCTAAAACATATGGTAGTTATTTGAGGTCTAATTTAACTTGTGGTTATAATGAATAAAGGGTTCTTGAAATTGATTTTTAGCTGAAAGTTTCAATGTAGACACCTTTAGCCAGCTGTGTGCCCAGGTAACCAAGAAGGCCAATGGCATCCTGGCCTGCATCAGGAACAGTGTGGCCAGCAGGAGCAGGGAGGTCATTCTGCCCCTGTACTCAGCACTGGTTAGGTCACACCTTGAGTCCTGTGTCCAGTTCTGGGCTCCTCAGTTTAGGAAAGATGTTGAGTTGCTGGAAGGTGTCCAGAGAAGGGCAACAAAGCTGGGGAAGGGTTTGGAGCACAGCCCTGTGAGGAGAGGCTGAGGGAGCTGGGGTTGCTTAGCCTGGAGAAGAGGAGGCTCAGGGAGACCTTCTTGCTGTCTACAACTCTCTGAAGGGAGATAGTAGCCAGGTGGAGGTTGTTCTCTTCTCCCAGGCAACCAGCCCCAGAACAAGAGGACACAGTCTTAAGCTGCACCAGGGGAGGTTTAGGCTGGATATTAGGAAGAAGTTCTTCCCATAAAGAGAGATTGGCCTTTGGAATGTGCTGCCCAGGGAGGCGCTGGAGTCACCATTGCTGGAGGTGTTTAAGAGGAGACTGGATGAGACACTTGGTGCCATGGTTTAGTTGATTAGATGGTTCTGGGTGACAGGCTGGTCTTGATGATCCTGAAGGACTTTTCCAACCTGCTTAATTCTATTCTATTTTATTTCATATGAGTAGATGAACGGGACAATCACTGAGTCAAGTTCATCGTTAAGTCCCTTCTCTCCAGCTGTATGAAATAAGTTGTTATACTACAGCGTTTGACTGTTCTTTCTAAATGGAAGTAAGTTTCTTTGTATTTACATGGTTTAAGCAACATGACAAAAATAAATTGTGCATGGAGCTCATGCCTTTAGAAAGGCGAAATACAAGCCCAAGGAAATTAACACAAAACAGAAGTGGAGAGAAAAGCAAAGCCCCAAGGAATCAGTAATTCATCAGCAGGTAATCTGCCAAAGTTTCCACAAAAGTTTCCAAGGTAACATCCACTTACCATCAGGTAATCAGCAAGGTGATTCTTATTGTGCTGCATATACAGAATACACTGAAATACATTAGCATTAATAGCTTGTGTATTATTTTGATTGAAGTATATAATGGTTGTTTTACTCTTCACGGGTGAGTAATGAACATAAAACTATTTTGGCATGATTATTTTGTGTTTAACCTTTCAGAGCAGTGTTTGCATAGTTGTGAGAAGCTCCACTCTTTGCATTTTTGCTCTATTTTTGTTTTTCAAACTGCCCAGCCTGACCAGATGTAGGTGTGTGTCCACGTGTGCACACGTGCACAAAGTTACCTGTCCATAAGGTAATTATGATATCTATCCATCATTAGATCTCTGGAATTTCAGGCTTTTATATTTGAACAGCCCAAGCCCCTTCAGACTTCATAAAATGCTCATACAAGCTCGTGGGTTTCCTGAAGTAATGTCTGCCTTTGCTCTGAACAGCAGCAGTTTTCAAACCTGTCCTCAGAAAAAGATTCAGGATTTGTGCAGCTGTGGCATGGGTTCCAGTCACTAAAGTCTTTCTACTCTGACATCTTGATGTCTGTTCTTATAACTTGCTGGCTTAACAAAAATATTCTTATAGAACCATAGAACTCTTGAGGTTGAAAGAGACCTTCGAGTCCATCAACCAGTCACCTAAAGCTCACCGCAACACTGTGCTGGGTTAGGAACTGGCTGGAGCGCCGAGCCCAGAGACTGGTGGTGAATGGTGCCACCTCCAGCTGGAGACCAGTCACCAGTGGCATCCCCCAGGGATCAGTGCTGGGCCCCATCCTCTTTAATATCTTCATTGATGATCTGATTGAGGGGAATGAGACAGTCATCAGCAAATTTGCAGATGACACCAAGTTGGGAGCAGGAGTTAGTCAGTTAGAGGGTACAGAAGGGCTTTGCAGAGGGAACTTGACCAACTGGACAGATGGGCAGAGTCCAACAGGATGGCATTCAACAAGTCCAAGTGCCGGGTTCTGCACTTTGGTCACAGCAAGCCCATGCAGAGCTACAGGCTGGGGAGAGAGTGGCTGGAGAGCAGGCAGGCAGAGAGGGACCTGAGGGTGCTGATTGACAGCTGCCTGAACATGAGCTAGCAGTATGCCCAGGTGGCCAAGAAGGCCAATGGCATCCTGGCCTGCATCAAGAACAGTGTGGCCAGCAGGAGCAGGGAGGTCATTGTGCCCCTGTACTCTGCATTGGTTAGGCCACACCTTGAGTCCTGTGTCCAGTTCTGGGCCCCTCAGTTTAAGAAGGACATTGAGACACTTGAAGGTGTCCAGAGAAGGGCAACAAGGCTGGTGAGAGGCCTTGAGCACAAGCCCTGTGAGGAGAGGCTGAGGGAGCTGGGGTTGTTTAGCCTGGAGAAGAGGAGGCTCAGGGGCAACCTCATTGCTCTCTACAACTACCTGAAAGGTGGTTGTAGCCAGGAAGGGGTTGGCCTCTTCTCCCAGGCAGCCAGTACCAGAACAAGAGGACACAGTCTCAAGCTGCACCAGGGGAGGTTTAGGCTGGGTGTTAGGAAGAAGTTCTATACAGAGAGATTGATTGCCCATTGGAATGGACTGCCCGTGGATGTGGTGGAGTCACCTTCATTGGAAGTGTTCAGGAGGAGACTTGCTGGGGTGCTTGGTGCCATGGTTTAGTTGTTTAGGTGGGTTGGATTGGTTGATGGGTTGGACGCAATGATCTTGAAGGTCTCTTTCAACCTGGTGTATTGTATTGTATTGTATTGTATTTAGTCTTGTTGTAAAATACAATTTCATTTTCTGACTTTCCACATCCTGGCTTGTGGTGTATTTGCTCTCTGGGGGAGATTTACATGAAGTTACTGGGAGGTGGGAAGATCCAATCCAACCCATAACAATAGAAAAAGCCAGTGTACGTGATTCTCTGTTCTATGCACACTCACATAATGCAAAGCCATGTCTCCTACTAGAATTTGCACAGGGTCTGGGACTGCTGGGAAGTCATGAAGGATATTTGAATATTTAGCAATTAATACCAAATATTTGTTTTGTTTGAATTTTACCAGGAATGTTTGTCTTTTTTCCTTCACAAGCCACACTTCTTCCATTATCCTGGCCCTAAATAAATTTATTACTCACTGAGGTGGCATTTTGCAGTTGCCCCAATGGAATTTATTTACTTTTTAAGATGGCACCTTTCCTGAGAATATAATAGAGTCATTTGTTTAGAATAAGTGAAATTTAGTTTCAGCTATGTCTCATAAGTAAAATATATATATTCAGGGAGATAAAGGCCTCTAATTTAAAGTTTGCCACATAAAAAGTCATATTCAGTCTCTGTGTTAGTGTTAATTCTACTAGCATAGTCCAGCAATACAATGTAAGCTGTAAGCTATAGGTAAAGAGCATTAAATGGCCTCCATTTACTGAAAGGAAGAAGTAACAGAATAGTCCTCCCTAACATGCAGTAACTCAGACTCAGCTCCCAGTGGAATAAATTCATGGTGATATAGTACTTAGGAGAATGATATTTTAGAACTAGGTGGCAGGCTGGTCTGTTTAAATAATATGTTTACTAAAACCAGTAGCTGCAAAATGCCCTTTAAGGTAATTGAATATTCATTTGTTTCAGTGCTGCTGAAGGGCCAGAACAAAAATGCATGTTAAGAACAAAAATGTGGGTAGAAGCATCTCAAGAATGAGAGAGACAAAAACACAAGCTATCAGTGCTATGACATGTGCTGCTTTATTTATTGCAAGTACAGGCCAAGAAGGAGATACAGGAAACCACACTGTGAGTTCCTTTAAACTGTCTACAGAATGATCTCAACAAATGCCTGAGCAACAGCTGACAAACTAAACTTTTTTTGTCAGGTATGAACATAGGTGATTGTGAGAGACTAAAGCTTGTCTCTCCTGGTGTGACTCAACAAAGATAAAGGCACTTGCTGCTTGTCCAGACAATAGCTGATGTGTGTTGGGCAGAGCCACTGGAAGGACTCTTGGAAGGTGCAAAGATAACATTGCTCATGGGACTGCAGCTGGCCTACAGCAATGGCCCAAGGGCCCAGCATTCACACCTTCAGGACAAGATAATTTCCAGCCATCAGATACCCCAGGAAAGGACAATGGCTCCTGATGTGTAAAGAGTGTGTGGGTAGGTAGATGGAGCAGGAGGAGGTGGAGGCCTTCCCCCTCCATCCAGTGGCTGCCCAAACTCACCTGAGTACACAGAAAGATTTCCTGGGGAACGATACCTGGACCTAAAGATGATTTCCCAGAACGATATCCTGGGGAACAACACCTGGACACTTGCCTAAGGGCTAAAAAACTGTATAAAAGACTGGAGCAACTACTGGCTTGTAGAGGAGAAAATTGGAGAAGCAAGATGCAGAAGAAAGCAGACGGCAGCACACGCTGGAAACATCCCGGGGCCAACACAATGGATCCTGGACTCTCCGTGCCCTAAGTTCCACCTGCTGCAACTCATGGAGCTGAAGAAGCTGCTCAGAGGACCTCATCCCTTCTACAGCCAAAGCCTCAGCACCCTTCCTCTACAGACCCAACATCTCCTGCAGCACCGTTTCTCTACAGACCCAACATCTCCTGCAGCACCTTTCCTCCACAGACTCAAACTGTCTTGGGGGTGAGGGGTGTGGTAATATAATTCTTTCCCTCTTCTCCCTTTCTTCTCTCTTTTCCTATTCTTTCTCTCTCCCCTTCTGATCCCTCCACTTTATTTATGTCCATCCACTGTAGTTATGTAATCAATAGTCTAGCTGTTGATATTTTGGCCTCGTTTGTGCCTCTAATTTCACAACACGGGAATATTCATTAAAAACCTCAATCTCTTTCCCTCTCCGGATCGAGACAGTGATGCTGTTGAGATTACCATTGGAAAATAAGAAGCCCTTAAGAACAAAGAGGTCCAGGACAGTTGGACCTACTTCAAGGAGAAGCTCTTGAAGGCACAGGAACTGGCAGTTCCCATGTGCCAAAAAATGAGCTGAGGGGAAGGCTCTGGGCCTGGATGGGCAAGCAGCTCTTGAAGGAATTAAGGGAAGAAAAGAGGCTGTATTGCCTTTGGAAAGGGGGGAGGCAACTTGTGATATGTTTAAGGATGTTGTTAGATCATGCAGGAGAAAAATTAGAGAGGCAAAAGCCCAGTTAGAACCAAAGCTGAACACTGCTGTGAAAGACAATAAAAAGCATTTTTATAAATACATTAATGCTAAAAAGAGGGCAGGAAGGACCTCCACTCCTTATAGGACCTGGAGGGGAACACTGTAACTAAAGATGAGGAAAAGGCTGAGGTGCTAAATACCTTCTTTGCCTCAATTTCCAACACTAAGGCGGGAAGACTCCAGGATAACTGGCCTCCTGAACTGGTAGATGGGGTCAAGGAGCAGTGTAACACCCCTGAAATCCATGAGGACATGGTTAGGGACTTGCTGAGCCACTTGGATCCTCACAAGTCATGGGACCAGATTGGATCCATCCTAGGGTGCTGAGAGAGTTGGCAGATGAGATGCCAAGCCACTCTCCATCATTTTCTACCAGTCCTGGCTCACTGGAGAGCTGCCAGATGACTGGAAGATGCCAACATGATGCCCATACACAAGAAGGGCCGGTTGCAGGAGCCAGGGAATTCCAGGCCTGTCAGCCTGACCTCACTTCCAGGAAAGGTCATAGAGCAGATAATCTTGGGGTCAATCACAGCACACCTGCAGGACAGCCAAGGCATCAGCCCCAGCCAGCATGGATTTAGGAAGGGCAGATACTGCCTGACCAATCTGATCTCCTTCTATGCCCAGGTGACTGCCTGGTGGATGTGGGGCAGGCTGTGGATGTAGACTGCCTGGACTTCAGCAAAGCCTTTGACACCATCCCCCACAGCAACCTCCTGGCCAAGCTGCCTCCTTGGCCTGCATCAAGAATAGTGTAGCCAGCAGGAGCAGGGAGGTCACTGTGCCACTGTACTCAGCACTGGTTAGGCCACACCTTGAGTCCTGTGTTCAGTTCTGGGCCCCTCAATTTAAGAAAGACATTGAGACTCTTGAACTTGTCCAGAGAAGGGCAATGAGGCTGGGGAGGGGTCTGGAGCACAGCCCTGTGAGGAGAGGCTGAGGGAGCTGGGGTTGCTTAGCCTGGAGAAGGGGAGGCTCAGGGGAGAACTTCTTGCTGTCTACAACTACCTGAAGGGAGGTTGTAGCCAAGTGGGGGTTGGTCTCTTCTCCCAGGCAACCAGAACAAGAGGACACAGTCTCAAGCTGCACCAGGGGAAGTTTAGGCTCAAGGTGAGGAGAAAGCTCTTCTCGGAGAGAGTTGTTAGCTGTTGGAATGTGCTGCCCAGGGAGGTGGCAGAGTCACCGTCCCTGGAGGTGTTCAAGAGGTGACTGGATGTGGCACTTGGTGCCATGGTTTAGTAGTTAGGTGAGGTGTTGGGTGACAGGTTGGACTTGATCTTTGAGGTCTTTTCCAACCTTATTGATTCTATGATTCTATACTGGAGAGAAGAGATTGACCCCCACCTCAGTACATGTGCAAAGAGGTTGTTTTCAGAGAGCTTGGGAAGGCTCTAGGGAAGATTTGCCTTTGCTGGAATTAGAGAAAGCTATGTTTTGTCTTGGACTCTGAGGGTAATGTAAACACCTTGTAACTGAAGGGGAGAAACTGGGCAGAATTTTGTTCTATGTGTTAAAATATTGTTTTGCTATTTTGACCTATTGTATGCCTTAATTACATGCATGCCAGTAGAAAATAACCAATTAAGATGTGCCACATGTGCCTTCTGATAGACTAGAGAACTTTGCTCTATAACGTAATAGATGTCTTCACCTGCTTACGTCTTGTCCCGGAAGTTGTGCTTGAGGCAAATCCAACATCTGTATAAAATCTCTATTCTTACAACTACAGGTGCTTTCAGGTAGCTGTAGAGACCAAAGAGGCCTCCCCTCAGCCTCCTCTTCTTCAGACTACACAATTCCAGTTCTCTCAGCCTTCCTGGACTCCTTGGCCCATGAGGACTGCCTTTCAAGGCACTCTGTCAATCAGTCTCCAAAACAGGCCAAAATCTGTTTGCTTCAAGTCCCAGGTGGTAGTTCTGTCAATGCCCCGCTTTACTTCTTCAACAACTGAAAGCTCTACCATTTTTTGATTTCTGGGCCCAAGACAGGCTCCAAACTCTCCTTCTATGTTCACAAACATCAGGTCCAGCAAGGCATCTTCCTTTGCTGCTTCTGTAACCAGATATATCATCCTCTACACATTCGAGGAATCTTCAGGGCTATTCCCTCTCTGCTGCATTGAATTTCCAGCAGACTTCATGGGAGTCGAAGTCCCCCTCAACAAGAACAAGTGCCAGAAGATATTATCTGTCAGCAAACTATTCATGCATTAATTTAGGAAGCAATTTGTAATTAATTAGGAGGACCCGTACTGTACACCAAATGTGACAACTACAGAAAGAAGAGAAAGAAGGAATTACCTAAATTGCATCATTCTAGATGCACAGTTCATGTCTGTCGCTTAATAAAGGTTAAAAGAGGGCAGCTTCTTCAGAGGCTTTGCCCTGCAGCTGTGCCAAATGGCCAGGCTTGCTGTGTTGAGGTGCTGGACCACGTTAAGCCAGTGGAGAATTTCTACGTCTGGAGTTCTTACTTTGCACCAGGCTTGAGCAAGGACTGAAGATGAGTAACTTGTTTATCTGGGCCAAAAGCACAGGGCAAATTTTGAGGTTTAGCTGTTGAAAAGCCTGGCAGTTAGAACAACAGAGTGGCACCCAGGGTGAAGTGGAGGCCTTATGGCCTGTTGTTATATCATTTTCGATCACAAATGCTGCACTGTGTAACAGCTTCACCTCTATGACAAACTTTGGCCTTGTCCTCCTCCCTGCCTCATTGACACAGCAAGCTGAGCTGAGGTAGCTGTCCTCTGGCATATGACTCAGCCCCACCTTGTCAAGAATATAAATCTGGCATTTATAAACCTCTGTTTTGAGGATGAGAACTCCAACTGCCTTGATGGGTCAATGGGCCTAGATCTCTGTCCTCCCCTAGCAGGAATGCCTCTTTGGTAAGAAGATTTGCACCTCTGACTTTGTTGGATGTTACCCAGTGTGGTGGATTAAAATTTCCCCCCAACATTAACTTTGCCAGGCCAATTCAGTTGGAAGTGAATGAAAGTTGCATTTACAGCGTTATACAGACATTTACAATTAGCAAACAACACAACCCCCCTCTGGTCAGAGAGACCAGGGAAGCCATTCCAGTGCCCCCCTCCCCCTGTCCCAGGAGAGAAAGGAGCAGAGAGAAAGCAGTGGGTTAGACTTCACTAAACAATGCAGCTAAGTTCAGCCGAGAAGCAGGTTAATCTCTCCCGAGCAAAGCAAGCAGAGAAGAGATCAAAGAAGAGAAAGAATGGTTTGGGTACAGCCAATCTTATGGCAGATATTTCTCCAATGACTTTATTTAAAACAGTCTTTAGTTTTCCTTTATACACCCAATAGTGATTTATTTATATTTTTCTCCTTTTCTGCTCAAAATCTGTAACTAAATTTTAAAGGCATAGCCTAAACCCACCACACCCAGGAATTATTAACTTGAGCTCGACTTTTCCAGTAACTGGATTTATCAAGGGTGGTGCTGAACTTGTTGTACCTGTTGCCTTAATAAATTATCTATCTTCTCAACTTTGTGAAAAATTCAGTAAAATTCCTTGGCAGGGCTCTGAAACAGGAAAAACTTGCAATGTGTTGATTCTGTCTCAAAGTCCTAGGCAGGACTATGAAACAGGCAAACCTTGACTGTAATGTGGTTACGAACATATAATCTGTGGTCATAACCCATTGAGATTCAGCCACCCTGAGGCTCTTCACTAAGAGGAAGTCTAAGAGGCAATGGGGTTCATTCTGAACCTCGTAACTCAACAGGAGGTTCTCCCTCAGCCACACATCAAACTAGTACTCCTTTACAGGACAGTAGCTGACAGAGGTTTTGTCTACAAATTGCTTAGATATTTAATCTACATTTTAAAATGAAGCATCACTACAGCTCTACATGCTGCTTGCACGATTTCTAGGGCTGCCTGGTTCTCCACTGCAGCTGTGGCACCCTACCTTAGCTGTCTGCTTTTCGTGCTCCCATACTAAATGCCTACTCTAGTCCTGCTTGGCTGTTGATTGCCTGTTCCTCCTTTGCTTTCTCCTTGCTGTAATCTCTTTACTGAATTTATGATTTTGGGGTGTAATTTTCTTTCATGGTTATTGGGTTGTGACAGTGTAAGAGCATTCACATTTTGTTCTTTGTTAGTCTCCTAGTGCACAGTTTGGCATTTTTGCTTTAAGTTGTCTCAGCTGGTATGGTCTCTCCTCACGTTAGGTTAATTTTCTGTCCAATATGATAATTACTCCTCTGACTTCTTTGATGTATGGAGCACTCTTTTCCCTCTAATTTTATTCTTCCTGCACAGATTCCACCAGCTTTCATCATGTCTTATGGTTCTTGTTTTCCATCTGCATTGTTCGTTCTTTTCCTGACGTTTATTTGGTAACAATTCTCAGGTGTTAAAATTGTTTGATGTTGAAAGTCGACAGGTGTGTCCTTAGGAAACTGCAGCTCAACCACATGTCTTTGAATGCCTCATTAATTAATTGCCTTAAGTAAATTAAAGCAGCCATATAGAGGTAAGATGAAGTACTGGAGAAGACACTTCCTTTTTCACTCTCATATTTATCACTCAGAAGTATGTTTCCTTTCAGAATTATTAGGAGTGCCTAAAATTTTCTCCTTTCTTCACTGGTTCAGTACCAGTGTATGCAATAGAAAAAGCCATCATTGGTTCTGAGCATAGTAAAGGGGACTCTTTCACAGTATCACAGTATCACCAAGGTTGGAAGAGACCTCAAAGATCATCAAGTCCAACATGTCACTGCAGACCTCATGACTAGACCATGGCACCAAGTGCCACGTCCAGTCACCTCTTGAACACCTCCAGGGATGGAGGTGTTCATCTCTCCACTGAAAGGTTCTAGGCTCAATGTCTAGGACAAAATTACACCTTTTAATTGCCACTTTTTGGACTTACTGGGTTCTAAATGCTTGAAAGACAACTGCAATGTAGAGGAAAAGATCAGTCTCATATGCACTCCTGGCATCTGGAAACGTCTGAGGCAGTTGCTGGTCTACAATGGGATTACATAGAGAGATATGCAAGGTATGTCCATCCCATCAAATCTTCTAGTACACAAAGCTATGCTACCTGGCTACAGTTCCATAGCCACGTTAGTGTTGCACTAAACTCGAGGTAATAACCTTGGGAGTGTAGTTAGCTCAAGAGCGGTGTGTTAGAGGTAGATCTATGCCGCTGCTGGCTGTGGAGTTACTGTGGTTTTTCACTCTTTTTGGTCTGTTTTTATCACAGTCAGTAAGCTTGCCTCCCTTCTGTTTAGCTTAAAGGGATTTTTGTTCAGTTGGCCCGTCACGGTTATAACAGACAGCTTAATTTTTTTACCTGTAGGTGGAGCTCCAAAAACACCTTCTACTAAGATGAAGTAATGTTAACACTAAGATGGCAAAGGAAAGCTTTAAAAGTCCACATCCAGACAACAATATCCAATCTGTAAAATGTTACAGAAGAAGATGCTTAAAAATTTATGACAGAATGCTTTCAGTTTTTTAAATAATGAGAACTGATTGCAGTTTTGTGGCTAAAAAACCATGTTGTTTGTTTCATTTAGATGCTCAATCATCTCAGTGCAAGCATTTTCTTCCTCTTCCTGTTTTAAATTTTACTCAGAAAAAGGTAATAAAAAGACTTTCTTATTTTTAATGGCTGGTCTATAGTGAACATTTAGTGTATTAACATGAAGCTATGATTTTCTTCCTGATAAAAGGTTGTGCCTGGGATCTGGTTTTGCCTATGAAACAGGTATGAGTCTCTGCTGTGAAAAATAGATGTAGCAGACATCAAAGCCTGGACTGACTCTTTGCATTGTAGTCCATCATTCAGCAGTACGGGGACTCTTCATCAGGAAGTGTAGTGAAATGGTAAGGACTAACAGTTTTAAACTGTATGAGGGTAGATCAGGTTGCTCAGGGCCCCATCAAGTCTGATCTTGAATGTCTCCAGAGGTGGGGTCTCAACCACTTCTCCGGACAATCTGTTCCAGTATTTCACTACTCATATTGTAAAGAACTTCCTCCTTATGTCTAACCTAAATTTACCCTACTCCAGTTTAAAACCGTTGCCGATTGTCCTATCACTACAAGCCTTTCTAAACAGTTCTGTCCCAGACTTCCTGTAGCTTCCCTTCAGATATTGAAATATCACTTTAAGGTCTTCTCAGAGCCTTCTTTTCTCCAGGCTGAACCCCAATTCTCCCAGACTGAGTTCGTAGGTGTTACAGGTTAAGGGCTAAATGTTCCATCATAGAGAAAAAGTCCTCCAGAAGTACCAAAGGGTACAAAGGAGTGGACACGGGAAAGTGTAATCTTTGTTATTTCATTCCCGTCATGCTGCATCTCCCTATACAAAGGGGGTTCACAGTCTGTTCTTTCTCTTTTCCTCTCTCTCTGCTCCCAACACAGTGCAACTCTTATTTCTGTGGCAGCGTGGGGTAGTTTTGGGCCTTCTGCAGCAAATTCCTTGCTGCACAGTATTGACCCAGCAGGGGGCAGTGAGGCCTGGGGTTGGGGGCCATTCAAGCCTGATCAAGGGAAACTGAGGCCTGATAGAACTGGCCGGGGGGTTGGGTCATGCAGCTTGACATGCCCCTGGGCCTCCTGAGGCTGAGTGGGGGGAGGTTTTTGGAAGGTTTTGGCCTGGTAGACCTAGGTAGGCCTAATTGGTGCATATATCCCTTTTCCCTGAACACCTGTTGGTTGTCTGTATATTTGTAAATAGCTTTCATTTAACCTCCAGTTCGGTGCAAGTGTTTTTATTTCACTCCCTTGGGGATAAAGTACCTTTCTGTCCTTGTATCTTGGTAAGCTTGTGGCTCAGAACTAGGTCAATAAGAGAGGTGCTCTAAGCTTCTTGCCATTGCTGTGGCCCTCCTCTGGACCTGCTCCAGCAGCCCATGTCCTTCCTGTGTTGAGTGCCCCAGAGCTGGACTTAATCCTCCAGGTGAGGTCTCACTAGAGCAGTGTCAGAACCAGCTCTCTCAACCTGCTGAACGCACTGCTTTTGATGCAGCCCAGGATACAAATTGCCTTCTGGGCTGCTAGAGCACATTGTTGGCTCATGTTCAACTTATACTGTAAAATAGAAGTTTCTTCTCAGACAAGTGGATTTTTAATAGCAGGCAGTATATGTATTTTGAAGCAAAGAGGTTTAATTTTTCGGTGTCTTTTATACAGTATCACAGTATCACTAAGGTTGGAAGAGACCACGTCCAATCCCCTCTTGAACACCTCCAGGGATGGCGACTCCACCACCTCCCTGGGCAGCACATTCCAATGGCGAATGACTCTCTCGGTGAAGAACTTTCTCCTCACCTCCAGCCTAAACTTCCCCTGGCGCAGATTAAGACTGTGTCCCCTTGTTCTGGTGCTGGTTGCTAGAGAGAAGAGGCCAACCCCTTCCTGGCTACAACCATCTTTCAGGTAGGTGTAGAGAGCAATGAGGTTGCCCCAGAGCCTCCTCTTCTCCAGGCTAAACAACCCCAGCTCCCTCAGCCTCTCCTCACAGGGCTTGTGCTCAAGGCCTCTCACCAGCCTTGTTGCCCTTCTCTGGACACATTCAAGTGTCTCGATGTCCTTCCTAAACTGAGGGGCCCAGAACTGGACACAGGACTCAAGGTGTGGCCTAACCAATGCAGAGTACAGGGGCACAATGACTTCCCTGCTCCTGCTGGCCACACTATTCCTAATGCAGGCCAGGATGCCGTTGGCCTTCTTGGCCACCTGGGCACACTGCTGGCTCATGCTTAGGCAGCTGTCGAGCAGCACCCCCAGGTCCCTCTCTGTTTGGGAGCTCTCCAGCCACTGTGACCCCAGCCTGTAGCTCTGCATGGGGTTGCTGTGGCCAAAGTGCAGCACCCAGCACTTGGACTTGTTGAATGCCATCCTGTTGGACTCTGCCCATCTGTCCAGTCGGTCGAGGTCCCTCTGTTGACTGACTGAATTATGATGTCAAAAAAGTGCATTCTTCCCAGGATCTGTTTTGTTTAATTACTTACAGAAATGCCCTTGCAATATGTGGTACAACATTTATCTGTGCAGAAGGACTACTTGTGCATCTGGAATAAAGGTTTGTTGGCATAAAAAGGAGCTATACCTTGGTCTTAGATATATGGCAAAGAAGGGATAGAAAACAATGAGCTAAAACCATAAAAATTGTATTTGAAGTGGTAACTGAGTGAAAGAATGCCATGGGTTGTGTTGAATCTTCTATTCATACAATGCTGCTGTCATGCCAGCTTCAGAATGGAAGTGCTGGCTGTAGCAGTGTATTATGGGCTTGAGGTTCCGATTGTAACAGGAGAGATTTCCTGTTCCAGTTGCTGTTTTTGGTTTCCATATTTGGGCTGTTGGTCTCTTCTGCGGGGTTCGGCATGGGATGGGAGGAGCAGGGGGTTATCTTTCTTGGTTCTGCTTTCTGCTCCTTTCTGCATTTTGCTGTGCTTTTCCTGCAAATGGGCCAAGGTAATTGTTGTTATCTCATTTTTCTCCTCAAAGCTCTTAATCTCGATTCTTTATCTCAACCTGGAGGTTTTATTTTTGTTATTTTCTGTCAATTCTGTGTTGGAGTGACACAGGTGGTGAACCCATTTGTTGTGATCATATGGAGGTTATTAATATTCAGTAGGTGAAACGATTAATAAAAATATTAATAATGTTATTAATAAAAAAATCCTGCAGAAAATATTATTAGAACCTATTTACTGTTTCAAATATTCGATGGTGGAACAGACACCTCACCAGCAGGAACATGTAGTGATTTAAACAATAGGAGCAAAAATCCAGAAACAACAAACAGCAATGTAAACTGTAAAGAAGAAAGAGAAGAACATCAGCAACATGTTGGAGATTGTCCACAAGGTGGGGGAACTCTGGAATTCTCTAGGGCAACAGACCTTTAACAGATGCTTATAAAAATCATATTTCATAATTCCTCACTGATCCTGGCACCCCGCGGCACACATGGGGATCTAAACAAAGACAGACTGGCGTTCACCACATGAAAGCTGCAGGAACAGAGTTTCACTTTCTGTTGGCTTCTGCACCTTGTTGCTGTAGCACACACAGAGGATTTGCCTCTGAAGGCTTTGTAGTTGAAAGCTTGTAGCAAAGAGGTTGCTGCCGAGGCTTACAGGGCTTGCTGACTTTGTAACTTTGCCTCTTTGGAGAGCCTCTTCAGCTGCAATCTTCACAGTGGTGCTTGTTGCTTCTGCCAATAAACCAAAATTGTCCTGGGGACTCTCGACTCCTCCTGGGGTTCACCTGGTAAGACACATCCATTCTGCTCCTGGGCTTTACAACACTATACAGTGAGGGATCTTGCAGTCTTTCTGGGTAAACTGAAGCACAGCTTGGCTTCCAAGCAAGGCTTGTGACTTCTCCCAGAAGTTGGACAATTGCAAGGCAAGGCACTGCCTCTTTGGGCTGGTGTTTATAGATTCCCCAAGACAATGCTGGCCAGTAGCAACAAAGATTGAGAGACAAAAACCTGATACTTTAACCTATAGAATCAGTTTTCTCCAAACGTGGCCAAAGACACACACACACCTGGCCCACTCGGACCCCAGGGCATGTTCAGACAAGCCTGGGCAGCATGGGCAATTTCCTGAAAAACCAGACCTGCTGGCTCTTGCCCCATGGTCTGATTCAGGGCATTTTTGAGGTTTTGTTTCCCTTCAGGACACTATTACAGATAAATAAAGGCCAGAATAGCTGAAAATGAAGAGGGATGTAGCAAAAGACTTAAAGCTCCATGACAGCTAGTGCTCCGTGTGGACCTGGCACTTAGGGAAATGGTTTAGGATTGACCCTAAATTGGGTCAAAGCTTGGACTGGATGATCTTTGCGGTCTCTTCCAGTTGGATGTTTTCTGTGATTCTGTGAGATCCAGGAAGGAAAGTCTCATATTTTGCAGTGCCAATTTAGATTAGCAAATAAAGTAGGTTTTGTTCTATGATATGTCTGCAATATGACCATTAAACAATTAGCCAATAGATGAATGCTAAGACTACCATTAGTACTGATGATCTAGTTAGAGGGGCTGCACACCCCCTGCACTTATTTTTACTTTTGTCCAGTAGGTCATGTGGCCAGGGATAGGGATGGTTGCAACTTGCAGCAAAGATGTTTTCAAAAGATCAGTGTTGGCCCAGACTGGGGTCAAACTTAAGCAGGCAGGTGTCCAGGCAACTGGCTGCAGAGAGTGCTGGAGCCTGGCCCTTGAAATGGAGGGCAGTGGAGATAACGCCTGCATTAGGTGTGAGCAGATTGACTATCTGCTTAACCTGGTGGCTGAACTGAAGGAGGAAGTAAGGGAATGCAAAAGGGAGTTGAACTTGAGCAACCAGGCTCTGCAGGCTGCCCTAGCAGAGGGAGGAGACCCAAAAAGTAGTGGGGAATGGATACAGGTCCCTCTTAGGAGATGTAAAGTAAAACCCCCATGCCTCCCCTCACCTTCCCCACTGCCCTTGAAAAACAAGTATGGGGCACTGGAAGTTGAGGGTGAGGTGAGTTGGATGGCAGAAGAGGCATCATCTGAGGTGTTGACTAACGTAAAATAGCCTGCCCCCTGCACCAGGACTGGTTCCCTCAAAAAAAAGAGGAGGGTAATACTTATTGGTGATTCCCTCCTGAGGGGAACAGAGGGCCCCCTATGTCGGCCATATCCTTCCCATTGGGAAGTCTGCTGCCTCCCTGGCGCCCAGGTCAGAGATGTTACCAGAAGGCTGCCTAGTCTGGTACACTCCTCTGATTGCTATCCCTCAATAGTTATGCAGTTAAGGAGAGATGATGTTGCAACCAGAGCTCCCAAGGCAATCAAAAAGCGCTTCAAGGCTCTGGGAGAACTGGCTGAGGGGTCAGGGGCACAGGTAATTTTTTCATCAATAGCCTTAGTTGCAGGAAGGAATACTGAAAGGAACAGCAGTTATAATTAACAAGTGGCTCAGAGGCTGGTGCAACCAACAGAATTTTGGGGTTTTTGATCTTGGGGAACTTTCTATGGCACCAGGTCAGCCAGCAAGAGATGGAACATATCTGTCCCAGAAGAGGAGAAAGATCTTAGCACATGAGAATGGCCTATCCCCCAGAGGGAAAAACTTTCTAGGAAGGGAGTTGGCAGGACTCATTGACCAGGCTTTAAACTAGATTTGAGGGGGAAGGGGCTGAAACCAGTCCTCCCAGACAGCAGTTTGGGTGTGGTAAGCTGGAGTCAGGGGTGAAACCAGCAGCCCAGCTGAAGTGCATGTACACTAATGCACGAAGCATGGGTAACAAACAAGAGGAGCTGGAAGCCTTGTTGCAGCAGGAAAGGTATGATGTAGTTGCCATTACAGAAACATGGTGGGATGACTCGCATGACTGGAGCGCTGCAATTGACGGCTACAGGCTCTTCAGGAGAGACAGGCAAGGAAGAAGGGGTGGAGGGGTGGCCCTGTACATCAGGGAGGCACTAGATGCCATTGAGCTGGAGATCAGGAACGAACGGGTTGAGTGCTTGTGGGTGAGAATTAGAGGGAAGACCAACAGGGCAGACATCCTGGTTGGAGTCTGTTATAGACCACCCAACCAGGAGGAGGATGTTGATGAAGCATTCTATAGGCAGCTTAAGGCTGTCTCAAGATCGCCTGACCTCATTCTCATGGGCCACTTCAACCTGCCTGATATCTGCTGGGATCTCAATACAGCAGAGAAGGGGAAGGACACCTGGGAAGGACAACAAAGCTGGGGAGGGGTCTGGAGCACAGCCCTGTGAGGAGAGGCTGAGGGAGCTGGGGTTGCTTAGCCTGGAGAAGAGGAGGCTCAGGGAGACCCCATTGCTGTCTACAGCTCCCTGAAGAGAAGTTGAAGCCAGGTGGGGGTTGGTCTCTTCTCCCAGGCAACCAGCCCCAGAACAAGAGGACACAGTCTCAAGCTGTGCCAGGGGAGGTTTAGGCTGGAGGTGAGGAGAAAGTTCTTCCCAGAGGGAGAGAGTTGTTGGCCACTGGAATGTGCTGCCCAGGGAGGTGGTGGAGTCACCATCACTGGAGGTGTTTAGGAAGAGCTTGGATGAGGTGCTATGGTTTAGTTGATTAGATGGTGTTGGGTGATAGGTTGGACTTGATGATCTTGAAGGTCTTTCCCAACCTGGTTAATTCTATTCTATTCTATTCTATTCTATTCTATTCTATTCTATTCTATTCTATTCTATTCTATTCTATTCTATTCTATTCTATTCTATTCTATTCTATTCTATTCTTGAGCTAAAGGTTTAATCACAACCCTGTGTGACAAGTTTCAACCTCTGACCTTGTGAATTAGGGCTTTTAAATAAACTTTTCCAAGATTCTGAATCTCTCCTGAAGTCAAACAAACAGCTTCAAATGTTTTTGCAGAAATTGCTGTGTTGCCTGGATTTTGCAGAGATGACTAAAAAAATATATGTGGAGAGCTTAAGAGCTTGAAATGTTGAGCAACTGGAAAGACTGTGAAGGACTTGGGTTTTCAGGAAGACCAAATGTAGGTAAGATGTAGTCAGATGACTGAAAGCCCACTACCCTCTCAAGTTTTATGTACGGTTGTTGTTCCAGCCTTTGAACATCTGAAATAAAGCCTGCTTGAAAGGTGACATAGAGCTCTTGCTTCTTTATTGTTTTGAAAAGCACTGAGACTTCCTGGATGTCAAAATAACATACATTGGCAGGCCAGTGGACAAAGCTTGAACTCTTATAATACACACAAAGAAATGAAATATGACTACTTATGAAATTAGTGGCTGTCCTGGTTTTGAGAACAGGAAGGAAAACGTAATATAAGAAGAATATAGAATCATAGAATCAGTAAGGTTGGAAAAGGCCTCAAAGATCATCAAGTCCAACCTATCACCCAAGACCTCATGACTACTAAACCATGGCTTCAAGTGCAATATGAGGGAATGGCTTTCCCCAACTAGTGTATTCGTTTTCACCAGTACTGTGGTGGTTTGGGCTGGGTGCCCTCTGCTACATGGTGTACTTCCTGTGTCCAGCAGTCCAGCCCAGTGGGTGGACACAGTATCACAGTATCACAGTATCACAGTATCACAGTATTGCTAAGGTTGGAAGAGACCTTGAAGATCATCAAGTCCAACCTGTAACCAGACCCTGGATGAGGCTCTGGCCAGCCTGATCTAGTGTGGGGTGTCCCTACCCATGGCAGGGGGACTGGAACTAGATGATCCTTGTGGTCCCTTCCAACCCTGACTGATACTATGATACTATGATAGTTGATGGAGAGTGGCTAGGCAATCTCCTCTGCCAGCTCCCTGAGAGCTCAGATGGGTGAATACCATCTGATTTCATATGGATTTGTGTGTCCAGGTGGCATAACAGGTTCTTAACTTCTTTCTAGATTATGGGGAGCTGATGCAGCTGTCCATCCTTATCAGGAGGTTGAACATCCCTGAGGATAATGAGTCTGACTATTCAAGACTCAGCTTTTTCCTTATCCTTGATAGCAATGTTCCCCCTGCATCCAATAAAGGGTGGACATTTCCCTGGCCTTTCTTTTTTGTTGTCAATCTGTTTGTAAATTTGCAAATTACATTTTTGTTATCCCTCATGGCAGTAGCCAGGTTGAGTACTAGCTGGGCTTATACCTTTCTGATGTTTTCTCTGCATGACCTAACCAGATCCCTGTTCTCTTCTTGAGTTGTCTAACCCTTTTACCAAGGTGGTAAACTCTGCGTTTTCTTCCTGACCCCCTTCAAGACCTCCCTGTTCAGCCAGCTCAGCTGTCTCCCCAGACAACTTGTTTTATGACACATAGGGACAGCCTGCCCCTGCAGCCTTAAGCCTTCCTTCTTGAAGAACATCCAGCCTTCCTGGACCCCTTTGCCCTTCAGGATCATCTCCCAAGGGACACTCGTAACCAGTGTCCTCAACAGCCCAGAGTCTGCCCTCTGGAAGTCCATGGTAGAGATTTTACTAGCCCCCACTCCTTACATCACCAAGAATCAAGAATTCTGTCATTTTATGATCAAGTTCCATTTGTTGTGTGCTTAATACAAGATGACAATCATTTTTGCTGGTAGCTTCCTTTGAAAATTGGTAGCCATAGACCATTGTTTTCTAATGACAAAAGTAATTAGCACTAAGACATGTTAACTGTTATGTCTTCATAGCTCTAATCCCTGAAATATCCTATGTATTCTTTCCTATACTTTGTCTTGGTTTTGGCTAGGACAGAGTCAATTTTCTTCCAAGTAGCTGGTGCTATGCTGTCTTTTGGATTTAGGATGAGAATAATGCTGATAGGATACTGATGTTTCAATTCTTGTTAAGCAGAGCTCAGTTCATGTTAAGGATTTCTCAGTTTCCCATGCCGTGCCAGCTAACAGATCCACACAAAGCTGGAAGGGTGCATAGAAAGGACAGCTGACTCAAAATAGCTAAAGGGGTATTCCATACCACAAAGCATCATGCTCAGTGTATTAACTGAGGGGTGATGGTTGGGAGGTGCCAGTTGCTGCTCCAGGACTGGTAGGTATAGGTGGCGTTTCTAAAGGTAGCCATGAGGCTTTTTCAGGTCTTCATACTTTGGAGTGTTGCTTCCCCCACAGCAAACTCCTGGCCAAGCTGCCAGCCCCTGGCTTGGATGGGAGCACACTGTGTTGGGTTAGGAACTGGCTGGAGGGCCGAGCCCAGAGAGTGGTGGTGGATGGTGCCACATCCAGCTGGCGGCCAGTCACTCACTAGTGGTGTGCCCCAGGGATCAGTGCTGGGCCCCATGCTCTTCAGCATCTTTATTGATGATCTGGATGAGGGCATTGAGTCCATCAGCAGTAAATTTGCAGTTGACACCAAGCTGGGGGCAG